>VZRR01005873.1:63011-592333 GCA_013398015.1 Oreocharis arfaki | reverse complement strand
CAGGGAGGGGCGGGCGGGGGCCGCGCGTCCTCCGCGCCGGCGGTCCGCGGGCGGAGACGTGCCGGCGGCGGGGGGCTGCTGCCCGGCCGTAGCTGCAGTCAGTGCGCTGCCGGGGAGCGCTGCCAGCGCTTGGTGGCGGGCAGTGATGCGGAATGCAGTTTGCTGCCCCTTCTTTCCATTTTTAAAATTTTTTTTCGTATACTGCAATCTCGGTTATTTTGATAAATAAACGTTGTCTAGCGGAGTTGTGTTTTCCTAGCGACAAATTAAATGTTTAGAGGGATGTTTGCTCGACGGTTTCTGGTTTTTGGTTACACAGAGACCTTACTGATGTCTGAATCTTGTCACTAGACCTCTCTGCTGTAGAGAAAGTTTTATCTTCTTCATATGATAAACGGCATTTTTGACCGTGTATTTACTTAGCACCTTCTGAGATACTGAAAGTCGGTCTGCATGGTGGACCCCATGTGAAAGTTGCCTAAAAAACCTGAAAAAAACCCAGCCAAAAGAAACAGGTGAAATCGTTATTAGGCAGCATAATGCATATTGGTTTCTTCGCTAAGGCAAAAGAATAAGTCACCAGAGCTGATTATTCCATTGTAGGCTTCCTACTTTTTATTTTTAAGGTGTGCTTTTTCAAAACTGCGTCTCCCTCTTATGAGAAGCAGAGGAGGAATACGATGATGATAACCTCTCAGAAAGGCAAGCTGGAAATAAAAATTTTCCTTGAACAAGAAAAATCCTTTCTGAAAAGTCTATTATCAGATACTGAAATTCATTCTCAAACATCTCACTTATGCTTCTGGTAATTTTAATGGCTTACCCATCTAGCTCAGCAATGAAAGATGGTATCCATTATTTTTCAGTGATCCTTGCAACTGGTTTTCTTGGGGGGAGCACAGGGGGCTGCTCCTCCTGGGGCGTGGGGAAGCAACGAGGGTGAGGCTGGTGATTCGGCAGCATTCAGGGCGGTTCTGGCTCAGTGCTTGTCTGGTGAAATGCTGTGGACTGTCCCATGTGAGGCATGGGCAAGAAAACACAGCTACAAGGCAAGCTCTTCTGGTTATGTTGTAGCTGTTCCCGTAAAAAGGAGCCTTAGCTTTCCTGTGTAATCACTAATGAAGGAGAATACAAGATCTTCAGTGGCTGTTTTTAGGTAAAGCCATAAGGATATTTTAAAAGTATAAAAGCCACAATCACAACACAGGTATATGGACCATAAGCTTTAGAGAATCCTCTTGGGCTCAGGGTGTTTTGTTTTAGGTAGGTAGACTGATATAATAAATGGTTAAATAACTGTATTATAATACAACACTAAAAAAGATCAAATCAGTTGTGTAAGAAAGATGCCAACTTTTAAACTAGATCTTAAACGAGAAATTTTGGAAAAAGGAAGCAAATGGTTATACTAAAGTCAGAAAGGTAATACAAATAGTTTATGTATTTTGCAGCTCACAGTTGTAAACAGCAGTAAACATTCTTCAGCTGGCTAAACTGTTGTGGTATATCACATCTCAAAAAAAAAAAAAAAAAAAAAGGAAAGACCAGCAAGAACTCAGAAGTTGCATTTGGCACATGTATGTCTCATTTAGTCCAAAAGTCTGTGGTTAAAGATTACCCAAATATGTAGAAAGTAATTTCTATTTGTCTGCCTGGATAAATATGGCTTTCATTGGTTTCCATCTCTTTGGTAATTTTTTGCAGTCTGGCTTCCCCTTTTAGCAGCTGCCCTGCTCATTATTTGGTTTTGATCATATCTAATTGCGGGTGACATTTGAAACTGGGGTGTAGCGTTTTTCATCCTTACCCTTCTTGGAAGAATACTGGTTAATCTATCAGTCAGTTTTACTGCAGTTTTATAAATGTTTTCAATTTAAAACTTTAAAATAAAAATATAGACACACAAAAAAGTAGTCAATTTTTTTTTTTAGGCCCTAAAATAAATATAATTTATAATGCAGACAGGCTACCTAAAATTTAACCATTTCAATTAGAGACTTAGCAATGAACCTGAACACAAAATATCAAGGGCTTTGGTTTAGTTTCTTCCCTCCTCTCCCAGGAGGGCAGAGAAAGAACAATTTAGTAAATAAACTAACACAGTTCTGCACACTTTTTCACATTTGAAATTTGGGAATTAAAAGAATGTAATTCCAATAGATTTTTTGCCCTAAAAGAGCAAAAATATGTGCATGCACCCTATAAAACATGTATCAAATATTGTTGAATTTAGAAAATAAAATGTTGCTTTAAGTCATTTTATGAGTGTCAACTTTTTGAAATTCGGTATAAAAGTAGAAGGTAAAAATGTGTTAATTTTACAAAAGTACACATAAGTAAGGTTGGTTGTGTAACTAAATCCATGTTGTTACTCTTTTTCCCTCACCTTGCAGATGAAGAGAAAGTTGGACCATGGCTCCGAGGTCCGTTCTTTCTCTCTGGGAAAGAAACCCTGCAAAGTCTCAGAATACACAAGGTAATTAAACGCAATGACAGATCACTGGGTCCTGATTCCTGCATATATCCTGTCTTTCCAATTGCTGAACCTGATTAATTAAGCTCCTCTTAACGTTAAAGCACTGTAAAGCAAAGAAGAGGTGGTATCAGCATTTGTATATTGCTTTGCTAATTTAAATTACGTGAACTGAGGAAGAGTTTTAATGAGAAGTAGCCAGACTTGCATTTCTTTGGTTGAGGTTTGTGTTTCATTCTAAATATAGCATGCCCATTTACTTAAGAGACTTTTTGAGGGCTGGAGCATTCTTGGGAATAAAATCAATCAGATTTTAAAAAGGGACATAACAATAAACCCTAAGACTATTAAAATTGTGATCGAATGTATCACTTTGCTATGGTAACAGGAATGAGGGAATGGAAATTTATGTAGGCAGAGCAGACCATCTGATCTTAACAGGAACACACATGTACTTGTTACCCACAATGTGAAAGTATTATGGGTTCTGGTCCCCTTCCTTGCTACTCCGGTATGGTACCAGGAAGCACAAATATCTGCTGCTTTTCCTGTCAGGTGCTGTGTGGGGTAAAGCACTCCTAACCATGAGCAGCAGTAGTGGAGCAGGGCCGTGGATGCACGCCTTACAACTGCATTCTTACTATGTAGTTGCCATAACAATGGTGCTTGGATGTCACACTGCTTCCCATCCTGTTTGAATTTACACTATTTCACATTTTTTCCCCACTATAAGCATCGTCCCTCCCATGAGCGTTGCATTTGCCTCCCAAGGCTCTCTGGAAATGGTACTTCTTTTGAACAGGCTACCGTAGTATTCAGTCACTGCTGGCTCTTTCAAAGTAGTTTATATTTTATTTCTCCTCCTTTAAGAGGTTTATCAGGTGATGCATGAAAAGTTAGGCAACAGGTCCCAGGGGCTGCTTTTCAGATGTGTAAATGCTGCAGCAGAGTAAAGGAGGCGATGTGTTGTTGCTGAGATGCATTTGTTGCAGCTTCCACATGCCCCCAAGCCTCAAAGTGGTACCTTCTCCTGATTTCTGAGTCAGTCTAATGGAAGGAGTCTCTTGTTGGCCACCGTTTCTTCAGGTGACACACTGTTCTCTGCACTCCCAGAAGAGTAAGCAGTTCAACAACAAAGAAAGAACGCTTTTTTGTCGAGTGTAACTGTCAGATTCAGAGGAACTGCTGGACTTGTCCAGCTTCCACAGAGACCTGACTCGTCCTTTCAGGGGAGTGAAAACATAGAGGAAAAATGAAGTACAAACAAGTATCTTGTGGTTTAATCTCAGGTCAAAGGAAAAAAGCTTTTAGATCCTGTTTTGAATAACTGTTTTTGACTGAGAGACAGTTTACAGCAGAAGAAAGTAAAGTATAACTGTTCTACTGGGGCAAGTTCAAAGCTACATACTGCTCAGAACCAATAAAAGCTAATTTGAAGTGCCTTATTTTGGACCTTGAATGATAGGCCTTGTGCTGGATCGCTGTGCAGGTGATTAGAATGAGTAAACTGTAAAATTGCATTTTATTTTAAAAATACTTTTAACTGACATTGCTTGGATTTTGAGTGGTTATTGGCATAAAAGAATCCTTAAATAACATCTGATCCTCTTCTCTTAAACTCTTTTCATTTGATTTTATCTAAATAATACATAGGCAAATGATGCAGTTCTTGTGCCTGCTTGTTTCCATTTTCCCTAGGATCAGGCACTCTAAAATTAACCAGCTGATGAACTTTGTTTGCATATAACAGGTAAAGCCAGTAAACAAATGCCATTAAGAGGATCCTTCATCTCTGAAACAGTGTTTTTATACCAGCTTCTGTTTCTGTTATTACTCAGCAAAATGAACAGTTAAAAATAGGCCTGCTCAAGCCAATCTTTACTTTTCTTGACCAGTTTGGGTAAATGTTAGGACATGCTATGATTGTCCTTCAGAACAAGGAAGAGTAGAGTGAAATATTTGTAGAGCATAATGAGGTAAATATTAAAATGAACTTGCCTTGCATCATTTAAAGCTGTTCCTGTAGCCACTGAAAAATCAGTAAACCCCCTAAACTCATGCCTACTAAAAATCTGGGTTTATCCGACAAAAAAGCAGAGGGTTTTTTGGAGTCTCACACTGTATTTAAAATGTTCATGCTTGTGCAAATACTGCTGGGGTTCTATATTTCCTGCTAGGGAATACAGCTTTGATATTCTGTGAACGAAGTATTTTACATTATGTAAAAAAAACCAAAATCCAAAAATGAAAAAACAGCCAACCAAACCAAACAAAAAAACCCCAAACCAGAAAACACAGTCAGCTGTATTTCTTTAGACTCCCACAATAGTAGCTTAATCCCAGCTCTTTTAAAAGCTCCATTCCATATGAATGAGCTGGTTTTTAACATGTCAGAGTGAAAAAATCAAACTGTGATTCAGAGAGCACCTTTGGCTCCTTCTCCCTTTTCACTTCACACTCCCCCCCCCTTAATTTCTGTGTCATTCCATCAACACACAAACTTTAAAAGACTGTATAGAGTATTTCAAAGCCCAATTCCAGACCACTAAGCCACTAGAACTGCTTGATATTACTAGCTCTTTGTCAACAAAATATATTAAAACCTAAAAATAGATACTTTTTTTCCCTTTCTGTTTGGAGATGAAGCAGCACTAGCGCATTTCACATACAGGTGGAACACTGAGATCTGGCTTCCTACATCCCCAGTCAGAAGGCACCAGTGTAGCCCAGGAGAAAAGGAAATACTCCGACAAGGAAAGGAATATGTAAACCTGCATCTTTACGCACAACTTGCTGGCCAGTTAACAGAGTGATAATTTTTCAGCCTTGAAATGTGATCCCTATTTCTCCCCTAGTTGGAGGGCTAGCACTGCAGTGGTAGAAGCAGGCAGATTTATCCAAGTGAGGGACCGACCTCTTGAGTGACCAGCAGAACAATTCTTCACATTAATGCTTTTGCATGAAGCTGAAGAGTTTAAGTAATAGTTGCAAATTACGTACTAGATTTTTTTGTTCTGCAATAGACTCGATACTTTTCCTTGATGTTTTACCTATGGCTGTCACTTTTTGTTTGTATGGCAGTACCACGGGGCTGGTGCCATGTTCCGCCACACCTACGACGTTTGGGGACCTGCGGGCAGCCAATGGCCAGGGACAGCAGCGGCGCCGCATCACATCCGTGCAGCCACCATCGGGCCTGCAGGAATGGCTGAAAATGTTCCAGGTAACCATGCTTGCAGAAATAAACATCTGAAGCAGCTCTGCCTCCATGGTTTATGTAAGGGAGTGCTTCAGTACAGTTGGTCCTCCTTATACATCCCAGAATGTCTCTGCCATTGAGTTTTTGTTCTCTTGCAATAACAAATGGGCATCAACTTTAAGGAATACTTGTTCCTGTTTCAGCAAGTTACTGCAGAGATTGATAAAAAATAACAGTTTTCACTGGTTTCTTTATAATGTAACCCTTCCTGTTTAGTGCTTTCACATTTTCTGCAAAGTGTGTCCAATGTGTAATGGCTACCTCCATGGCCTCAAGCCATTTTCACTTGAGACTAGTAAGCTTTGGTGCATGGTTTGCTTCAGTGCAGTTGTAGCATTAAATTTGTCACAAGTCTGGTGTCTTCTAAGAATAGAAAGAAAAGTTTATCAAAAATAGATTAAAAGGAAACTCAGTGTGTATTTTTACTGATGTCTGTGTACTGAACATGTCAGCCAGCACATGTGTACACAGTTGAAGGGAGGGAGGGAAGAGGCTTTTTGTATCTTTCAAAATGCCTTCAGCAATGCCTGAAAATAACTTAAGTGGGTAAAAGAAAAGATGTGAAGGACAATGCTGTGGACCACTTGCACAGGTTGAAACTGAAATCTGCCTGGACACCAGACAGGGAGCACCTGAGTCAATTTTGTATATGTTAATACAAGCACAGTTTGGGCAGGCCTCTGCTTGTGGTCCACAACCTGTACCATGGGGATCTTAACTGTACATTTTGCTCTGCAATTTTAAGAAGCAGGGATGAGTCTTAGTCATTGATTTGAAAAATGGAAATATTATGTCTTCCTGTCTTGACTAATAAACCGTTCCTTCTGAAAGTATTTTCAAAAGGAGCAACTAACAAATACAGGCATTGTTTCAGGTACTGTAACAGGCAAAGATAAAAGAGCAATATTGTAGATACAGGTAGCTAGCATACAATTTTGCAGGCAGAAGTGTACTTTTGGCTTGATTCATGCTGCCACATAATACCATTGATCTCAATCACTGTCAGTTCTGAACATTAAAATAATAATGTAGAACCTCTTTCCTCTTTATTTTTACACATTTATGATCTGCTTAAACCAGTGGAATCTTGAAATTAATATTCTTGTACACATCATTCAATTTCTTGAAAATATTCACATTTAATTACTGTGGTGTATCTTTTTTGAGACTGTTCATAGAAATATGTCTTTTTAACCCCTAAGAATCATATTTGAATGGTACTACATATATATATGGCAATGTAATAATACTGCATTGTATTTTAACATTTTGTAATGTTAAAACATTTGTACCAACAAAAGCTATTTTGTTACTGACAATGTGTAACATGTATTTTTACATAAGATTGGTAGTTAGCGATAGTTACATATTTTTTAAAAAGATTATGAAAGTCTGAAGTGTTTGAGAGAGTGGTGCAGACACACATGAGAGTAAGAGCAATGCTATCAGCTGTTTGGTTGGGATAAGTAGTCTGTAAGCCCATTAAAATTTTGCCTATGTAGACAAATGTGTACAGTGTGTAATGCAGAGAACATGTTTTAATACATATATATTTAGATGCTTTTCACTTGTCAAAATACTTAGTTGCAGCACTAAATGCCTCAATGTTGATCTATACTATTGAGAGAGGGAGGGAGGCCTCTCTCTCCTAACTGGAGATCATTGAGCAGCACTTATTGATCATGTCTGTCACTGGTAGTTCTTATTGTATTCACAAAAGGGAGTCCCTTACTTTAGAATGAAAAGCTTTCAGAGTCATGTGGTTCTATCTCAGTGTTACATCTGCTTGCCTCCTCATTTTCTATGTGCTTATTTGTCACATGAGTTTCGTGAAAGGGGCGAGTCTTAAACAGCTAAATGATAAAAGCGCATTCATAGGGGAGGTAGCTCTGCCCAAAGGGCAGGATTAAATGGCACATGCAGCAGCATCATTCTTGCAATACAAAGTTTTCCTGTAGAGAAATAGGAATGAGAGAGCTTTCTTCATGTATGCTGTACTTGCTGGGCCAGCTTAATAGCACTCTTATTTTATATAAAAATATACTTCCAATTAATTTTAATGCTAAATCTCTAAAGGCATGTTAGGGGGACATATGTACTGTTTTGGGTAAAACTGTTCTTTGGCATAGAAGCTGGCAGTGACCAGTGATACTGAGTTATTTTGAGGACTCTCACCTGTACGTTGGCCTTCAGTCCTTCTCTTATGTTATCTTTTCAGATAAAATCAAGACTGCTCTGCAAATATTAAGAAAACTTAAGAAGAACTATAAGGGTTTTTTAAAATTTTCTTTTTATGTGTACTTCCTGTTGTTATGTTTCATAGTTGATCTAAGCCTTTTATTTTAGAAGTAACAAAATAATGCAGAAGGGAGAAACAGTTGTGTAGTTGTGCTTTCCCTTTAAAAATAAAGTGGTATATGGATTTCAATGAAGTCTGGAAAGAAGAATAGAAAGGCTTTTTATTAGATTCAAACCAGTTAATTTCTTAAAGGCCTGTTTGTTTTATCTGGTTTGGAGTGGCTCTTGACTTCAGGTCTTTTAAAAATCCACTCCAAGAGTTTTTAAAACCCAGTGCCCAAGTGTATCTTTACAAAATTTCTTCCTTTACAAGAAGTTTTAAGTCACTAAATTGCTTGCCATAAGGAAAAAAAAGTCAGCTGGATGCTAAGTTCAGTCAGAGTTGGTATTTGCTTTAAAAATTACTAAGCTTTCCATTCTTCCTACTTCATATACTTAGGGTGCTGGTATTTTTAATTTAGGTAATTTATTAAAAAATGGCATTTTCATGGAAAATTGATTTTGAAAAGTTGTTCCATACACACTAATGAAGGCAATCACTTTGAATAACTAGTGAATGCAATTGGAAGCGGTTTTTTTCACGGCAGTTTAGATAGTGTCCAAAATGCTTTTGCCATATCTGGCTGGCAAGAGCACTGTTCCTTTTTTACATAAATAGTTGGCTTAGGCACCTAAATTCAAATTACTTACCATTCTCCATTTTTTATTCTTCCAGAGATGCTCAGGAATGAATACATGTACAACTGGGTAGTCCAACTCTTATGTGAAGCAGGCAGTAAAGATTTTATCATAACCAGCATTGCAGCATTTTCTGCTCTGTATCTTGTGGTGGGACTAGGTCAGGGGCTGGCATTTCTGTACAACCCCTACATGCAGCTTTGGAGAGACCTGCACTCCAGCTTCATGCCCCCTTTGGCTGTGTCACCATTACTGGTTTGTTTCACAGGAGTAGTGCAGACTTACAGCAGGTCTCCTGCCCCTCCCTGCTTATTTCCCACTAGTTTGGCTCTCATGGCAGTTTTGTTATATACAAATTCGACTGGTTTCAGGAGAAACTCTACCTTATCCAACCTCTAGCAGGGATGTAGGGTCTGAACCAGTCACAGCTCCTCTAGACAAGGTCCATCACACGTGCTGCAAATGTCCAGCCCAGGGAACCACACTGGGGACTGGGACTCTGATATGGGTTAATGAGGGGACTCCAGCACCAGCTGCTCCTGAATCCCTCCTGGTGTGACGAACTACTTGCTGATGTAGATGGTGTTTCTTTCAGTGCTTATGTGCTATTTTTGTCTAGACTGAGATACCCTGGAGGTGGGGGATGGCAGGGTTTTCGATAACTGATCCAAGAGCTGGACAGAAGCAGGCTCCAAGAAGAGTCCTTCAGCAGGTCTCAGTAATGACAGACCTCCATTAACAGAACTTAGTAATGGAGAACAGCACCCTGAAGTTAAACCCTTTAAAACAGATTGTCCTTAATATAGCTATTATAGCAAAAGGATATAATTGCTACAAGCTGTAATTGTATAAATTGAAGGTAGCAGATGAGAGCTGAGCAATAGAAAAGTGCAGGTCATGGAAGAGGAGAGGTGCAGAAACAGGTGATGATAAACCAGGTGGCAGGTCAGAAAAAAGGGATGAGGTGGAAGTTGTAGAAGCAGCAAAGATGTTTATATTGATTGTAAGAAAGGGAAGATATTTACACACAGTGAAGGGGGGAAAAGAAGGGAGAGTTTTCAGGTAGGAAGTGTCATCGTTGCAGCAGCTGCATTACTGGATGAGGAAATGCTATGAAAAGCCAAAAGGCCTTGGCTGACAAATCAACACCTCCCTGAGGAATGGGAGGAAAGAGGGGGTATGTTTCTTTAGGATTCTGGAGTCATTCAAAGAGCAGTGTCAGTCAGCCCTGCTGGCTTCCCAAGGGCTATGTGAATGAATCCTGGAATTACCTTTTCTAGGGGAACCTCTGCCCATAATAAAAGCTTTAGTTTAATTTTACATTAAAATGAAACTTCAGTTTTGAAGACAAGGAAAGCAAAGGAAGACAATTAAGCAAAAACATTTTAAAGATAAAGTATCTTCTTTCCAAGGATGTTCAGTTTGAAAGGCAGTTGTGTGGTAGAAATCCAAGGTGTCTGGCCATGATGCCACCTGTCTCAAAAGTCTCTGGTCATCTACAAGGTTTGAAACTTTGCAAACTGTTTGGCACACACTTACTTTATCTTTCTCTTCTGCAACATTTGTTCAATGTTGTTTCTCATCAAAGCCACAAAGTTACTCCTTATCCTTTCTGCCTAATGAGATACATGCAGTTTTCTTGCAAATGGATCAAGCTACAGGGCTCAGAAACAGAATTTACTAGTGTTGTCTTCATTAATGCAAACAGTTGTGTTCATCTGGCAAAGCTTCCTCCCAATTTTTCATGCCAGACATTTCCCTCAGAGACCCCTTACCAACTGTAGCTGGAGGTTTGTTTGCTTAAGTGAAAGACTGAGGGGACAATGTCCTAGAGACAACATTTTGTAGCAGTTGATTGCTTAAAAAGATCCGTAGGAAGCTGCCTGTACCCATCCCCTAATGATGACGGACAGATAAAAGAAGGTGCTGCTTTTAGTCATTAGCAACTCCTTCCCATTCTTGAATCTTTTCCCTTTTCTGTCCAGATCTGTATTAAGTTTTAAAACCCAACTAAGTGTAAGAGAGTTACAGATTAAGATAGCATACAGTGACATTATTAATCAGTAACATGTTGGTAACTGCTAGCAACATTTGCCACAGCAGCAAACAATGCTCTTCAGGTAGAGTTGTCCTAATTTAGCAAATGTAGCTGCTTATAAATTAAGAGTAGACTGACCTTGGAAGTTTATATTATGAGGAAGTAGCGCAGGTATTACTTTCCCTCTTTTTAATTCTCCTAAATTCAAACATGGCTGACAGATGAGATTAAAGACTGCAAATGTTTGTACCTAACACCAGCTAAGCTGTGGGTTAATGAAACAAACAGCAGTTGGAAAGTTGGTGAAATAAACTGTTCTTCAGTGCATGATTTATGGAGAACTGCTCTGTGATGCAGATTTCTTTTCTATTGAAAGAAATGTATAATAAACGCTGTTTACAACAGCACTGCTGCAACTTTGGCTGAGACATTCTTGTTTCTTTTTAATATTCTGAGGTATTGAGTATAAGACATGGAAACACTCATCTCCTGTGTGACACTGCGTACACACAGGTGGATGGGGAACTTTTTCTTGCCAGCTTAAACCATTTTACCAACTGCCCACAGTGTGTGGAAAGGCTCAGGTCAGGAAGTTCCTCCTCTGTTAGGGCAGGCTGTCCAGTACCTGGCACACGTTTGCTGCAGGGCGAGAGCGTGGCAGTGGGGTGAGGCAGCTGCTGTGCACGGCTGCTCCCACGGCAGTCCCCGGGGGTGCTCACTCCGTAAATGCGTCCGCTCAGAGCCACCTCCACTGCCCTGATGGACTCGGGTCACCTGAAAGTCCTCTGGGCCATCGTTTGGGTAAATGATACTTCTACTGACATTTTAAGTATTTTGATGTTTTAATTAGGGAGAAATGATGCAACACGGTGATCTTTTTACCTTGAGTAAAGCTGGGTATTTATCTGCTTTGCAGTCATTTTCAGAAATTCCACCTTCTTCACGTGCTTATTGATGTGCAGAAACTGCACAGTACACAAACATCGTAGTATCATGGAGACTGGAATGAATTCTCAGAGTCAAATGCAGGGAACAGAAATTTAGAGCATGAGTAGTAAAGGTCCTGAGATACATTGCAGATTAATAGAGAAATCTTAATTGTAAGGTATCCTGCCTTTTTTTTTTTTTTTTAATTTCAGTTAGCCTCTTGCCATAACTGTAATATTATTTGTATGTGCTAATTTACTTGTAAATGTCACTCTAGAAGACATTCGAGAATAGGAATGTGAATCTGCTCTCAAAAACTGTGATGTGTCATTTTCTCTCTAAGGCTTTATTTGTGCTCTAATTCTGTTGCTAAATGAGCTAGCAGTGGCTATTGTTTTTTCCTGTAATTTTTTTTTCTTTAAATTGTTTTCACATAACAAATCAAAGCTCTTTGATAAGCACAGATGAGTTTAAGACATGATTTTCAGATCTGCAGTATATTAAGTCACGATTTTTTTCTACAAATGATGCTCCTAATCTGCTATGGTCCCAATTGAGTGCCTTATTAAAATCTTCAAATTTTATAGTGCACATTAGTAAAAGTGTGGAGTAAGAAAATTGCCAATCAAAAGTCCCTGTTTATTCAAGTGTAAATTGATACTTACAAAATATGCATTGGTTTGTATCCAGGATTCTGAAATTACAACATTATCACTTAGGGACATACTGTAGTAATAAGCAGACAGTAAGCTAATATACTTTTGGAGAAAGTTTTTTACTTTCCTTTCCTCTCATTTCAAGATTTTGGTCTACCAGATGAAACATGAAGGTTAAAAGCTATCATCTCACTTGAATGCACAATAGAGAAAGGGAGTTCATTCTACTGCAGCCCCTCCATTGTCTGTAACGTGTGTGTAGATTTCATCAACTTCAAAGAAGCTTAATTAATTTAATTATTATTACTAAATATTATTATCTATTTAATTGCCAATCTGTATGTGTGCATATAACAAATCCTTTCTTAGCTTATGAATTAGTGTAGTAATTTTGAATATTTTGTGTTGATTAACTCCTCATTTTTGTGTCATTAGCATAAGCATTTATCTCTTGGCTTTTTATATGCTTGTATATAGTTTGATGAGGAAACTTAATTTGCCTTATTGGCACAGAGATGGCACTTACTGATATAAACCAAACCAGTTTGTTAAACTAAGCTCATTGTTTCTTTCTTCTCCTTCCCTTGCAGAGCTGGAGCGGACCAGAGAAGTTACTTGCTTTAGATGAACTCATTGATAGTTGTGAACCAACCCAAGTAAAACACATGATGCAAGTGATAGAGCCCCAGTTTCAAAGAGACTTCATTTCCTTGCTCCCAAAAGAGGTGAGAATTACGGGATAATACTGGGTTATGCAGCGCATTGGCTTCCATCTTTAGAAAACTTCTATGCTAATTTTGCCAACATAGTGATGTAAACTCATGTTAGAGGTTCACCGTTTGGAACACTGCCATAACATGGCTACTGTAATTCCAGATTGACATACTTCTATCTCTTGGTAGCACTGAGATACTTGGAAATACAGGTGGCCCCTTTAAACAAAATCCCAATAGCTCTAAAAATATCTCTGTATCTTAATTGAGCCAATTGTGATTTTTTTTTTTTTTGAGAACTAATTCTGTTAGGGCACACATACATAAAAATTTCCTCTGGATGTAAGACCTCTCTGCACATTATTCTGTAAATGTAAGCATTATTTTTAATGCTTTACGTGGTGAGTGTTTCTTTAATACTATTTTTGAATTTATTTTAGACAAACGGAACCCTAAAATCTCTACCAAATAAACCAAAAGTAAACCCAGAAAAGCACTTCTTACTAAGGATAAAGCCAGACTGTAATTAAGCAGACACCTTACAGTAAATCCTTCACTGAAAATCAGATCATGTTGTATCCAGTTAAAGAGAAACTGAGATTTAGATTTCGGTGTCTGTGACTAAACACTAAACAGAGTCTGTGACTCTGTCCACACAAGAGTAATTTGTGATGTCATCACAACTAGAACATGAGGGTGGATATGCGAGGTTATAAATCCAGTTTGCTGCAGTTACTGAATAAATGTATTTTAGTTGACATATAAATAGTAGTTGCATCTTGATTGATTTTAGGGAGCTGAGTCTCAGTTCCTAACACTTTGCAAAGCAAGTTCTTTCAAGTTATTCTGATGTTTGTATTTGGTTGCTGTCTTTGACATGGTTTTATTACCTGAAGACTGTTTCGTGTCTCTGTTCTTTGACACTCTTTTCTGGCATATATCCTATTTTTGAATACTTAGATGTACAAAACCCTTCTTTCCTTTAATACACTGTCATATCTTCACAAGTCTGGAAGTGACACAGCCTTCCCTAGCTGGCTGGCATTTGTAAGGGTTGGAATCAATTTATGCAGCAAGTATTAACTTAGTACACAGGACATGAGATTAGTGTTTAGAGAAGCACTTTCTGCAGCAGCCTTCTTGGAGAGTGGAAAGGATACTGGGGGAGGAGAAGAGTTCAGCAGCACTTCTGCATGGTTGCCATGTTTCTAGAGAAGCTGCCCAAAGCATCA
The DNA here is from genome assembly GCA_013398015.1 of Oreocharis arfaki. NCBI lineage: Eukaryota > Metazoa > Chordata > Aves > Passeriformes > Paramythiidae > Oreocharis > Oreocharis arfaki. Next base: position 578,059 of record VZRR01005873.1, on the reverse strand, counting down.
GAGGCAGAGGAAGGCAACAAGACTTTTTATTTTGAAGAGACAGAAGATACTTCGCCACTTCTGCATCCATTCAGTCTAGATATTTAATAGAGAATTGGTAGCAGTAACTCACAGATCAGTTCTCTTTGCATGATTTCATGGCAATACGTACTGAAGAACAACCAGTGATCTAGTTACACTGTAACTAAAGATCATGTTATAATTTCAGTTTTTGCAATTTATTGACAGAAAAGATACAGTACTTAGCAGTAAAACTTCCTCACTTAGGTTTCTTGACTCCATTGTAAACTACTAATATTTAATTTGTTTATTTCTAGTGGGTTTCCTGCCTCTTGAAACCAGAATATTGTAATGCTTAGCTTCATGACAGGCTGACTTCACCAGTGAAGTTGGCTTAAATAATTTTTGCTTCCTAACCCGGAGTCACTGTCACCAAAATTAACTGAGTTTAAAAAAGCCACTGAGCTGACTCCACCATGTCCTCTGCTCTTCCCTCACCCAGATCTCCCCAGCAGTGCTGTCCCCAGCTGCTGAGCGCTGCCTGCACGGGGGTGACGCGCTGAGCTCAGGGGGCACGAGCGAGTTGTCGGGGTCAGTAATTCCATGCAGAGGCTTCCCTAGCGGAGCCAGCATCCTGTGAAAACACGCTCCCTTGGGTTGTCGCTCCGCGTTAACATCTGTGCTTATCTCCGGTGCTGTTGGAGGCAGTGCACTGATTTTATTACCAAACTAGAACAAGATGACGTGGACAGGAGGGCTTTGCTTCAAAACCATTTTCTGCAATGCAAAGACAGTAACTTAATAGCCAAATAACCAAGAAAATTTTTCTTTTCTTCCTGACAAAACATGCAGTCAAACAATTAATATGAAAGAAATACTCCGGTTTTCTTGCTGAGACTTTAGAAATAATTATTCGAATTACTTATTTATGAAAATCAGGTAGAGAAACCAATAGATGAAGAGTTTTGCTGAAATCAGCCCTAGACATTTTGTTGGTTCTGTGTGTGTAAGTGAAGAAAAAGGCAAGAGACCGCTTACTATTGGGTATTATTAACACTTCAAGAGAGTAGTCCTAAATCCAGTTCAGGCAAAGGTCAGATCTTTGCTACCTGAAATATTCTTATAACTAGATCCATGAGCTGAGACAAAGGAATGTCATCTCTTATCCATTGCTAATCTTAAAGTCAGCCTCAGGCTATGTTGACCATTGATGACTATTTAGATAAATGTAGTCTAAAATAAATGTTACCCATATTTAACCTGGTTTAGAATCAGTTGGCTCATAGGTTTAATTAACACCAGCTTAGCAAATGTCTGTGTCTGTATAGATAGGAGAAGTAATATTTAAACAAACTGCTGTCAGCTGAGGAACATTCAGCAAAAAATGGAAAGGGTCTGTGCCATGTTTGAGTTTTGCCATATGCAGGTTTGTGGGATGTGTGTTGGGAAACAACTTCAATAATTTCACATGCCAAGAATTAAGATAAAAAATCTAAAAGGACAAGTACAGTTATTGCTCCTGTAATAGAGAGCCTTACACCAGATTCCAAATGCTGACTCCCTGAGTAAGGACAGAAGAAGATTCTTCAGGTCTGTGGCCTGGGGTGCCTACAGGATCTAACACATCATTTAAGGCATAGGTCCCTCAAATGTGGAGTCCTGTGTGCTCCCCATGAGCTGCAACTGATGACTTGCAAACAAGGTGTGTGTGCAACCAAAATGCAAACAGTTGTGACGTGCTGAATTTTTATTTCCTGCTCAGTCACTGGCTTGTCTAGATTACTGAAAGTATATGTTTCTCACAAAATAAGGTCCAAAATCTGCTGTGGTCAACAGCCTACAGTTATGACTTACTCAATAAATTTCAGTCTTTGCTGCTTTGAAGAGCAGATTCTGTTTATGTCTGTCTATCTATCTATCTCATAACTTCAGCTAAAAATTAAATTGAAAGTCCTAAACAAAATACATGGCAAGCAGAAGTAAAAGTGGATGGTATGATTTCCTTGATAGTTTCTGCATCCTAATAGTTACTAACAAAGACCTCACTGTGTGAGCATGTTAGGAGTTCCACACATCACTGTTTATTAATATTGTTCTTTCTGCAGAGTTTTTAGGGACTCTGCATTTCCTGTGACTTCCCTGCGTCTTACACTTATTTTAGGGAGTTGCATTGTTGCTATCAAGTAGAAACCCTTAGTGATAGCTGTCTTTGTGTTTTGGATTGTGTTTTACATGCCTCCATTTAAGGCTTCAGTTCATCTGAAGATATAGATGGAGATTTTGGGGGCTTTGTTGTGGTCACTGTATAGCTTAGATCAGTCAGACAAGGTCTGAATTTTCCCAGCTTTAGCTTTGTCACATGGAAAAGCTCATCTTATATTTACTTTCTGGTGCTCATTAGGATTTGCCGTGTGGTTTTGGTAACACACTGTACTAAAGTTACATATCTTGATCCTACTGCATCCCAGTCTGTAAAGCTCCTTGTAACTCCACCCAAGAGTGTGTTTGCATTCTCATCAGGAAATGAGCGATACCTGCACTGCCTTTCCTATGGCTGCAGTGTTTCTGAGCCCTGGTGAATGTAGCATTTATTTGTTCTATATTTGGGCTTTCTGAGTGGCATTGCCCATCACAGTGTACATCCCTATTTGCTCACATGGCGAGCGCTGTACTTTTTAGTTCAACTCTCAAAATAACTTTGGTGTAATTGTTAGCTAAAATAGCATAGACATAATTACTTTGGTAATAATTGTTCTAATGATTCAAAGTAATGTGGATTACGTTTTTTAAAAAACGTAATAATTATTTCAGCTGACATCTATTTTCTTGCAAATGCAAGAATCATTTTGTGATATGATCTGCAAGGATTTAGTCACTTAAGATGATTGTGATATTTCCACACGCCCACAGGAATAAACTGGAGTCTGTTAAGTTTCAGAGATTGTTTAATAATTTATCGTTCCAATTTTCTATATTTCAGCCCCTGATGTGTGATAGTAAATGGAGTTATTTCACTTTTCTCTTCAAAACCAGTGCAGAAAATACACTTTCTTCTTATTTTTTACAGCTGGCACTGTATGTGCTGTCATTCCTGGAACCCAGGGACCTTCTGCAGGCAGCCCAGACATGTCGTTACTGGAGAATTCTGGCTGAAGATAATCTTCTCTGGAGAGAGAAATGCAAAGAGGAGGGTAAGGCTGAGCAAAATGATGGATGTAATGGTCGAAGTGTTGCTGTCATAAAAAGTGTAGTTCATTTACATAATAAGCTTAAAGTTTTACGAAGGCAATTCGTGTGACTTTAGATTTAGTGCTAGTTATGCTTTGGGCTACATGGTATGTATCTCTGTTGAAAGCAGGAAATAGAAATAATTCATGGAGTGCTAGAGTTAAGGCTTGAATATCTTATTTATAAAGTATACCAGTTGCATGGTTTTATAATACAGTTGTGTTTGCTTTGTGAGGATTATGTTTATTCAAAATGCAACCAAAAGAAATTGCAGCTGAGATGTAAAAATGATAGGAGTGTAGTCTGGCAGTTTGTAACATGGAGGAAAAACTGTTCCAGTGGTTGGTAGAAGGGCTGCTGTAATTTCACATCACTTGTAGGATAATTAACACAGAGATGTTGCACCGTAATGGGAGAAGGTGCTAAAAGGATTGCTTGGAGAGGGACACACAGTCCATTAGCCACATGGATATCATCCTGCTCATGCCAATTCAAGAAGATATGGTGGTCCAGCACTGATATGAATGGGCAAAAAAGGGCTCCCATGAAAGTAGCCATGTATTTATGCACATGAAGAATATAAGCTTTTATTGTTAAGGAGAATTATTAGGAACAAGGACTCTGTTCTTGGCGGGGGGAAGAGCACAAACATGATCTCAGAGCAGTATTGTCTTGGACACAGGGCCCTGTCCAGATTGCCTTGGAGTATGGACACAAGGACTAGTGAGAGGTTGATGCAAAGGCTTCAAAAAACATGACAATGTCAATTGTAGCTGGCTATTTGTAAGGGCACCTAAACTAATTTGTTTTCTTTTGTGATGGAAAGCAGGCGTCTAACCTCCTGAATCTTCTCCAAAGATTTTCCTCTTAAAATTTCAGTGCAAATGCATTAAAAGGACAGAGTGAGAAAAAAGGAGAAGGTTGAGAGGGGAATGAGCTTACATTTGTGAGCTTACAAGTAAGAATAAATACATCCAGGCAGGAGAGCACAGGCAAGCAGGCCAGTATTGCAGCCTGCTTAGCCTCAGTGAGCTGCCCAGTAACATGAAGGAGCCCTTAATTCAAGACTTGCAGGCAGAGACGGGGCTAAAGGCAGAAGAGTGAAATCCACATACTGGCAAGAGACAAGACTCCTGCCAGTAATGAAATGCAGTGGAGAGAGGAGCTGCATAGAAAAGAGAGCAGGGTGAGAGAATTGTAAAAATAGCTGTATCTGTAGTAGCAAGGCTAAAACAAAGCACTACTGCTTAAGTGTCAAGTCAGAAAGGGCATAGCTATACTTAAATTTTAGCCAAGAGAGGACAATACTAAAAGCACTCGGCCTTTCAGATCAAGAAAGTAATTAAAAGCTCACTAATACCAGGAGTCACAGTGAACTTAAAGGTAGTGAAGAATGGGTGACCAGAGTGGAGAACCACAGGCAGAAAGGCTGACTTCTTGAACTGTTCCAGAATAAGCATATGAGTGGTTTAGGAGGTTTTTGGACAGTACCCATTTGTAAAAGGCTCTGTTCTGCTGCACTGCCTCAGAAAGGGGGATCCAAACCCAAGCTAGGAGGCTGCCAGCAAGGAATGATGAACTGGAGCATTTTCAGTCGTGATTATGGTAATGATTATGCTGAACTGACAAGGACAGGCTGAGTATAAATCTCGGAAGAGCAGGGTGGTGTCACTGACACACAAATGTTGGCATGCAGGAGGTTGTTACATTTCTGCCATATTCTAATGTCAGGGGTCACAGTAAAGGTTTGGGAGGGAAGGTTTTTTCTGTGGGGTGGCCTCATCTCTTCCCCTCCCCCCTCTTTTTAAATTCCATTTTAGGGATTGATGAACCATTACATATCAAGAGGAGGAAAGTAATAAAACCAGGCTTTATACACAGTCCGTGGAAAAGCGCCTACATCAGACAGCACAGGATTGATACCAACTGGCGGCGAGGAGAGCTGAAATCGCCCAAGGTGAGGTTCTGAGCTCTGTGCACGGGGCTGTGAACAAAGCAGGATCAGCTCGTGGCTCGGGTCCTTTCCTTTGGACAAACAAGACTATCCATGCACAAAAAGCAATGAATTGCTACAGAAAAAATAATGTGTATTTTAGCTTTAAATTATATTCTGACCACCATATTGGGAGTGTATTATGATCCATACTGCAGAATTCTTTCACTGCTCTTCTAATAATTACTGTACAATTTCATGAATTCTTATAAATATGTCATCTCTTTGAGACAGGTAATTGCAGAAACTTGATTGGAAATACTTATATTTAAACATACAGACACATATATTTTACATATATAAGTGTATATGTATAAATTGGTAGAGCTGGGTCATGTTGCAACATAAAAATACACCACAGCTGTTCTGTGATCAATTCATGCTTTATTTTTAAATATATTCTTCTAAATTGAGCAGCACAAGACAATAACTTCGTTCTGTGTTAAGATTTTGGTGGGGTTTTCTAAATGTTAAAATGATTTTAATGTCACTGATATTTATCATTACATCCTTTCCAATATGAAGAAATGAAGCAATATTTCAAACATTTTGTAAATAAAATAGCAACTCTCTAATCAAACCTGATAATGAACAAGCAGCCAGAAATGTGAAAAAACGCGATACTCGTGTCTTTTTAAAGTTTTAAGGCAATTTACCTGCTTTCTTAATTAAAACCAACAAAGTAAAATTAGAACAAAAGAATTCCCATGGAAAACCTATGGCTATATCCTGCTGTTTATTTGGCCGTGACTTATGTACATCTCTGGCAATGGTTCTGTATTTCTTGCCTTGATATGCCCCATCAAGTTATCTTGGAATTATTATTAAAATTACAGCCTCTGGCATTATCCAAATGCCATTTCATTTCAATGAACATCTTGAAAAGTGTTCGGATATCTTAAATAAAAAATTCTTCATCCTATGTATTCTGCTAAGGATATTTTTTTTTTTTTTGCTGTATTGCAGTAAAGTATACAGAATTACAGTTTTTCCAAAATCAAGCATTGAAAATCCCACCTCTATAAAGCAACATTCCAATCCACATTCCCAGCACATGAAATTCTTGCTTTTGTTTGCATTTAATTGAGTTAATGGTTTTCTAGTTTTTGACTTTGGCGCTGCCTGGCATTTAACACAATACAATGCTTGGCTGGTAAGGGAAAAAAAATAGATGTAGTCAGCCTTGACCACTAAAATACAAATACTCAGCAAATAATAAGCCCATCCTTTTTATTCAAGATTGAAACAAAAGGTAACAGTAACTCAACAGAAAAATAAAGAGATGGAATAACTGCAGAGGAATCGAGCAATGTCCAGTTACTAATTCAGCCCACTTTCGTTAGTGATTTTTCCTGGTGCTGTTAGGAGGCTTGCAGTAACTGTAGTGTGCCTGCTAAGCAATGCAGCATCACTCCATGGAAGGAGGAAAACACCTTCTTTGGTCCCAGCTGGTGGTAAATTAGACTTGACACACGGGATTAAGGGGCCTTATTATTACTGAAGCAACTCTAGCATTTTGTAATTTATGAATCAGAAGAGCACTTTGTTTCTCCTGCTTCTCTCTGATCTCCTCCACTAAATTGTGACTGTTGCTTTTGTGTTCTTGGTTGCCAGGTGCTCAAGGGCCACGATGACCACGTGATCACGTGCCTGCAGTTCTGCGGGAACCGCATCGTGAGCGGCTCCGACGACAACACGCTCAAAGTGTGGTCAGCGGTGACAGGCAAGGTGAGGTGGCTGCTCTGCTGGATTCCTTGGGAAATGAGCCACAGGTAGAGCACTGGCACAGCAAAAATGCTGCTGTGCCATCAGACCGCGCTGCAGGGTGGCCTTTAGTGCCTCTGGGGCAGGAATCGGGAGGTGTACCGGATAAACATGTGGGTTGCCTTTTCCCACACAGAAACTCCTCCAGTTCAAAAAGTCACCTTGATGTGAAATTGCAATGCTGCTCATGTTACCAGTGGCATATATCCTTGTTCTCTTGGCAATTCTGCTATTCTTGTGGAGTCGTTTGTGACATGGATTTTAAAGAATTTGGACAGAAACATTACTTTATCTTCCTTAAAGCTTAACTTAGGCTGCTTTTACCCCTCTGGATCTCCCTTTCTTACTTGTCTTCTAGCATTCTTTCTATTGTTTTCAAGTTTATGAAATGGAGTGTGTTCCTTTTACTGGCTCAGATTTCAAATGCAGAGTTTGTTTTTCTTTCCAAGCTACTATATTGCTGAGCCACAAAAAAAAAAATTAACTTGCTTTAGGTTTAAATATTTCCTATTAAATTAGATCCAGCTCAGGCAGGAATTTAATAAGCTTCAATAATTTAATTCTGGCTTAGAGAAGCAAAACAATATGTGCAATCAAAAAGACAGTACTGAACATTTCAGTCATGTTAGAACATCACAGGTACTCAGCCCACAGGTTTTTTTTTTGAGGTGACTGACCGACCAAGGATGTAGAAAAGGCCTTGGGGAAACAGTACTTTTTCCTTTTAGACTGGTATTGTGTGCACTTAGCTTGGTTTTAATGGTATAGATAACAACAGGGCAGCTGCTGAGGGTAACATGTTTAAGATGTAAAAGGTATCCGCTTCATAATGTTGAAGCTGAATGTATTCAGCATTTGTCATTGCATGCCCAGAAGATCCTTGAAGGGATTGTTAATCCTACTGTGGGTAAGAATAAAATTAGGAGCCATAGGCAGCCTCACCCTGCTGCTGTTGGCTTCTCTACAACAAACTGTCTAATAAAGGATCCCATAATGAAATTTATATCTATTTTAATTGAAAAGGGCAACCTAAACACAAATGAAAAATACTTTCTTTGTACATACCACACTCCCAAAAGCAAAATGTTCCCTTAAATATATAAAATTGAGCACAGTGGCATGACTTAACAATTACTGTGCAGTAATTTTTTGAAACTAATTACAAAACCTAGTGTGACCATTTACCCCGAACCTTTAAGAGAGCCAGAAATTGTCTGAAAGATGGAAGCATGCTGTATAAGCCCTCATGCTTACTGATGCTGAAGAATTAATAAAATAAAGAAACCCTAAAGGTTGGTTTGTGCAAATGAACATGACTAAGTAATTCCCTTGACAGATGTAAAGCCCAGAATAAGGATTCTGTGTTCTTACTGCTTTAACAGGATGATTTCTTAAAATATGAGCACATTGAATGAAGTAAGAAATAAAAGAGAACTGTAGAAGTGAACATCGGCCATGAACTGAAAAAGATGGATTTGATAGCGGTGAATTAAGCTAGGAGCCAGTAATTGCAGAAGACTGGTATAAAAATTGTTAAAGTACAGGAAATCTATGTATAACAAAAAAGCAAGCCATTTTCAAGGATGCTAGGAAGAACAGGATATCAACAACAGGAATTACTATACTGTCATTAATGCAGAAAAAATACTTCGGAAGAAAATTCATGTGATGGAAATAGAGCAAGCAGTGATAATAAAACATTTCAGCAGAAACTCACATGTTAACAACTACCAAAGTTATGTTTTTACTTATTAGAGTTAATCCAGATAATCTGTATTTGACAATTTTTTTTTTCTAAAGTAACCTTTGGCTTAAAATCAGTGCATTTTCAAAAGGTATGATCACAAGGAGAAGATCCAGGACAGGACAGTTAGAAAGCTAAAATGCATCAATGTTTAAATGGAGTAAACTGAAAGACTAGGTATTTAGGATACATTATCTCAGATAAAAAATATTGGACTGCGTCAAGAGGAGTCAACTAACAGTTAAAGGAAGGCCACGGCAATTAATGCCACTTAGCATTAGATTACAGAAAAAGAGATCCTCAAACTGCCTTGACCTCTTTTCTCATACAGTTACAGGTTTGACTGATAAAAATAATAGTGCAGAAGTAGGTAGCTGTGTGCACTGAAAGACTGTATCCCCACGACAGAACTGAAGAAAATAGAATAATGCAAAAATCAACATGGCACATATTTAAATGGGTTAGAAAATGGGTAATTATAGAGATCATGTTGTTAAAGTAAATGCAGAATCTTCATGGAGTATCTTTCTAGAGGAGTCTTGCAAGGATCTTTCCCTGTCTGTGCTAATTAGCATTTATTGCTGCCTGGTGGGAAAGCATATATAGTCATTACTTGTAAGGAAAACAGGCTGGGAGACAGAGACAAGCCATTGTTCCCGGCCGACAGGGGTTTTGTAGAAGAAGGTGTGAGCAAACACAGTCTGTACATGGTGAGAAATCATGTCATACATTTGGGATCAGAGAAGGGAGGCTGTGCTTATGTAGTGCAGGGTTCTCTCCTGGGCAACAGTAAAGTCTGAAAAAGGTCTGAAACATGATTTTGCGGGAGTGGTGCTGTAGCTGTGGCTTACAGAGTGCAGTGTTTCTTGGATAAACAAACAGAAAAATACAACAAAAATATATGGTTTATAGATTGGTGGTAAAACTACCAAGTGTGTGCTCTCTCCACTTCTAACACACTTCAAAAAGCTATTGGAAATCCTGCAGTGACTCAGAAAAATGCCAGGGAAATGACTCAAGGCTGCAAAACATGTCCTTGTATTGAGAAATTTGGAAAGACAGCTTAGTTTGTCAAGGGGAAAATTACAAGAAAAATTCCATATAGTTGAAGTACCAACAATTGAGAGAGAAATTTGATGAGTATTTTTTAAAAAGAGGAATTTTTTTGTTCAATCAGAAAGAAGTCTCCAGGGGTCTTCAGGCTCTTGCTATGAGAGCCGTCTGTTACCTCCAAGACTGCTTTTTCTTAAAGTTTCCATTCCCCTCAGTCAAAAGGGTAACTAAGGAAAATGTTTCTTTTCAGTGTTTGAGAACACTGGTTGGGCACACAGGAGGAGTGTGGTCATCACAGATGAGGGACAATATTATCATCAGTGGCTCTACAGACAGAACGTTGAAAGTCTGGAACGCTGAGACCGGGGAATGCATCCACACCTTGTACGGACACACCTCCACCGTGCGCTGCATGCATCTCCATGAGAAAAGGTGAGGCTTTGTGCAGAGCTACAGCCACGGCCTGGCCTGGCACTTACACACTTGTGCTCACAGAAAGTGCTTCTGAAACCTGGGGACCTCCTCCAGCACCGAGTGAAACACAAACCAGGCAAAACGTAAATCAACACAAGGGAGGAGATGATTAATAGAAGCAGAAGCATAAGAATACTAAATGAAGAACTGAAAACTGAGTCATGTACTTCAAAAAGTCACAGTCTGCGTTATTTCAAAGCTAATTCTTTGTTACACTGTGATCCAGTCTCCCACACTGAACAATTTCTTCTTTTGTCAATGCTACAAACTTTTACTCATTTTACCAAATAACCTTTAAAGTATTGTCACTGCAGTATTTTATTTAAATTTTAACTGATTATAACATAATTTTTGCAATAGTAAACCATGTCTTGATTCAACAAACATTGGCAGAGCTCTGTTACTTGGCTGTGGTATGGAGCTGTTGACAGAGAGATTGTCGGTTGCATTTCTTCTTTTTTGAAGAATGATGAGGTTTTTCTATATAAATTCCATGAATGTTAATTCCATCTCATTTCTGTTATTGCCTAAAAAAGCTTGTAGAAGTATAAACTGGAAAAAAAAAAATGAAGCAGAATAACTGCTACTTTACTAAAAGTGAAATTTCTAAAGATCTTTGTTTATTTGTTACAGTTAGTTCACTCAGTTATTAGAGCAGAATGCCCATAGCACTGGCTGGAGCTCACCATGTTCGTACACTTTCATGGGTAGATACAACCGTCCACAGAATTTCTCACGGCATTGTTTTGCTGTTCAGGAATGAAGTGCCTTCTTAAATACTGATTACTAATTATATCAAATAGACCGGTCCTGAGGAAGTGAGTAGAGCAAGGAAGAAGAACACTCCAATCATATGAGACCCTAATAAAACATCACGCCAAGGGAGAACTTTGGTGGCTGGTGCACCAATGCTATCTAATGTCCCAAATTACAACTCAGAACCCATTTGTACCCCAGTTTAATTGTGGTAGTATTTTTATGTCCAATGCTAAGTACAGGAGGGGTTTTCTCGTTCCTGCAGAGTGGTCAGTGGGTCTCGAGACGCTACGCTGAGAGTCTGGGACATAGAGACGGGCCAGTGTTTACACGTTCTGATGGGCCACGTCGCTGCAGTTCGGTGCGTTCAATATGATGGCAGAAGGGTTGTAAGTGGTGCATATGATTTTATGGTCAAAGTGTGGGATCCAGAGACAGAGACCTGTCTGCACACACTGCAAGGGCATACTAACAGAGTCTACTCGTTACAGGTATGTGATTTTTATCTGCTGCTTTAGTTTCCTTAAGTAACATTTAAAGTCAGTTTATTTCACCTTGTTTATTAAGTTGTGGGTACCTAGTACAGAATTTTACAGATCACAGAAATACAGAGGCACCTGTGATAAACCCCTTTTTCATTTTGTTACACTAGTTATATGTTGTCTTAATTTAGAAACTGAAATTTTTTTTAGAGTAGCATTTTTTATAAAGGACCCAGTACAATAAAGCCCAAATCTCTACACCAGCAAGTTACGTTGTTTTGTGGATTAATGAGTTGTTTGGTTGAGATTTTTTTTTTAAAATCTTGCATGTATTTTGGAGCTATGTTTTTGCTTTCCTCAAGAAATTCCACACTTACTGTTTTAAATAAATCAGAAGATATAGCAATTGACAATGTGCCAAAACCCCTATTGGATTAATGTTCTGATTTATGGAGATCTGTTTATCCTCGTTTTCTAGTCCCATCTTCCAATTCCAAACTAGAATTCATAGTTAAGGCCGAACCTAAAATTTTAATGATCCTATGTAAATCTCTTCTTCTACTTCCTCTTCTCTGAGTACAGGCCAGATATACAACTGTGAGGCTTTTTCAACAGCAATGTGTTAATGTAGGTGCAGGTTATTATGGTGCTGCTTTGTGGCATCTCTCTATTGCCCACCAGTCACTCACAAAGCTGGCAAAGATACACGCAGACCTCGTGTCTTGGGTCTTCTTACCTTTACTGACTCAAAACATCATCTTGTTCATTCATAGAGTCAAAGCATCACTTCCAGGCATTGAAAAGCGAAAGAAATTAATTTCATGCTTGTGCCTGTTCACACCACAATCTGGCAGGACTTGAAAAAGAAATCAACAAAGACAGTTCAAAACTGGGAAATGGCATTCAGCATGTAACTGCTTTGGTTTGTGGCTCAGAAAGTAAAGCTCAGTGCTACAGACATTTTTCATTAAGTATTTCATAACATGTATCTCGCCATAATATATTAAAAATGAACAAAGTTCCTAATTGGTTTCCTACCCCAAAAATATGTAGCAAAATTTATCAAAAACTCCAGCCCTCCTCTTACATTGATATGCTGAGGAGTGTTCTCTAGACAAGCAGCAAGCAAGTTAAAAATGCTGTGCTACCTTCGTATCTCTCAAAAATGTTCTGAGGATTGTATTTCATGTGGGGCAGTTTAGGAACAGATGTTATTCTACCTTATCTTCACCAGTGGCTCTTGTTTTGGCTTGTGAATATTTATGTCTTGCTCTGATACTGTAGTAATAATGGATCAAAGAATTGGGTTATGTTACACATCAATATGGTCTGAAACAAATGGGAAGGGGGTCGGGGAGGGCAAGCTGGAGGCTACAGGTGTTTACAGGTTTGGAACAGAGAGATTCTTTGAAACTGCATGGTGGCTCCTGCCCTTCAGCCTGAAGTAGCCCCAAACAGCAGAACTCCCACGAATGGAATAATCAGATGGAATAAGCCAGTCCTCCCTATCCCTGCTCCATTGCAGGTTCTATTATATTGCAATATTTCCCCATGTGTAGGCCTAATATTTTCCAGAGATCCTTATGCAGCAGTTGAAGACCACTGAACATGTTGACTTTTCTTACTCTCTTACCTGACTTTGAAGTAATCCACAGATTCTCAAGGTTCATGGATAACTCACTGATGCAAACCATTGTCTGTTTCACTGGAGCACCATCAATTCATCTTGATGCCCAGCCTTAAAGCTCTCTTTCTCAATACCTTATGAACATGGAATATGATTAGTTTGTGGAGAAGGGGGAAAGGAATTCAAAATTTGTTACATCAACCAGGTTTAGGTTTTTTAGGATAGAAAAATATCCTCTTGTGTTCACAAGTCTTTTGGGACACTTGGCACTCCTTGTCTTTTTATCTGAAGTTAGATTATTTCCCATTCTCTTTTGAAAGCAGGGGACCCAAACCAGGGTCCAGTCAAAGTCTTATCAATGCTTGCTAGATGTGAAAAGTTTTTTTTTATGCCTTCCATTCAGATAGCAGAGGGTCTTTTTTGGCATATTTTCATGAGGAATGCAGTGCATACAGCAGATAAGCAGTCTGTGTGCCAGTCACTCTCCATTCTTTTGAATCTAGGTGCCATGCTCAACCACGTCTGACTGCAGAGATCTAAGATACTAATTTTCTGCAGGTCTTATAAAAAGCAGCAGCCCCAGATAGTAGAGTTCCCTTAACTGGGTTTGTTCCTTGCCTTATCAGGTACCAGTCAGTCCACATGGACAAGTAGTGTCAGACTGCCTTCAATATAACCGAGATTCCTGCCCAGCCTTCCTTCTCCCAGGCTGCAGCTGTACCTTCATTCATTCCCTGCCATGTTCAGATCTTCACACTTTTCACTTGACTTCTACACTCTTTGCCTTTGGTCAGTTCTACTGTTTCAAATGTCACTCAAATCCTAATGAAAATAGTAAATGCCAAACCTCTCTGCAACTCTTTTTGGTATTTCTAATAGTACTGTGAATGAAGTCCTGAATGTTAATAATATCCCTGCCTCAAGATTGTCTCCCTCTTTGTAAAAATACAACCAAGACATTTGCTGTTTCACATGGCTTTTTACTCCATTACCAAAAAAATATCATATTGGTTAAGATAATTTTCCCACAAATCTGTGTTTGCTGCTACTTACCTCATTACTCAGGGCTTAAAAGTTCCCAGTGAAAATTGAAGTTAGCCTGATTGATCCATAACTCCCCTATTCTATCATCTCCTTCAATAAAAAAAGGAACTGTATTTGCCATCTGAAACTTGTCTGTCTTCCATGGTTTCTCCGAGATAGCAGCAGATGTTTCTGAGATTGTCTTAAAACAACTTGCCTTATGTGATTTTGTTCCCCCATTCTAGCAAAAGCTTGTACTCATTTGTCATTGGCGTTAGTGCTGTGAGCCTACACTCGGATGGCTGAGGACTGAAACAAAAAGAAGTTAAATAGTTGGCCTCACTCAGTGTTTCCTTCCCACTGAGGATAAATGAGGGTTTTTTGGCCTTCCTCTTGGTGTGGTTTTTTGTTTTGTTTTTGGTTGGGACTTCTTTACACAATAGTGAAATGACTCTTGCTAGTTTTATCTTGTGTTGTGCCCTGCCTTTCTGGTTTTGTCCCAGTGTGCTCTTTTATACACATCTATTGATCTAGTTTCTACGTTTTGTACAATTCCTTGTGGTTTAGCCAAGTGGGTCTCAGTAATTTACAATACTTCCTATCTTTCTTTCACACAAGGATAGTTTGTGTCTTTAGGAAAGTGCCAACTGTCCTGAACTCTTCTTCCCCTCAGAGAATAGATACATAAAATCCTCATGGGAAGGAAGTCTTGGGTTTTTTAAGTATTCCTTCATGAAGCCCACTGGTTTTATTCTACTGCTTTTTTCCTTTTTTTGAGAATTCTGGACTCTTATATCATTGTCACTATAGCTCAAGTTATTTTCCACCTTTCTGTTCTCTACGTGGTCAGTCCTCTTGGTCTAAAGTATCTCACATCTTAGCCTGTATGTTTTCCCTACAATGACTAGAATGTTGCACTTCCTTACTGTACACAATTAGGGTAACAAAATAGCTCAACCCCACATTCTTCAATTACATTTCCTTCCATTTTCCTATGTTGTGACTTTCGTATAGACGATTCTGGAATAACGTTGTTGTCATTCCCCTGCTTAAAGTCCCTCTGACTTGTAAAAAGCAAGGTTGGTTTGTTAACATCTTTTTTAGGAAAAGTACTTTCTCTTACTGTTGCACACTGCAGGGTAGTCAGGAGCTGCTGTGTTTAAAGGAGATGTATTACATTTCAAAGACCAGGGGGCTCAGAGTCTCTTTTCAAACCATGTCCCTCAAGAGCCCACATGTCTACAACAGAGAGTTGCACTGACCATGAATCACCTGCTCTCGCTATCAAATGTGGCCATCTTGCTGAGTTCTTACTTTGTACTGCAGTTTCTGAATACATATAGATTCTAACCTTGCATTTAGTGAATTAAATGCTTAATAGCCTTCTTTTTAAGATGCTAATATAATCGTTTGTAATAGATTTACCTTTCTTGTAGTTTGATGGTATCCACGTGGTGAGCGGATCTCTTGACACTTCCATCCGAGTTTGGGATGTGGAGACAGGCAACTGCATTCACACTCTAACAGGCCACCAGTCACTCACGAGTGGAATGGAACTCAAGGACAATATACTTGTGTCTGGGAATGCTGATTCTACAGTCAAAATCTGGGACATTAAAACAGGACAATGTTTACAGACATTGCAAGGTAAGCTTAAACTACCTTCATGTCAGTCAAGCAGCCTACAGTGATCTGTGCTGCAGAGCCTGCATTAAAAAAAAAATTATGTACAAAGAAACAAGCATCGGCCACTTACAACTTAAATATTTTTCTGATAACAGCTGTATGATCTTTTTCTGAACTAGAAGAACAAAATCTATTTAATCTAATCTATTCAAATCACTTGCCTATTATGAAAGGCAGATGGTCTGGACTGATAGCAATTTGCTATGGGTATATTAGCCTAATAAGCCACAGAAATATGTAGGAAATTACATCTCAAAATAGACAGTCAATGTATTTATTTAGGGGTCACTTGAATGTTTCAAAGCCTACAGATTAATTGGATCAGGAGGCAAAGTACACTGTCTGTTGCAATAAATCAAGAGATGCAAGTGGAAGATGTTTTCTTTATTTCAGTAAGAAGAAAGATTTTTTTCCTTCATGTTGACAGTTGCCACTCAGGCATCATGCACACAAACATGTGATTGTGTTTCTCCCCACAAAAAAGGTCTTCTATCATCCTCATATATCATATGCAGCAGTGCTGGCTGGAGCAGAAAATTAAATTTCCCTGTAAAGCAAACTCTGCTGCTTTAATATATACATTTATATGTTAGCATATAACTGTCAATATTTACTGATGGAGTAATCTCATAATAACACTTCAAAGGGACTTGGAGACGAACTCTTACAGCGGTCACCTCATTGTGGATGGTTAAATTAATTTTCATGGATGTCCAAGTGCACGTTTGCCCTTCTGCTGATACACAGCACAACAAGATCACTGGGACAAAGAAAATAGTGGGGAATTTTTTTATACCTGCCTTCACTTTTTGAAAGCATGGCAAGGCTTCTGTACCTTTTAATGCACAAACCCAGGAGTTATAACAGATAGTTGTCTAATAGTTCTAATAGATGGAAAGAACTGTATGTAAAGAGCAACGTGTTTATTCTAGATGCAGCACTGTCTGACATTGCTTTCTAATTAATTACACATAGAAATGTTTTTATTTACTCTTACAGGTCCCAACAAGCATCAGAGTGCTGTGACCTGTTTACAGTTCAACAAGAACTTTGTAATTACCAGCTCAGATGATGGGACTGTAAAACTTTGGGACTTGAAAACGGGTGAATTTATCCGAAATCTAGTCACATTGGAGAGCGGGGGAAGTGGAGGCGTCGTGTGGCGAATCAGAGCTTCTAACACAAAGCTGGTGTGTGCAGTTGGGAGCCGCAATGGGACTGAGGAAACAAAGCTGCTGGTGTTGGACTTTGACGTCGATATGAAGTGAAGGGCAGAAAGATGAATTTGTCCAAACGTGTAGACGATGTTCTCCTTTCCCTCCCCCCTGAAAAAAAAAGAAAAAAGAAAAAAAAGAAAAAGGAAAAAAATCCCTTGTCCTTGGTGGTGCAGGATGTTGCCTTGGGGCAACAGATCCTAAAGACCTACAGACTACGAAGGAGAAGACAAAGATGACAAACTATAACTGACAAGAGAGGCTTTTGCTGTCTCGTCACATAAAAAGGCTACACTTTTGACCGGGGCAGCTTTGCAAAAATCCAACTTTTGAAAAGAAACCAGGTGCAATTAATTTCTTTACTTTCCTCCAATTGCTCCTCGAGCAATTCGGAGTGAAAAAAAAAATAATGTTACAGTTCTTGTTAACAAGTTATTTTACCACAAAGATCTTGAAATAAGCTGCACAGGCGAGCCTGCTCGTGCACCCCTGGGTCACCCTGGGTCCCGGCAGCCCCTCCGAGCAACGCGCTGTCCCTTAGCCCTGCTCCGAGCAGGGGGTTGGACCGGACTCCCTGCAAGGTCCCTTCCAACCTCCTCGAGCAGTCACTGGTTGACTTTCAAAAACTAGAGAGCATCTGCAATGAGAAAAAAAAAAACAAAAACAAAGAGTCCATTCCTGGTGTGGAAAAGCTAAAATATTACTGTGAATTGTTTTGTACAGTTTTATCAGAGCTTTTTCTTTTTTTTCTTTATTCCTCTTTTTATTTTTTTTTTTGCCAACCATTGCCAATGTCAATCACAGTATTAGCCTCTGTTTAATCTATTTACTGTTGCTTCCATCTACACTCTTCAACGCATAAGTTGCTCTGAGGTGGCAAGTTGTCCTGGGTTTTGAGAGTCCTCTGATGGATTTAATTCGCAATGCTGGTGCTAGAAGTAGGTCTTCAATTACGGGATTGTTGTCCCACCCCTGTACTGTATTCCCAGTGGCCAAACTTATTTATGCTGCTAAATGAAAGAAAGAAAAGCAAATTATTTTTTTTTATTTTTTTTTCTGCTGTGACGTTTTAGTCCCAGACTGAATTCCAAATTTGCTCTAGTTTGGTTACAGAAAAAGACTTTTTGCCACTGAAACTTGAGCCAACTGTGCCTCTAAGAGGCTGAGAGTGGAAGAGTTTCAGACAATTAAGAGTGAAGTTTGCCTGCAAATAAAGAATTGAGTGTGTGTGCAAAGCTTATTTTCTTTTTTCTGGGCAAAAATTAAAACACATTCCTTGGAACAAAGCTATTGCAGCCTGTTCTGTGGGGAAATTTTTCTTTGTGAGGGCTGTGGTGAATGGAATGAACATACATTAAAAAAAAAAAACTGACAAAATTTTTAAAAAATATTATAAAATACAAAAATTAAAATAAAGTTGCTGGTCAGTCTTAGTGTTCTACAGTATTTGAGAAAAAAACAACTGTTACAGTTATTGCTGGGAGGAACTGACAGAGCAAAAACTTACGTTTTTGTAAAGATGTCACATGCAAACAAAATGAGAAACGAAAGAGTCAAATGGTTTGCCTCATTCTCCAAGAGCCACAACTCAAGCTGAACTGTGAAAGTGGTTTAACACTGTATCCTAGGCGATCTTTTTTCCTCCTTTTTTGTTTTTGTTTTTGTTTTATTTATAGTCTGATTTAAAACAATCAGATTCCAGTTGGTTAATTTTAGTTATGTAACAACCTGACATGATGGAGGAAAACAACCTTTAAAGGGATTGTGTCTATGGTTTGATTCACTTAGAAATTTTATTTTCTTATAACTTAAGTGCAATAAAATGTGTTTTTTCATGTTAGCATGTCTTTTTTTATTATTTTTATTTTCTAGTCATTAATTTAATATTATGTATCCTAGGAGGGGGTAAAGCAGGTTGAGTTGCTCATCTTACTGGTAAGATGCTAAAATATGGCTTGGATTATAAACAGGTGTGTGAGTGTCCTCTCCTTCAGTTGCCCTGTAGGATTTGTCACGTGGGTCTGGACAAACACGTGGGAAAGACATTAGCTCCTTCTCACGAGGAATGTGTCAGGACCTTGCTCTGGGGAGGAGGCAGCTATAAAAAGCTGCCAAAGTACGTAAAACTTCTTCTGATAGCATCTTGTTACTGCATCTTAAATTGAAACCTGATGTTTATTATTTATGGATTTCAATCAGTTGATTGCAGTTGACAGCAAAGAATAAATCCATGAATACAAGTAAAATCAAAGTTAGGATTGTAGGAGAGCTGGAGGTAAAGCTTCAGAAGAAATAATAAAAAAACCCCCCATCATTCCACATCAGTCTGACAGCAGTTTTATCAGTGCCCTGAAACCAAGGTAAGTCATCATCTCTCTCAGAAACTTAGCACTTGAGTGTCAGGTTCTGTCTCAAATCTCCTTGACCAAAATCATTGTTTTCTTCCCTGTAAGCTTTTCTGTCAGGGCACAGCATTTGCTTGTTTGTGACAGTTTTCCCCTGTAGAAAGCTGTTATTAAAAAAAAACCAGAACACTAGAAGAGAAAATGCATAGATGGAAAAGAAAAACATTTATATACTTACACATCTATGAGACTATGTGCAAACAAAATTTAATTCCAATCCCTACATTATGCAAAACATGCAATGGTGAAGGATCATGCTTCCATCTGGCCTCGAGATTAAAAAGCCATCCGAACTGACTGAGCAGCTCCAAATTGTAAAAATCTGTTCCTTGGGTTGGTGCTTAAGGAAAAAAGCTTGCAGCAAGCACTGACAATATAAAAGGTATGATTGTCTCTTATTTATGTAAAAAACAACTAAGGAGCTAATCCTTTCCTAAAATGGCAGCGAAAGATTGCCAGGACTTTGCATGGTTCTGCTGAGCGTGCAGGCCAGGACTCTGAGCTCCCCAACTGCAGAAGGTGCGCCAGTGTGGGCTGAAGTACTTGTGAGAGGGGATGGAAATAGAAGGGTAGAAATATGAATATTTAATGCAGTGAGCAGAGCAATAGCTTTTAAGATTATGTAATTTTCTTCTGTGATTTGTAGAAATTGCAACAACATGTTTTCAAAGAGCGAAGGCGCTGGCCTGATGGTGCAGGAGGATGAGACGTTTCTGAGTAATGTTGTGCTGGAGGGCAGGAATACAAATCCGGGTGGAAGAGTAAAATGACAGAAGAGGGGAAGCTAACAAATCCAAATCTGTTCAAGGTGTACAATCAGTTCAAGTACATTTTAGGCAGCCAATATGACCAGGAGGAAAATGTGCTTAACCAGAATTGAGAAGTTTTCCTGTTGATGGTGCAGTTCCAGCAGTATCTAAACGTTCAAATTAATGCAGAATAACTTGAACTTGTTAAGCAAACCATATT
Organism: Oreocharis arfaki; assembly: GCA_013398015.1. NCBI lineage: Eukaryota > Metazoa > Chordata > Aves > Passeriformes > Paramythiidae > Oreocharis > Oreocharis arfaki. Next base: position 557,641 of record VZRR01005873.1, on the reverse strand, counting down.
TTCAGATTTCTTCATCACAGATTTAGCTTCAAATAAACTATTGTCTGCAAAGTCAAGATATGATCGACTGTCACATTAAACACAAAAAACAACACCGTACTTAAAATATTTTTAGAAAAGCTTTTTCCATTCAATAAAAAAAACTTTACTAAGTTAATTGTGCTAGCACTTTAAAGACTTCTAATTTTGTGCAATCTGTTTAGGTTTGTAGGAGTTGCTTATGAGGTATCTGAACAACACAGCTCAGTAAGTGGAAATTTTGTGATTAAAGTGACAGGATTTCAAAGATGGGCCTGTAGTAAACATGTTACACGTAAGAAACTGAGCAGTTTCTCTTTATGCCCCTCTTACCACCCATCTTTTGTTGACTTAGCATAATATAGCTCACTTAATATGAACTCTTCATATTTGGCAACATGTGCTCCAAGAGAGACTGCTTGGGAGACATCTTCATTCTGTTAATTAGATTTTGATTTAAGGTGGGTGGAGTGTTTGGGGTTCCTTTTAAAATAAAAATATTTAAGAGTGCTTGTATAAGACTATAACATCTTTATGCTCTCAATACACAGGCTCTTCTTGAATCCAGTGGCTTAGTCATCATAGGCTATGTCAAAATACTGCAGCTATCCTAGAGAGATAACTGCTGTGGTGTTCCTGGCAGTTGTACTCTCTTCTTTTCATGCTGATTCCATTTTAGTTTTAGCCCTAGAAAGAGCTTCCTTATTTTCTCCTGTATATGAAACCAAGTCAACAACATTAAGATTTTTTTTTTACATAATAATTCTTAGCAGACCTTGATTTTAGCCAACATTAGGTCGGAACTAGTATTGCCACTTCCTCCAAGACCCTGTTCCTGTGGTCTCAATTTACTTTCTCAGGAGATAGGACCAGACATTTAACAGCTGTGTCTACACCAATTTGTAGTTCAGATCAGCAGCTTTCCCAATAGAACACAGTGCTGCCTCGGAGACCACTAACAGGATTCCTTCAGGGTGTACCTAAGTATGGGGAAGCTCTCCAGGAGCACACTCCAGGCACTCAAGCCACTGGAGGAGCATATGGGACAAAACCAGAACTAGTCCAACACCTCAAAAATACATTCATGTGGACTTGAGGTCTTCAGGACCAGCATTTAGTAATTGGCATTACAGTTCTGCTCCTACTGCACAGCACTAATTAGTGGTGTGGACATAACCATCAACAGATCCTCTCCCACAGCACCCGTGGCTCCTCACTCGTAATCAGCAACCAGCTCCCATCCCAACAGAATCCACCTGATACCACTTACAAGATACTGCCAAAGCAAAAAGCTCAGCTGCCTTCAACTCTTTCAGCATTCCTATGGAGAACTCCTTCTGATACACTTACGGAATCTGGTTAAAAAGAAACGCAAATCTCTTAGAATCAGTCTGCTCAAAATTTTCTACCAGTAAGTCAACACCTGATCATTCAGAAAAATAAACAATGAAGTTGTGCAATTGAACAGAAGAGCCAAATAATAATAATAGTAATAACAATAAAGAAAAGCTTGCCAGTAATTATTTCCATCACTCTGACAAACTGTTTATTACTTAAAGGGTAATATCCAAGCCATACTGACCACTGAATCTTTAATAACAGGGGGAAAATTATTTTCTTTCCATCTTGATCTCTGTCACTGTGCAAAGATACACATGCCTGTGGAATGATGTTTAGCATTTTATGGTGATACATGATGTTTATGATTATACACGAAGTATATGACCTATATGATGTACACTAGGATTTTCAAACTTCATCTAAAAATGGCATATACAATTTTTCAAACACCTCTTCAAGCATCAGTGCAGGTTTATAAATACAACAGATGTTTTAACATAAAAGCTGTTCCAGGTTCCTTCTGAGAGAGAGTCTGACAAACCAGGTGTCACCAAAAAGTCAGCAGTCCAGGCTCTTGCTCCCTGTTGAAGTTGCCCACTGGCCCAGCAGCTGCAGTGGTACTTCAGGGCAAAGAAATGGTGCATTGTGCTACCAGCATGAGCTGCTGAGGGGAATTGCTGCAGCACTCTGTGAGACTGCAGTTGCCTAAGAACCAATGGCTTTATGCCCATGTACACTGCGCTGCTCTAGCCCAGCTGGGACAGGAGAGTCCTATAAAACCATAACTAAGCTAGGACAGAATCTCCCCAGGAACTAGAGATGGCAGAAATCATTAATCACAGCGGTTGCCAATTCAGCAGTGGTTCTAAATTACAGACTTGTACAAGACAACTGAGACTTGGCCAAAGACATCCTTCAGTTCTCCTTTGTCCTCACCTCTGCCTTGCTCAGATACAGCTTCAACTCTCTGATCCCTACTGACAAGGCTGATCTTGTCCAGCCTTACGTGGTGGCAATGGTTTTGGTGAAAGATAAGCTGAGCTTTTCGTCCTCTGTGCTGCTGGAAGCTACCCTGTACATTTGGCCACTTAAATGCACAGGGACAGCACAACCTTGAGTCTAACACTGAATGCTCCAAGGTGTAGTGCATGAAGATGAGGAGACATCCTTCATCCCAGAGTGAGAGATTCATCATCAGTGATGCTAAAATGATCTCCAGCCTGAGTCTAGACTGAAAAAATGTTCTAGACCTGGTGCAATTAGGTAAATTGCAAGTTGGTCTCAACTCCTTAGTTTTCCAGGCATGCCTGAAAAATAGGCACATCCTAAGAAGCTTCACAGTTTAAGCAGGATCGTAAGTGTTGTCTCCTGCAAGCTGGGAGAGGTCATGGTCTAAGGATGCTGAAAAACCAGGAAAGGTCTATGTAAGATGGATCAGAAGTGACCTGTGGAATTCAGAGAAGGGCAGATGACAACAATTTGGGGCTTTTGGGGGACAGGGTGGGGTGGGGAGGGAAGGCTCTCCAAGAGATCATTATTTTACATCCTACCATGGCTACTGTGGGACATTATATCATTGCCATCAACACAGCACAGGAGAAGGATTTTAAATGAAGCCGTTAGCTGGGCTGCCCTGTAATTGAGGATACGACCAACCCTGTTAGCTCTGACTCACCTGAACTGCTCTTACCTGGGGCGGATTGTTTGATGGGAAGATGAATGAAATGCCCCCAGACCTCCTCCTTCTGTCTGGTTTCTCATGTCTGAGATGCAGGTTTCGCAGGGTGCTTGCAGTGCATTATTTGAGAGTGCTTTGTTCTTTTAATTTAAAACAGGAAACGTGGAATGCAGAAGATCCAAAAACTTCAAAGGCAGTTTCCACTGCCAAAGGAGTCGCATTTAAACTGAAGTTCATTCTCTAGATTAAATATTCAAATCTGACAGAGTGAGAAGATGCTCACACCTTCGAGAGGATTGATGATTTTCAAGGGACAGAAGGATTCAGATTATGGCTGTAAATATCAGTGCAGTAAACTGAGCAGTACCGCTCTTCCTAAACTGGAGTTTTATTTTGAGCTCCTCAGTTTGAAATGAATTTCTAGCAATACCACAGCTTTACAGATACAGAAAGATCATGTAACATGTTTCCTTTACCCTGATATACAGATCTGAGTACTACATTCCTCTCTCTTTTCAAACTGCCATTTTCTTTGAAGTTTCCTGATACATTTCAGAGTCGATTTTAAATGTTCACAATGAAGTTTGGAAAAAGGAAAAATTCAGAAGCTGCAGACTAGACAGGGCTCAAAAATGCGCCTGTTTGCTGCTCTTTGTCTGCTTTGGTGTTCCTCCTGTCAGTTCTCAGTAGACAGAAGTGAACATTTCAATTAACTATCATACACATTTTCCCAAATAAACAAGTTTTATGGAAACATTTTTCTGTTGGTGTTTCTACTGACCACTCAGCATACACTTTAGGCATGCACTGGATGCTCTTTACCATTCTGCTGACTACTGCAACAATTCAAATACTCCAATTTCATGCAAAACAACACATTAACATGATGTTCCTTGTGTCCACCCTTCAGTCTCACATTTTTAGATTTCAAACCCAGAAACTGGTACGTGTGGATTCACCTGCTTACAGGCAGTCATTTCTGAGCAGAATCCGCTCTTGCGACCTCACTGTTTATCACTGTTGGCCATGTGGCACAATAGGGACAACCCAGGGCAGAGGAGCAATAAGGAGGAGGAATGCTCTGTGTGAGATACCACTAATGTGTTCATCTTGGACTAGAATTAAGTGGGATATGGCTCCACTAAGCCCACAGGTCTCCAATTTGATTTGAAAAATTCAAGACTACAGCCTAAATTTAAAAACGCTCAAACTACATATTCATTTCTATACATACACATTCTCATCTTGGAATAATTAGCGCTTTACATATTTTAAAAAAGACTTGAAAACTACATAATCATTCTGTTTTCCTCTATTTACTCCTCTTATTTTCCCTTTTCTTTGACAATCTCACTTCAGTTTCCTTATGTTTCCTTTCCTCCTTTGTCCTATTCCCTCTGTTTTTCTTTTCATGTTTTACCATTCATATCCCTATTTTCCAGCTTTTTTATCTTCCTCATCTTTCTCCATTTGTGAGCATCTCTGCTTTGAGCTGTCAGAGCCAGCTCTCCTCTCTTCTCGCATTCCAAGCTCTGAGTTGGCGAGCTGGAGTCTTTTTCACACCCCTCTGTACATACAAGATGTACAGGAGATACATAAGCCAGATGAGAAGCAAATATAGAGCACTCAGAAAATTCCATTTATTTGTCTGCAGCTAATGTTTGTCTATCCACGGTCCATAAATAACTCAAATGGTCCAACAGCAATAGGATTGTGCTCTCTTAAGCACAGACTGGTCTACCACCAATTTCACAAACAACTGAGCAACAAGCATTGCCTAATTCAATACTCATCAGGCATCCTCTCTTCTGCTTTCTGGCAAAATATAATATTTCATTGTAAAATTATGTTTTATTGCTCCTAAGGAAAGACTGTGTGTAAAGGCAATTTTAGAAACAGAAAACATTCCTCATTATGAAACATAGGTAACACATAATTTTCTAAATCTGTGCAGTATTTGGAAGTTACTTCTGTTAACAAACTTTTAGGAGATTCACCTCTGGACAGAAACTGATCATCACCATAGATGCCCATTTTATAAAGCTCTGTATAACAATAAGAATTTGAGGCTGTAAATGAACCTATATTCCAAACTCAACAATGGTGGCTGACATTCCTTCCAGTGCTACCAACTCAGCACAGCTGGGATAGCATGGTCTGTCAGGGGATGTTAGGAATAATATGAAAACCATGTCTAAACCAATCCAGTGCACGCCGCTCACTAATTCTTGATATGCACTGACAGCGTAAGCAATAAAAGCTCCCGAGCCAGCGTAGGATGTGACTGTGGACCAGGTACCCTATGCTGGTGCTGCTGAGATTTTACTGTTCTAGTGACACGATATATCCCACTGGAAAAAGCCCCAGACATCCAGCACTTATGTGAGACTTGGCTTCTGCATTGTGTTAAACCAACACAACTTAACTCAAAAGGATAAGCAACTGTCAAGAAGGACACAGTGTCCGAGGCAACAAAGTCACAGATAAGGCATCCTCATCTTTGGAGAACAAAAAGCAGCCAAACCAACTGAACCAAACCCACACAACAACAACAAGCCAAATCAACAAAACTGAAATCCAAATCCCCACATCTTTTATCTCCTTGTTTCATTTTGTTTTAATGATACTGTTAACAACTGCAGGTAACAATTCCTCTCCTTGTAAATGTATTCCTACTCAATACACAGCCCAAACTGTGTATGCCACACTCACAGAATGGATGGCTGTGCTTACTCAGGGAGAAAGGATTTCCTACACTTTTTTTTTTTTTGCTTGTTCTATCCAAGCATTTTGCTCTTGTTGTTTCACATAGAGAGCAGAACAGCAACTACTGTACTTCCCCATGGCTTGAACAAGCCTGACAATGGATGAGTGTTCCCACTCATCCTTTCCAGGCTGAAGGATCACTGGATCAGAAAAAATAAGTTAAAATTAGACAGAGGTTCAAAGTTCAAAAAGCAGGACACGTGACAAGCACTGTATCTCGAATGCCTGAGGTAAAGAAGCCTTTCCCACCGGCAGCCAGATGAGTACCTTGCACAGCTAATGGGAGCCACCACACAGCAGACAAAGGCAACTAAACCCAACAGGAAAGGGGGCAGAACCTCTTCCATAGACAAAAGGAGTGCACCAGAGAATAAAGCAGCCTCAGGTCTAATATTGGCACATTCTGATTTGCTTTTGGAAAATCCAAAAATCCACACGACACTGCCATTATGCAATCTGATTTATCAGACAGCACAATGCAGGCAAAATTGTTCTGACAGGAAGACAAGAGTTCCTTTAATCTTCTACTTTCCAGACAAATTATCTCTAATTAGTACCTGGGCCCAGTTATTTATGCATACAAACCGGAGCTTAAATTTTCTGCGTCATAGAAGCACCCTATTCCCAAACACCTGGCCAGCAGGAGCACACACAGATGTCCCTCCAGCCACCAACCCTTCCCTCCAGGCTGGGCACAGCTGCCCCACACCCAACAGACCCTCTATAAAAGGATCTTGATCTCTCTCTCTCCATGGCTGTTGTCTAAAAATTCAGGATATTGCCCATAAAGATCCTTCTTCTTATCGCTTTGGCTTTTGGTAAAAGCAATAAAGATGAAACAAAAGATACTGATCCACAGGCAATGAATAGCTGTGTGATAAACAGGAAGAAATTATCCTAGTCATAAAATAAACGAAGTGACAGTAGTAATTTCTCATGCTAAACCAAAATTTACCTTGCTTGCATTTTAGGTCACTTTTCCTGTACTTGGTAAGAGGTTGGAGACAATTCACTGTGAAGTTCATGCGGTACTTTTCCTTTCCAGGAGGGATGGATATCTCAACCTGCTCTTCTTACAAAACATGGAAAACCTATTTTCAGTGTAACCCTTATCTCTCCACCAGCTCAGGATGCAAATTTTGCACTACTCTTGGAAAGCAACATGGTTTTGTGAGAGCCATTCCCATTCAGAAGGCTGCTGTGGGATGTGGCGCACCCTCCGACGTCTGTGTTTGGTAGCAAGAGCATCCCACTGCCTAAGCTTCCATCTCACATTTTCTTAGGCATTTTCCAGCATCCTAATGTGCATTGAACAGCGAGCAATTGAGAGTTCAAGCAAATAATATGGAGGAATGGATAATAAGCCCCTAGGAATGCATCCAGCTACAGTTATACTCCATGAAGGTTAGAGGCCCAATTCTTCCTCATTTAAATCTGATGTTGAAGGAATTCATAGTGCTTTATCCAAGCTACTAATTTGCAATTTTACTGCAAACAATTTACAATCAAATGAAGTGAAAGCTAGAAGCAAAGAGTACATTAATGACCTAATTTTCCTTTTGCGTTTCTCTTCATTTTATCTTTCAGTGAAGACGAATCTTAAAAAATTGGATAATTGGCCAGTAAATAAATACAATTTTTTTTCTTTTAATTATTACTGCATAAAAGCTGAATTGCTGGTATGAACTACAGTGTTGTCTTCTGCTGAGGACAGTCCTGTATGACCAACCTCCGGCAACAGAAATTGGGATAACAACATTATTTTTCAGACTGAAAATTCATGCTCTAACAAAGTAGTAGAAAAATGCATCACAGTGTCTGAATAAAAAACTTCAGTGTTCTGGGCTAGATATATGCAATTTGTAAACTATACAGCCATGTGCATGCTAAGATGCTTCTTAAAAATACAGTAACTATTCTGTCAGAAACATAGCAGGAATGTCAAAGCAGCTTGTGTAATACTCCACTGGATCTTTCTCTACACCAGGTGCTGCTAAGTCAGTGAATTATTGTTTTCTTAGGTTTAGAGGCAGTCTAAAGTCATTGGTCAAGCACCAAACCTCAGCCTAGGGAAAGGAGCTAGGTGGTTGTTCCACAGGACAGTGGTCAGTCTGAGCTTTGCTTCCAAGAGAGATTCCCTGCTGCCCTGTGGAACTGGCTCTAGTGGTGAGTTGATCTGCTGAGACAGCTGGAGAACTCACATTCTTAGAAACAGTTAATTTTCTGGAGGTTTAGGGAGCTAAGCTGGCTCAAGGGGGTCAGTCAGCTGCCAGCACAGGGGAAGCAAGTGGCCAGGAGCAAGGCAGGTCTGCCTCTGCCAGCATCCTGATGAGATGCTAAAACCCCAGGGGACACTGAGTTAGATGAATATCTCAAAAGGTGTCAGGGAAAGCAGAAGTGCTGCACTCATCTCAACTCCTGCCATTCCCACATCCCTTGTCTCACTTATTCCCATGCTCACCTGACACCCAGAGTCCATTCAGATGCTTAAACCCCTCTGGCAACAGTAATCAGTCAGGTCAGCTTACAAGCCACATCCTCTGGCCAGCTTAACCATCCCAGGAAACATCACTGTAACACTGGACCAGACTGGACTGCTTTCCTTAGAGAAGTGATCAGAAGTTTTGCCCCAACTTAGGTGTCTGTGTCTAGGCAATGAGCACACACTGAACACGAACCTATACGGTGCTGGTAGGGAGAAAAAGAACACTTTGGAAATGTAGAGAGACCTGTGCTCAAGTCACCACAGGCTGTACACCCTCAACACCACCTTGTGCAGAGGAGGCAACTCAAACACCCTTAAAGTAAACTCTCAAATCCATCTCTGTGCCGAGTCCTGCTCATTGCCATGATGATGGAAAAGCAGGAGGCTGCTGGAGGAGCAGAAACCCCACGCGTTGCATGGAAGTTGCTCAACGCCTGCAGAGGACCCCACTTGTTTCACCTCCAGGCGTAGCTGCACTGTGTCTGCTCATTATGAGCCCAAAGGAAATGCACAGCAAGAACCTGCAGTTACAGAGCTTGATGCCAGCACGGAGGAACAAGTCTGAGCTCTGCTTAAGATGTGAAATCACAAGACACTGAGACACATAATTGGGCAGAAAGCTGGGCCTGGCCCAACTTGACTGGGTAAGGTAAATCAATATGCCATAAAGGGGAGGAAGCAGGAAGGTAAAAAGAAGTTTGGTTTGCAGGACAGGCTCTGTTCAATGGCTTGAAATTGAATTGCTTTCTTCTTCTAGCTAAGCAAACACAGCACAAAGCATTCATTTGAACAGAAGCATATGACAAAAACCCAAGGTGCAACAAGCACTTCCCTTATGCATCCTCCTAGGCTGACAAAAGAGGCAGTGAGAATCTGTACAGCTGAATCAAGCACTAATACCCAGAAAGGAAACAGTTTAATCCTAGGTCTTGTTGGGCTGAGAAAAAAATAACTGAATTCAGATAACTTGAGCAGGACATTAAACACTACACCATTGAACAAAGAACAGACACAACTCTCAATGTCTAGATACCTGTCAAATAGGCCAAATTATTTTCAGGACTGAATCATAAAATGGTTTAGGTTGGAGAGGACCTTTAAATTTTATCTAGTCCAATCCCCCTGTGATAGGCAGGGACAGCTTTCACTAGATTAGGTTGCTCAAAGCCCCATCCAACCTGACTCTGAACATTTCCAACAAAGCTACATCCACAACTTCACTAGGCAACCTGTTTCAGTGTCTGACCACTCTCATAAAAAAATTTCTTCTTTATGTCAAATCCAATTCCACTCTCTTTTTGTTTAAAACCATTGCTCCTTGTCTTGTCACTACAAGCCTTGGTAAAAAGTCTCTCAATCTTTCTTGTAAGTCCCTTTTATGTTTTATCTCACTACTGTTCTTACTGGAAAACACTTTGAGGAATAGGCTAAGGAAATGCAGACTAGTAAAGTAACCCAAATGCCTTAGAGCAAAGCAAATCCCACGCCAGGATTTAGGAAGGCAGCAGTCTCAGCTACAGTTACAAAGAGGATACAACTTGAAAACCATAAGCAAACGCATGAGATAGATACTAAGAAAAGGGACATACTGTACTGTGCAGGATGGCTCACCCTCACACAGAACCAGCCAAGTGAGCACCAGCTGCAGCAAAGGCGAGCGGCGCTCGTACAGCTACAGAGGGTGCGTGAGCCGCGTGCCTCCGAGCTGAGGCCTGCGCCCTCCTAAGGGGGAGCACTCAGGGAGGCAGCAGTGCTGATCATTAGCCCTCACCACAAAATACCTGGCAAAGACAGGGAGGAAAAGGCAGCTGCAGTTTTAAATTAGCTTTTGCACTCTACCGCTCATCTTGTAGCTGCTTCGTGGTGGTCCAGCCTTCCAGGGCAAAGCAGAGGAGCTGAAAGATGCCAACTGTCAGTGGCCCCAAGGCTCATTACAGCAGTCACAGGCTACCAAAGGTTTTCCTCAGGTACCGAGATTACCCAGATAATCTTCTCTTCCCACCTTCCTTTCCTTGCAATCACCTTTGAACGCAAAACTGTTAACCTGAAAGCTTTCCACTACCCAATAAATTTTTCAATCATTTCTCTGTGCTAATGTGTTTCAAGAGTTTAAATTAGCTTATTTGCATTTTGGCACCAGAGTAGGGCAGAAAACTTTCAGCAATGACCTGCAAAAGATATTTGTGAAAGACAAATTTACCAAGTGCTTTGGCAACAAACCACCAAATGAAAGATTAGGCTGCACAAGCAGAGGCGTAAACAGAAGATGTACATAGGAAAGGATCATTTTAGGACTATGCATTCAGTGCCAATCACCTTAATGCGGGAAAATAAATAAAAGGATTCACAAGGCAGACATCCAAAGAGTCCAACAGACCTAAAATGAAGAGGACATAAGAACAGCTTACAAAAAAAATCTACAAATATTTGAAGATGTGAAACTACGAAATCCATGGGTTAAAATAAAGAGAAGCGTCTAAGCATTAACAGGAAGAAATCAAGAAAAATCCGATCATTGGGAAAAAGTTGCTTCACTGTAAAATTTAATAGGCAATGGAATGGCTTCCCCTGAGCAAGCAGCTGAAGTTTGGAGAACCTTGGCTTTGAAAGTACATTAAAGAAACAAACCAGAATAGCAATTTAGATTCAAAACTTGGAAAACATATAAGGCTGTAAATCATTGAGAATAGAAGTGTACAAGCTCCTAAAGTCTTCCGCAAGAAAGGAGACAGAATATTCCATGGGATAGAAATACGGGCCTAAAGCTTTTCCCACTTGCAGTAAGCAATTCTCTTTCCTTCCCCTGCCAAGCCAATATCGACTTTTTCTACCACGCAACAAAGGGGGACGTGTTCTAGTGATGTGCAATTACTCTTTGGAATGCAAACAGTACTTCCGACAAGCTGCTGTAATCTCAACGGTGGTCTCTAATGGAAGTTGTCTGCTTATTCCCATTTCCATTGGGATGGCAGCCTGTGATGCAATTCCACTGTCAAGTCTGGCCTAGACTGCTCCCCTGAGATACCAGAACCATTCAGCGTGTTGAAAAAGTCATTTTAAGAAACATAGAAACATAAGTACTTTATCCCTGCTTGACTCCACGCCAAGGGAATCGCACAGAAACCTCGGGACGTTTCTGTGCTAAATATTAGGTAACAGCTACTTCTCTCATTTGAAATCTTCAGTTGTTCAACAAAACAAAAACCACACAACCTCCCCTCCTGATAATTAGAAAGTCTTCACTTTCATAGTCTATCAGAAACTGCCACACCGCAATAAGATTTCTCAGTTTCTTTATCTTCCTCTCCTACAAATGCAGGACTTTCGGTCTTCAAGTAAACTTGATTTCTTTTCTCCTCGTTTCTTGCGTGATGGCGTAGTCAGAGCTGTTCCCTTCTGAACCACTGTTCTATGTCATTAAGAACAGCTCTGTGTTATTTTTAAGCACCAACATCCCTTAATTCCTTCATTAATTTAACTATATTCAAAAAGACACTTAGCTCTCTACTGGGACTCCAAAAGAACCGCTCTAAGAGGAGAGTCCTGTGCAGGCTTCCCTTTCCAACTGCAAGAGAACTGTCGCGCTTGCTCCCACCAAGCATCAAAACTGGTGGGTGTTTCTGCTGCAAAGCGAAAACACCAACCCTCTCTAGCTCAGCTGCAAGACCAAGGGCTGCAAAAGAAAGAGCCCATTTCTCATGACTCATTTTTGGACAAATCTCACAGGTCTAGCAACACTGAAGTCTGCAAGTGCCAGTACAAAAAGGTGAACTCTTTTTTTTTTTTTAATGGAAGCTTGAAAGGGTTTCTGGAAATTAAAGAAGTGTCACTTACAGAATACAGCCAAAAGTTCTCAGCCAAAGATCTCCAGAGGCTTTGAAGAAATACCAGTATCATTATCCTCATTTTACAGATGGAAAAGGGAAAACATGAGAAAGTAATGCCAATGTCAAGGTCATCAATTCAACTCAGATTTCCTGAGATTGTTCACTGAGACACAGATCCATTCTTTATCCAGATTTATTTAACATGTAAGGAAATTGTTGAGGGGAACTTGGCCTTGTTCTGAAAACATAAAAATTAGTTCGTAATACTGGTTTTGTCTATACAAAAATCAAGATTATATACACTGCTTTCCTTATTCTCTACTTAGTTTTGACTGAAGAGTCATTAGAGAGAACAAGTGAGCTTAGCAAAATGAGCACATTACTTAAGGCTTGCACAGTATAATTGTATTTTAAATTCTAGGGTGAAATTTCTGACCTAACTGAAGCTTATACTGATTTCAGTCAGGAAAGGTTTTCACCCGTAATGTGTGGTAAAAGGGAAGAAAGACAACTTTGTGAAGGCACTTTAAAGAAGTACTACATTCGAAGGGGAGAAAAGTTAAGTGAATGAAGTATTTCATGTAAACTCAGTGAGCTCATTTCCCAGATGAGCCAGATATCTGCTGAGCTTGCCTTGAAGGGCAAAAAGCAAAGATGGCTTCACCTCCTAAATGTGGCCTGGGGCACAGTTAGGATGATTTACCTTAAGAGAGTTTAAATGCCCTTGCCTTATTCTGACTGAAGATCACGTCTCCTGACAGCCAAAGACACTGAGACACTGAGGTTAGGTCTGAACCCAGCCCCAAGTCTCCAGAATAAAATAGAAAAGACACATCACAAACATCTGAAAAGAACAACAGTCTCTTCTCAAAAAGCTATTAAAGAATGAGTTTGCTAAATGTGAGGGGGCAGTAATAGTAATTAAAAAGAATCTATTAATTGAAAAGCCGACATTTTCTTGTACAATATCTGACACCTACAAGCAAATAATTACAAGAAAGCATAAGTAAAAAGTGTCAGCCTGATATAAGCGATGACAACAACCTCGTAGATGAGAAAAGTTTCCAAGAAAAGTCTTCAAGAACTTGTGGAAGACAAAGAGATACTTATAGACTGGGAAAAGGCAGATACAGAGAGTAGGAAAAGGAGAACACAGAGATAAGGAGAAGATAGCAGGTTTCCACAAACTTGCTATCATTTGTGTTGACTGTGGTAGCAGTCAATACAAATTACAACAATCCTGTGGCATTAACCCATCAGTGGTGCCCTGACCTATGTCATGCAACACTTCCACAGTGAACCAAAGGGAATGTGAGTAACATAAACCATGCACATTCCCAGTTCCAAAACTGTATTTGAAGGATCATCACTAGCTCGTTGTCTTACTAAAACTCCCAGTGAGCAGTCATTTCACTAATGCCTTGGGTAATGTAATACACCTGCTGTGCATGCAGACAAGGAAAATTGAAAAGGGCAAAAACTGATGGACATCAGGCACAGAATCCCAAACAAACCTAAGAAAACGGAAAAGTGGTCTGAAATAAATAGGAATGCCTCAGTTAAGACAAACACTAAGTGCTACACTTCACTTGTCAGTGAGCTGAAGGTCACAACCATCAGCTGCACAAATACTGGATGACCAGCCAGGAGACAGAAGACAACCTGGGGGGTTAGAATGGCTCAGAAATCAAACATCAATCAAGATTGTCACACTGTTAGGAGAAGAAAATAAACCTCCTAAACATTACAGAATTAAGAGCTAACAAACCTCCCCTGAAGTAGTTTGCTCAGTTCAGCACTCTACATTTTAAAAAAGCCCACCGACTGTACACCACTTAGGATTTAGAGGCGAGAAAACAAAGATGAGCAATGTTTGGGTAGAAGACTCATAGAGCAAATGCTGAAAGAATGAGAGATGCTCCATCTGAGGTAGAGAGATACTGAGAAATTAGCTAATATATATATAACATATATATGAAGTGCTGCTGCAAAAAGGAAGGAGTAAAATACCTTCTCTCTTCAGGGGTATAAGGAACCACCAGCAAATTTAATGGGCTTGCTTAATTTTCATAACAGAAATTCCTCTGAAAAGGTTAGATAAACATTAGTAGCAATGTTTGAAGTACAGCTGAACTGCCCTGGAGATAGGGATTAAACACAAACCCGAGGTCCCTATTTTTACATGATTTTTATGATAAATCCTAGTTTTTAGAACACTGCATATGATTCACTCACTAGGCATATGTGTCATTTACAAATGACTATTTTCAATGTGTTTTCTCTCTCTAGAAAACACAGCAATTTTCTTGACTCTGATTTGTGATATTCCCCCCACAGTTTCTATCTACAGAAGCATTTAATTTAGAACTTTGCACATCAGACATGCACATTTGAACAGTATGCAGTATTCATGACACTACCCTGGCTGAGAGAGGCATGGAGCCAATGATACTCTGAGAGCGTAGGCAAGGGAGAAACAGGAGGGAGCAGAGTCAGCAGTGCTTGTGGAGGGAGGGGAACGTAGGCTGGGAAGAGAAAAATGTAAAGGACCTAGGGCTAGCCAGAAGAGACCAGCGAGTAAAGAATTTCAAAGTTAGGGCAACACTCCAAATTTAAAGGAAAAAGTGATCTGTCCTGTTAAAACACCCCACTGAACATGCTGGTTTGCCTTTTCGTGTTTTCTTCTCCCCTCCTCTCCTCCCCTCCTCCACCACCCAGGGCCAGGATAACTGGAGCACAGAACCATGTTTATACTTGTTCTACTTATTGAACAGGATCTTAAAATTGTGTGAGGCGGAGGTGGGACAGATGATGAGCTGTCAAAGAAACTGGAAACCAGAAATAATCAAATATGAGTTTCACTGGTAACTGAAGTCAGAGCAGCTTTTGAGGGTTTTACTTTTTGCAAGGGCCTGCAAACAGGATCTTGACTGTAATCCAACATTTTGTTTAGAACTTCTTTCCCAATGGTAGATTTCCCATGCCTTCTATCTTCCTAAGAGAAAGGCGGGAGAAGACCATGAAAGTATTAAAATTTCCACTCCCTTCTTAGGCACTTGGCAACTCTGCCTTCCAATATACTGCTTCTTATTTAATTACCACTTCAAACAAGGCTGCATTATATCCACAGCCAATGCTTTGCTTTGCTTTCCAACAGGCAGAGCAACACTGTAAAGAGGATTTAAGGTGCATCACTAACAGCCGTAGGAAGAGAATACACTACCATTTTCAGAAAGGCATAGAAGAAACAATGAAGGTGTGATACCTTGCTCAGAGAGGGAGGGCAGGGGAATCAGAGAAATTGGTAGCAAGGACGGCGAAAGAAGGAGGGGCACACAGAAGTGAAGTGATGCGGAACTTGTCCCTTCAGCGTTTATGCTGAACACTGAAGGTGGATGATCTAAAACATCCTTCAGATTGATGCTACCACTTTATTCACACGGCCACAACACTTGAAGTGCTGCAGTTACCAAACTGGAAAAACACAAGGCACTTGCTGTCTTTCCCTATCTTACTTAGTAAGCAGCAGCTGCTACCTTATCTGGCTATCATTTTCCCCCTATTCTCTGCTCTTGCACCAATATTACCACTCTTGCCGGTACTCCACCAAATGTTACCGTCACTCCAAAGGCACAGAAAGGGCCTTAGGCAGTTTCTACTGTTTGCACCACTGCACTAGTAAAATCAGTGGAGGCTTGTTTGATATGGTTCATGCATCAGCAGGCACGAGGGCCTTCTCTGCAGTGCACCACCCACCACTCCTGCTTCTTCTGAAGCGCTGACTGGATGTATTATGAGTAGACATGAAATCACCCAAGATAAGCAGAGAGAGAGAACATTTTTTTCCAAGCAGTTTCTCATACCGATAAGCGGAAATTTTTGCCTTGATGTCAAAATACATGGATTGAATTGGGAGGGTATTTTTCCGACTGTTTATATTTGCATCTCTCCAACAGATGGAATGTAATAGCTGCAGCACAGGCCAAACTAAGAATTATTCTAGTGTAGGCAATAATAATGATCACAAATGGCAAAATGAAGCAAAAGTTCAAATTTAGCTCATCAATGCATGACTTTCTCCTTGCCACAGAAAACTTGGCAATAACTGCTCGCTGCTTCTGATCCTTTTTGAATGCAGCCAAAGAAATCCACCCATACAAAACTGAGATTTCAGCATGGGATTTCCAAAAGTCACTTAAAGGACTTTGGAGCATAGCTGGGCAGGAATTCTCATGCTTCTACTACACAAACAACAGCAACCTTTAGAACATACCTAGAGAACATTTGTTCCCTTAAGGAATAAAAATTTAAATTATCTGTGTTTCCTACCAAACAGGATTTTCAGGATTTCCTTTCAAGTAAATCAGTGCTGCCAGATGACTCCACAGCTAAGAAGTGTGGGAACCGCAGCACTGAGAAGCTGGGAACTCAGGCTCATGAGGTGTCACAAGCCAGAAAACCAAAAGTTCCAGCTGCCGACCAGCAGGTGCAGAACCAAAGAAGCTGAGATTTGGGGAAAAACCACACTGCCTTTAAAAGGCTAAGCAGACATGAAACCAACTCTCCTGAGTTTTTTGAAAGTACACCTGGAATTTGTTTGGAGGTTTTTTTGGTTGGTTGGGGTTTTTTTGTTTGTTCGTTTGGGTTTTTTAAAGAAAAATTGGGACTTGCAAATTGATTCTGAATGGTATCTATGATCTTATGTCACTCAGGTCATTTAGAAAATCTGACCATCCTGTAACTAATACGAAAAAACACCCGCAGAGAAAGACTAGTATAGGAGGGTAAGTTCATCTCTGCATTCAACAAAGCTCAGTTGTACTTACCAGATTTCTGTAACAATATATTACAGTACCAAAAGGAATTGCAACCTATTGACAGCTTTTTGGTCCCAAGACAAGCAAGGAACATTCAACATCACACTACGAGGCTTATCTGGACCGTTAGGTACTCACCAGACTGCAACAGTACAGCACATCTTTTGGGTGCTCAGTGCTAACCCTTGCTAGTACATTAAAATCTTTTCAAAGGTTTACACAAAAGCTACAAGGTTTACAGACAATTCATCTCCGTTTTGCTTATTATTAGATAACTTCTGACTATCCATAAATGAAGTATGGGATCCAGCCAAGAAACATCTAATGGCTGGTCACCTCTGAGGGGCAACAAAAGCATGAATATATGGGGACTGCTCTAAGTGGATTAGAAATCTTCCAAAAATAATTTTAAAAATGTTTTACATAGTTTTGCAATTCTTTTCTTCCTCAGGTGCAATACCCCAACAGAGGAGAAGCTACATGCCCATGTCAACACTCAGCTGCAAAGCCATATAAATATTTAAACTGAGATGGAGATCCCTGGAAGACAAAACACCTTGTCAAGGCTTCAAAAATTTTATTAAATTACAGCTTTCTACACTATGTGATCTTCTTACCTACTATAGAAAACCGTAGGTAAGGTACCAAATTAAACGAGCTGCACGGCCACAAGGCATAGTGCAATGAAGAGTCCATTACTTAAATCATTTTATATCTAAGCAAAAGGAAAATGTAAAGACATTTACATTAGTGTCTGATATGAATGTAAACTCTGCATTACTGATGGGGAAATGATAGTACAGCTGGCCATTCTGTGTGTGATTGCAATACTGGGCCACACATTTATCAAACTGTCCCTTCTATTCAAAAACGTGTTGATTAAGTGCATGAATTCTGCATTACTGCGTGGCAACAAAGCCAAGAAACTTTTTTCTACTTCTTTTATTTGCCATCAATGCAAAATTGGGGTCTGAGAAGTTTTTACAAAACAAATTTTTTTCACTGAACTCCTACACAAAGTCTACGTGTTTCTCTTAGAAATTATTGTTACAGAGTCAATCACACAATGTGATTTAGATGATAACCATACTTATGTTTTCTTTTTCTACCCTTTTTCAAAGCTCTGAAAAAGGAAAAACATGCAAATGCTGATCTGGACATTTTTTAAATGTGGAAATTTTTTGGCTCAAGGACATTTCTACAAGACACAGTAAAATGAAACGAAATAGGCCAAATTTTGCTTACTATATTCACTGAAAATAAGTGAATATATTCACTTATATATTTTGCTTATTATATTCACTGAACATAAGTATATTTCAGTTCAGCTGAAATAAGTCTGACTGCCTCTCAAACAGACCCCATCATCCAAGAAATCCATATGCAGCAAACTGAAAACTAAAATGGAAGATGGAGTAAAATCAGAGAATATTCTTTGGTCCATGGTTGGACCATCTGGCAGTAACTTCCCTGATGTCAGCACATTACTAGACACCTCCACGGATGGACTCCCAGTGACTCAGAACTACACTTCCTCTGTTCCTTGTTTGTTCCTGAACAGCAATTCCCTACCTAATACCATGGGACACCAAGGTACCAGCACTATGAAAAAATTAATGTAACGCAGTGCTCCCCAACATTGCCTTGGTTTATTAGAGAATTCACAGCTTTTTCTTAAAAAGATAACAGATCTTGTCTAAATGCTGCCCCTAATCTCAATTCAGAAGACGGCATTCTGCCTTTCTAAGGCTAAGTTCATCATCAAGCAGAGAAGTAGAGAGTAAAAAAAAAAAAATTCCCATCAAAGTCATTAAATTAGATTGATATGGGGACTACATCCTGCTGACCACAATTTGTGAACGAATACACAGCTGGCATAATTTATGATCATACCCCCTGTGTTAATAAAATACTATAAAATGATTATAACATGTACTGCCACGTCAGATCACATTCAAGATAGTTGATGAATGCTCAAAAACTGTTAAAATGCAAGGAAAAGACAGCCCAATCAAAATGAGAACGGGCCTTTAAGAACATTATTTCAGTGTTTCTCAATTGCTATTATCAACTCAGCTGGTGAGAAGTGAGATACCAAAGTCATTTTCCTTTCCTGTATAAAATGACAACGGTTGACTTTTTTCTTTTTAAATGGCAACCACTGTATTATTCATTTTGTTTCCATTCTTATTCCAAGAAGATCTGTTTTTGTAAACAGCCACTGAAATGAAAACCCATGCATACATTAAAAAAGACTAAAGGCTAAGTAAAAATAAACAGACAAGAATTTCTCACCCATATTGCACGAAACTGAGCTCTCTCGCACCTTACCATGATTAGAAGCTTCTTTCAGAAAATAAAGCTAGACAGAACTACACCTTTCATTTTCACAGCTCCAGTATAATGATACATCAGAAATAATTGTCTGCTATAGCCTTGTAGCAAGTACTTTTATAATAGGCTAAGAAGAAGTCATGTCATTTGACTGGAGAACAGCATATGTAACGCCGGCATTAAGACTAGGAAAATAATATTAATTAATACAGTCCTCTAAGTTTGACCTCAGGAGTATGGGAGAATTTAGAACAAATTTTGAAAGGATGGTTAATGAGTGACATGGATCTAAAAGCAAAATGGGCTAAAATTTAAAGAGTTCTCCGGATCGACATGGTAAGATACTCTATATTTTAGACAAAGACAAAAGAAATTCAGTCAGTCTTATATAGGCAGATTTCAGTAAAGCCTTTCCAGTGGAAACCATATGTCAGTTTAGAAAACTAGTGGGTAGGCAGCTATGCAAAGGAAAAACAGCAACAAGAAGTACTAAGGAGAAGAATTTCAGGCAGCAGGGAGCTTGTCTACTGGAGTTTTTCAAGGATAAATCTAGTCCAGTATTTTCTTTAACAACCTTGGCATGAACAACCAGGCTAATGAGAGTCAACAATGTGGGGTGCCATTGCCAACATAAGAGGAGGATTGCAATACCTACCCCAAAAGAAATGGATTTCTTTGGTGACAAGAACTATAGAAATTTGACATGAATCCCACATGAACAAAAAAATATTGTGGTTCTGCACTTGGTTAAGCTTAAGCTAAGTGCAAAAACTGCTGCCAGAAACTGAGAGCTCATCAATAAAAAATTACTAAGGTGGAGAATGAATGGTCTGTAAGATTCAGCTATGAAAGAGACAAATGTAATGCTAGGAAGCATCAATCAAGGTATTTTCTGTAGAGAGAAAAGTATTAATGCCATTGTACAAGGGCTTTCTTTCAAAAACTGCACATGATAATGTCTTCAACATTTAAGACACAGATTCACAAACCAGAGCAGGGCACAGAAGTGCAGCCACAACCACTCAGAAGCGCACATCTTAAAAGAGAATGATAGAGAAAATGAGATGTTTAGACTGATAGACAACTTCAATGTTATCTGCAGGGGAAAAAAAAGCTGACAAAAGAGTAAAAAATTATATGAACTGGCCATTGGGCTGAACATTAGCAGTGGTTTCTCAGATATTAGGACAATTTGGTTGCAGAAGAGCCAATCAGCGCTGCAGTGACAGAGAGCAAAAGAAGAAAGTGTTCAAGGTGTCTTATCCATTAGAAAATAGAGTCACTACATTAATGGTGGTGCCTGATATCTTATAGCTTGCAACAGCAAGGGACTCAAGCTGACACTTTCAATTGTATGTGTGTGAATGTGCTGGCCTGCATTTATTTAGAAATAGAGTAAATAATAACAATATCCGTGAAATACGAGAGAAGCAAGAAAAGCCTGCAATTTTATTTACTTTATCACATTTCAGCAATCAAAAGCACTAAAGAGCAATTTAGAAGAGATTAGTGGGTGCTAATGCTTTCCACTGCATTAGAGGACATTTTCACAGGAATATTGACAGCATGTCTTAGGGAATGATGCTGATAAATAAAGACAGAGTAGCGAATCAAAAGACATGCAGATCTTCTCTAGAAGAATTCCAGGGTAATGAAGCAAATTACTTCTGTGTATAATGTCTGTAGTGTTTTTAATTCTTTTTTTCCAAAGTGATTTTTATTCCTAAAAAAATCCTAGGCACTAATGAGAACAGATGTAACAGACCTTCCCCTGAGTACATCTAACTAAGCACAGCACACATAATGCTGTCTAGCTAGGGTGCCTGGCCTATAAACTTTACAGCAAACAGATTCCTAAAATATCACATTCTTAACATATATTTGGCCATTAACATTGAATATTTTTATGAGTTAACTTTGTTAAGGAAACATGCTGTCCATGTCTCAATGCTAAATATTAACAGCAACATGTCTGTCCCTCCTCTACTCAGTGTTAACAAGAAACACTTAGGAGTCATACAGTACCTCTCATGATCAACTGGCATCAAGTCCAGGCTGACTCTAACAGCACACTGTGACTGTGCTGGGGATGGGTGGCTTTGCTTTGTTTCTCCTGGAGGGGAATTTCTGGCAGCTAGTCTGGCAGATGCTAGTCTGGCATCTCACACAGATGTAGGTTTGTCATATAGGACTGGAAAAAGGTGAAGAAAAATTGAAGGAAAAGAAAATAATTCAGCTATTTTCCAGGAAGGATGTTTAACGTTGACAGCAAATTCCAAGGTGTGTTTAGTTCAGCTTGTCTGGGCCTGACATCAAGATCTCACCTATGCAGAGCAGCTTAGTCCTCAAACCCACTCCAGGCCTAACCACTCAGCAGTACTACAACCTTGAGAGTTGAGGGGGTCTGCCTCAAGAAAGTACTAATAATTTCTGAGGTGAAAAAACAGAGATTGACACTTACGCTTATTTTGCACACCAAGTCCATTCAACAGCCCTCAGGGAAAAGCCAAACAAAAATGAGGTTTGGCCTCTTGAGTACACCTATAGGGAAGATTACAATACACACCATTTTGTGCATCAAACACAAATCATACCACACTGTGTGAATGTGTTTCCGGGATTATCAGGAGGTCTGAGATTTCCTGGATGCACACAGGGACACGAGAAGAACAGACTGAAGGAACAATTAGCCTTCTTCTCATTGAACAGCTTCCATGGCTCACACAAATCAATTTAACATGGCTGTTATGCTGCATAAAAAAAAATCCCAAACAAAATCCAGCACTGCTGAAACTTGATGCTTGCACAATACATGCTCTCCTGAGTAATCTGCAGCATCCAGACACTGCCACTGCATGAGTCCCATCCCTGCAAAGGGAGGTTAATACGCATCAGTGAGAGAAAGAATATTCTTTTCTTTCTCACAGCTTTGGCTGGGACATGATGCAAAACAACGGCTTTCTTACCCTACCTAGCAGAAAATTTCCCCACCTCATTCTGAAAAACCATTCCAAGAGCATTTGTTAACTCATTCAGCACCCCTGCACTAGGCCCCCTTTCTAAGCCCTGCCTGAATATTGTGATTATGCCACGACACCATTTTATTCTGAAGCTAGCAGAGGCTAGCAGAGCCATGCAAAGCATCGGTCAGACTTTTCTGAAGTGCAGTGGGAGCTGTTGTTGCCCTGGGACTCCTGCAGCACTGCTGAACAGGTGGGCCAAGAGGCTGCTGTTTCGGGCAGCTGAAAGACACAATCACACAGATGACTTGCAGCATCTCACTCCCATGGCAGAGCTGAACCCTGACATCAACGGGAACGGGGAGACTTCCTGACACCAGAGACAAGAATTTGCCTCCGTGACAAGGAGGGGCTATTGGGTCGAAGCAACCATGCTGGGGCCAACAGGGTCTAAAAGACTGCATGGGATCGGCAAGGAGTATTTTTTTCATCTTCATTTGCCTGAAGTAGGCCAGGATTTACTGAGGGGAGCTCAGTTTTAACGACTTTCCCTAGTCCCTTGAACACACTGCTGGAAGCTCCCACAGTCCAGGGTGGTACTCCTTCAAAGCAAAAGAAACGCGGCACGACTGGGTGCAGGGGCAGGCATGTCTTACTCCAGCTACTGCAGGACATGTCCCTCCTGAGAGTTCAACCACTGCACACACCCTTTTTGTCATTCAGACATTTTACAAAAGCCCAGCCAGAGTGTACCAAGGCTTACTACAAACCTGAACTGCAAGACTTTGAAGGAGGTCCTGGATTCACATTAACTTCCTCATGCTTATCTACATTATTCAATATAAAAACACGCTTTCTTCTTACAACGATGGCCTGGGGATCTCTGAATTTTGCAACTTGTAAACAAACATACAAAAATGTAATTAAAATGAAGAAGAATGTGAGGCAGTTAAGAGTAAGGTAAAATGTATCACAGAGCAAGTGGAACAGCAAGAGCTCTGCAGAAGTGTTGAATTTACTTAGTGAACAATTTGCACACTGAAGGCTTAAAAGCATTTTTCTTGCTTGTATGTAATGTTAATCCAGTACATCAATAACCACAGAACTGGTTTCCTCATATTTCTTGTCTTTAAACCTTGTCTCTGCATTTCATCTTTAAACCACACCGAACTGATTTTTTTTTACCCCAAAGTACACAGTCCAGTGACTGCAGTGCCTTGGAATCCCACATATCCTAATCCTAAAATGTTTTGTAGACCTATATGGAAGGTCAAGAGTAAAGAAATCTGGGATTTGAGATTAAGCCAGAAGAATTTTCCAGTTCATCTGCTGGCCTAAAAAACTTCATTTATCTTCTGAAAAAAACTACTAATTTCCCATTGTCAGATAGCATGGCTGCAAATGAACACTGTTCCTCTGCAGTTGTTGAGAGCAGAGACTGCTGTATCCAGATTTGCAGCTGCACAGCCAGATGGCTCCAAGTGAGATGCCCCACTGTGCAACCAACATGGGCTGGAAGAAAGCAGGTGTATTAGAGAAGAAAACCTAAAGGTATCTTCAGAAGGAAATTCACTTGAGTGGCTACAGTCCTGTTTCTCAGATCAAAAAGATCTTCTCTGGAAAGAAGAGTACTTCAGCTCTGTTCTGACTTATGCAAATAGAAGATGGGGTGAGAGGACATGACCATGCAAGCCCATGAGGGCCAGCCCTGCCACTGGAAGTCCAGGATGACAGAAGCCTTTTCCAAAGTTTAGGCAGCAGCATAACACCACCACGAGCCCCTTCCTTCACAGGACAAAGAAGGACTTTCTCACTAACACACAGAATGTCATCACTTCGAGTGAGTATTCAACTACTGCAGTGCTGGTAGAATTAGAAACTGCCGTAAAGGAGGAGGCAATGTGCCAGCTCATACAGCCTGACAACTCAAGGACAATTCTTGCTGGATTCGATCAGCTGAGGTTCAGAGACTGGCTACATGACAACTGCCACTTACCAACCAACAAAAAGGTTATTTTTTCATGCTGATTTAAAACCTAGATGATCCTTCCAGAAGATTCATCATCAGTAATACTGAAGGAGTATAAAACAAATCTGAACCTCCTTCCTCCAGTGAGAAAGGGAATTTTTTTCTCACAAGATTGTTATGGTGCTCCACTGTCATTCAGGATACCCAGACTCCCTGGCTTTGACTGGTCATTTGGCAAGGAGACACGAGTTGTTTAATTATTTCTCGAGAAGGAACAAAACGGCAGCAGAGCATGCATTTGGAAGGCAGAAAGGCAAGACCTAATGACAAGTTTGCAAATGGCTGAGCAAAATCTGCTTCCTGTGATAACTGCTTGCTGCTTTTTAAATGTTATCCGTGATGTCAGAGACTGATCTGCACCCACAGAGGCAAAGACAAGAAGGACAGTAATTGCATAAGTACTATTGCAGATTCTTCTTACTCTGGACCCAGGGAGGGACTTACTAAAAGGCAATGCACAAACCAGTAAGACATGCAGTGCTGTTATCCATCAGACTAGCTTGTACCCAAGGTCTTGAAGGGCAGCAGCATCAGTGCAAGCAGTTTCAAAAGCCTCTGCTGTTTTGCATTATGAATGACAGCCTAAAATGAGGTCAGCTTTTGTCTGCAACCACTATTTTACCAGACTTCCAGATAGTTCCTCTCAGACTACTGGGTTTTATTATATGGGTGCACAACAAATGAAATGTACCAAAGCAGTATTACTACAAAGAACTTGGTCTCTGCTTCTGTTACAGCTGAATTCAGGGTACTTTCGTAAGTTTTGGTCTCAGTGTCACATAGGCACTGTAATAGAACAATATTCATTTCTCTAACAGCACCTTGCACTCCAGTGTAGGAATGTAGGAACTGAAAGAACACTATGAACAGTCTTCAGAGGCTGTTGAGGACAGGATTTGCAGGGTGTGGTAATGCTCCAAACCCATTTTTGATCCTTTCAGGCTACTGCAATGACACAAAGGTGTTAGAGCATCAGTTCCAGGCATACCCTTCAACTATTTCCATGACCAAGGCTCCCATGTTCAGAATAGCAGAGAATTGAACAGGGTGAGGGTAGTATCTGCTCTGCCCCACTGGAAAGTAACACTTCCAGTTTAACTCAAAGCACTGAACTAGACTGTTATAGATGAAAAATACAATGTATGTGACATGTAAAATGGTGGCACAAGTCTTTGAATTGCATTACTGCATCTGCTTAAAACAGCAAAGGTAAAAGCTATGAATCCAGCAGTAAGGGAAAAGACTGTAATTCTGTGAAGGCCAGGTGAAGGGCAGGTTACGGACAACAAGGAGCAATCCAATTTGGTTACACTAGCTAAGGTAAAATTTACAACAGCTATCAATCCTCATGCTTTAAGGCATAAACTGAGCACCATCTGGGGCCAGAAAGAAATTTCCCTCTGTGGTACACTATAACACAATTGGCTGTGTGTATTTCTTCCTCTGAATCATCACATACTGGTTAGTGTCAGAGAGAAGATACGAGGCTGTACGGATCACTGGTCTGTTCCAAAGCAGCAATTTCTGTGTCATTCATTTTCTTCGCAGCCCTTACAGATGGCAATAATGTTATTAATGCTGCGGCAGTCACTTTCCAATACATGGTAATAGACTCTCTGATTCTGAAACAAACACCGATAGAAACTTAAACGACTCCAACAACTAATCAAAAGCACTAGTCTACACTTTTATGGAGTCTGAGTAATTTACTAGTTCTGTTTTGGAAAACAAATATCCCAATCTAATTACTTGTATTTTTGAATTACACATCAAGCACATTATCTAGCATTCAATGTAACAATAGCAATAGTATGAAGAAAAAAAGCACCAATGATGTTTAAAACAGTAATTTAGAATTCAGCTTTGAATTTATTTTAAAGAAAAGAAGTAAGTATTGTCTTCCTGACTGAGATTTATTAACACTCCCCCTTTCCATTATCTGAATGTTTCACTTGCCCTGAAGCACATCTGTAAAGACAGTGAGAGACTGCATGCATTTTCTATATCCATAAATTACAGATGTTGCTCTGAGCTACTTATCTATCAAGACAATTTTGCATAAGAGTAAGACCAACCTGAAAAGTATCCATCTAACAGAGAATATAGAAAATAATTAGTAAAAGCATGTAGTCTGCAGACCTAATTTGCCTTACCAGGAACATTCTTTACCCAAAGCTTTATCATAGGGTGTGGCAGAACACAGGGAAGCAAATCAAAGCCCAAACAACACTTCTGGGTATCAAAACAAATAATTTGATGCATCAGTAACATGCTGTTGCATACACACACAGCTATAACAAACTCAGTAAAGAGGATATGGATAATTTCATGACACCTTCTGTGTTGAATAACTTATGCCAGGTAATATTTTCCAACTAGTAACATTATGTCATAGATTTTATGGGTTATTATATCTGCTGTAGCTTGCCTATATACATCAGAATTTTGTTTCCATGAACATGCTGTGTGCACCCATGGAAGAACAGAAGATGTGTATGTAACATAATACCTGATTATCCTAAAGCTGAAGTGTATAGAACAAAATTGAGGACAAAATGCAAGCAGGAGTTTTACAAGGAAAGAGTTTGCCACCACAAAGCCCAGTTACTGTATCTTAACCTTTCCACTTCCATAGGCAATTGAAAAATGAATAAATGCTGAGAAAGCAGATAACCAGATTAAGAACAGAGACTCCTCTAGGTTGCATAAAATACACAACATGACTTAGCGGAACATAAAGAGAGAGAACAGCACTTGTATGAGATTAAAGAAAGATGCAAACTCAAACACTCAATGCCAATCACATGCTTATCCTAAACAGAAGACAAATACCACATTGCTACGTTCAGAGCTGGTTGAAAGGGAGAAAGAAAGAGCTTTCATGTGAAAAAAAATGTCCCTTCTTCTCTGCAATTTGCATTTCAGAAATAAAATATCCTGGGTTCCCTCAGGTTCTCTCCCTTGTACAATCTCTGCAAAAGCCACTGTTTTGTTTTTTAACATGTTTTTGTGAAGATGAAACTACAGTTTTCTAGGCCTATCAGGCAAGTTGCTGGGTTTCTTTTCCTCCTCACCAAAACAGAAATCTTCTCTGGAAAGAAGAGTACTTCAGCTCTGTTCTGACTTATGCAAATAGAAGAGAAAATGATATGGAAGCAGCTGTAATGCATGATACAAGAATACTTTAGGCTTGATTTCCCCACAGTCAAATGAAGAATGTCTTACGAAACAAGGGAAGGAAAATGAAATACACTAGAGTAGGAAATTAACAGCTAGTTTTTACAAAATTATTCCCAGCTAGAAAACAAGTGTTTTATATCAACGGTTCCATCTCCCAGCCCCAAGGGACCCAACTAGAATTTCGTGGCCACCCACACTGCACCCAGTAGGCAAGACTTTCAAAACTGGGTGTCTGTCAGACTTACATCTGCATGATGTACAGATTAAGTGCCTTGTACAGCACTTAAATGCCCTGATTTTCTTAAATGCTGAGCATCTAGTACTCCTCTACAGATTATCATGATAAGATAGATGCCAGGTTATCATCAGTGAGAGAATTAAAAAAAAAAAATGCACTTATTTGGAAGCCTAACTTTTAAACTTCTCTTCTAAAAAAGTCATCTTGGTTTGTATCATTGCACTTAAAGGACAGAAAGGGAACCTGTTTGGAGTCTGTCTGTACAACTTTCTGTAGGCTGCAAAACTACCTGCTGAACAGAGACAGGCACTGCCTGTTTCAAGTGTGAGCACATTTTTCCCACCACAGAATTCCCAGCTCTTGTGGACATGGAGAACAAGAGACCAGAGTTAGAATCATACCTCATTTTCTGGCAATCAGTGCCAGTAAGACGCAGAGCACACTCCCCAAATAAGCACTTTCAAGGTTTAGTGGTGCAATAGACTTATATTAAACCTTCTATTTCAAACATCACTGTTTCTCACACAGGTGAACCACTGTTCTTTAGACTTCCATACAATCTGCCTAGAAAGAGGAAAGATTCTGACCACTGCATTTTTTCATCATAACAACAACATTTTTGCTTGAAGATACAAATTGAAAAAAAACCCTGAAGTTCCTTTTATTTTATCTCTCTTTTTTTCCCCCTCGCATAGCAAGTAGATTTCACAAGAAGGTTAGTAATGAAACCCTAAAAATAACATTTACAAAATTAAAGTCAAAACCTGGAAAGGCAACAAATCATCCACTGTAAACACAAAGAAATTGAGGGCCATTTAAGTGAGGCAACATCTTTGATCCACTGTCTCTCATAACCATTGAAATCTGAAAAAACACACAGAAACACATTGTATGTCCCCTCAGGAAACTGAAACACAGTTAATTAAGAAACAGATTTTGCCTTTTGATCCTTCTAATAATTCTCCCTCTTTCTCACTGACGTGTACACAGAGTAATAAGAGAATGAAGGGTTTAGGTCATTGTTGCTAAAGGCATTATTTTCTACAATTCTTCCCTCCCATGGTGCTATGAAGAGCTTTCAGCTCTTGTCTGTCCTCACTGCATATTATCCTTCTCATACACACACTGATATTTACAAATAAGGAATGTGGTTGACCTGGCAACAGGATGTTCATTTCCTCTTTTATCCACCGTTTCTTTTAATAACATTAGTCTCGGCTAAGTAGAGAACAGTTCTAGCATTGCACAGTTTTACACATGTCTAGTTATACCAAGTACAAAGAACAATCCCCAAACCACTCCATATTGTGAGATACACATCACTTCAAGAACATGCTTCTGCCAAACAGGAAAATAGACCAACAAAATCAAAAACTTCTGTCTAACTTGTAGAATTCAGTATTACTTTAGGACATTTTTTTCCCAGTATGCTTACCTAGAATCAAAAGGATTGAGAATTATACACTGAAAACAAGTTTCTGGGCAGAAAGGGGTCTAGTGAGAGAAAGAAAAAAGGACTCTTTAGATGAGGGAAAGCAACTGACCTGTCCAGGACAGACTGATGTACAAGAAATCACCGATCAATGCAAAGGTCTAAAGAGTCTAATGTGACAGTAAGTAAAGGAAGACCATATCCAATCTCTCCCAGCCTTGAGAAATAAGAGGAACATTGGTATCTGAAAGTCTTCATTTGGGGTGTCTAACCTGAGGTAAATTTACAAGTCCTTGATTTTTCAGAAAGGGTGACACGCATCATCTGAAAATGTAAGCCTGTATCTAACAAAACTCCTGAAAAACACAGTGAAACAGGAAGCTGAACTCGTGTTCCCATTCTGCTATGATGATTTTTTTGCTTATATTCTGTATCAATACCTGGAGAAGAGGAGGCTTGAGGGGAGACCTCATGGCAGTCTGCAACTTCCTCATGAGGGGAAGCAGAGCGGCAGGCATTGATCTCTCCTCTGTAGTGACCAGTGACAGGACCCAAGGGAAAGGCCTGAAGCTGTGTCAAGGGAAGTTTAGATTGGATATTAAGAAAAGGTTTTTCACCCAGAGGGTGTTTGGGCACTGGAACAGGCTCCCCAGGGAAGTGGTCATGGCACCTGTTCGAGAAACATTTGGACAACACTCTCAGGAAAATTGTGTGGTTATTGGAGTTGTCCTGTGCAGGGCCAGGAGCTGGACTTTGATGATGTTCGTGAGTTCGTTCCAGCTCAGGACATTCTATGATTCTATGATTTTGTACAGCTCTAATGATACAATTTGATTTTGCCATAATATTCGATGGTCTCTGTAAGAAAGACATTATCAAGATGCAGTTAGTTGTATCACAGGCAGCCTGTGCCACATCTTCAGCCTAATTTCTCCAAATAAGCAGCACTATAGATAATCCCTGATCACCATCAGGAGTGCCACCCTGCTCACAAGACATTCAAACCCTTGCAATCTCTGCAAGATTTACAGACAAAACCATGAAACACATTGCAACTCTCCTCTTCTAAACAAAGACGGCAGCAATCCCCAAGGCTGTTTGTAGAAGCTGCTGTTGTGGGTACATAATGGTTGCCTACACAGTAACACAGCAGCAGCATCTAACGTTGTACAAAATATGTAAGAGTATTCAGTCCCTTTTGGCCCAAAGTACTTAGCAATCAGAATAAACATTTTATTGTGTTTCATTACTTCCCCAACTCTTTCCAGTTAAATCAGGCTGTTACACGTATTTTTGATATACATAGCAAAGAAGTGTAAAACCCAACAGCATATATTCCTTTAAACTGAAATTTTGCATCACCAGGTTCTTGCAAAAGTGCAGTAAAAGACAACTAATTTGAAGGAAGTGTTTGCCAGTAAAGGCTGGAACACAGCCAGAAAGCTACACTCCACAAAGATTTTAATAGCTATGAAATGTTTGGTACTTTGTGCTGAAATTAGTGAACAGGCTAATTTTTTCTCTGTAGGAGGCTACACTCAAAAACCTGCAGGTGTGAGACCTGAGTGTGCGAGCATGCTAGCCTACACCTGAAGACATTTCCACACCACACAGTTTGAGCAGCACTGCACTGTTTAGGAGCATTGAGGAGCACCATGTCTGTAAGTCAGGATTTTAAGTAGTATCAGCAGCATACTGTGATGAACGTGCACCACATCAGTTCACACTCCTGCCTGCCTCTAGACTACAGCGTCTGTTCTTCTCAGAGATAATGATTGAATTTGATGGCTATATCCTCCAGAGCCTCCTCCCTCCAGCATTGCTTCACACCTGTACAAACCCAAGTGTGAAATGTTTCCACTCTGATTTGGTAGCAGTTAGAATACCATCTTTACAGGGTATAAGAAACATTCAAGACAGCAGAAGTTCAATCTCTGTACGTAGTGACTCAGTAGGTCCATAGCAACTACATAAAAACATCTTCAATTTTTGCATTAGCAACATTACTTTTACCACAATATCTACCAGACTACCCACGGGGCTCCTTTGCTAGATAGACCTTTCCAAATAAGACACAATTCTGGCAATACATAAGCCTATGTGTTATCAAAACCAACCCTGAAATAGCTACAATGCGTAGTTGGTAAGTCCTTACCAACATTTATCAACAGAAATCTCCCATAGGAATTAACCCAAAACGTTCACAGTACACAAAAATTGTTAATTGATAAGGAAAATCTAACTTGCAATTACAGGCCCAGTCCTAAACTAGCCTGATACAGAACTGCAATAAAATTGTTCTCCCTTAGCCTGAAAGTTCATCTCTTACATTCTTGTCAGTCCAGAAGCAAACTGATACAGAAAAAAACTCTTGCAGATACCTCACCATCCTATTCTGGAAAGAAAAAAGTTCTCTGCACGTTATTGACATAGGACATACCTGCACTAATCTGGAATTTTTGCAGGGACTTACTAATAAAACTCATTGCTAAAATGTCAAAAAAAGCGCGTTTGGCCGAAAGGCATGTCCAGTCCTTTCCCAACAAACTGCTGGTGATGAGACTGTCTGCTCAGCACCTTTATGACCATTTTAGCAGCAGCCAATGTTAGCACACAGGTTCAAAAATAATTTTTTATTCAGCTGAGTCAGATAAGGAGGCAGGGCTTGTAGAAAAGCCTGCAGGGCTTCCTTGCAGCCAGAGCAGTTGCCTGGCTATACACTACATGCCAGCAGGAGTGTCTCGGGGGCTAAATCTGGGACAGCACTTCTGGTATCCCCAGCAGTGTCAGGTGCATTCTGTCCTCTGACTACTTCATAGGTGCATCCACATGTTGTCCAAATGGCACTGTCACTCTGCACTGCTCCACTCACTCTGCATCCACTGTCAGTCAGGTACTTACAGTCCTCAGGGTTCTCTTAAGAACCCTCTGACATTCCTGATGTATGGATGGGATTTGTAGGTTGCCCGTACTAAGCCAAAACTTCTGCTGCCTCTCAAGGGACAAAGTGGGTGCCAAATACAGAACTCAGGAATGCCCAATGCTTACAAGACCATCCCATCAGATACAACACAGTGACACTCACTGTGTATATGTCTGAAACACTTCTGACTGATCAGACATATTCACTGTTGCCTGTGAGAATGTTTTCTCTTGGCTCAGCACACCAAGAAATGGTAGGATGGCTGCTGCCACCCCAGAGATTCAGATGCTGCTACTGCTGCTGATAGGGGAATAGGAGGTGCTGCACTGAAACTCCCCTTTCCAGCAATAGTCCCTTCCTCATAGCTCACCCCATGCCTTCCCAGCCACCACTCCTTGACAGAACAAGAAAAGGAGGGAGTGTGCCACTCCCTCAGCTGCATTTCTTGAAGAGGCAGCTCCCTTTCTCCTCTAGGGAAAATAAAGCAGTCAATGAGGCAAAAACATGGGCTCTCTGTGCTTGCTTGCTCATCTTGTTAGGGAAGGAGATCATACAGCTGTTCCCCCCGACACCTGCTTTTATCCAGGTGTGAGAAAGAAAACTGGTCATCAGGAACATGGATCCCTACTGAGCAAGGGAAATCAATTCATCCATGCTTCTACCTGACTCTCCTTTTTCCATATGTCCTCAGGAAAAAGGAAAAGGACAATGATTTCCAAGGCTCCAATTGGTTATTACAATACTCTTAAACCACTGCTGCAGTTTTCAACAACAGAAACCTCTCAGTTTTACCCATGACTGCCCCAGCTGCAGTCTGGAATCCTTGCTCCCGGACAGCAGCAGCTCCTGCTGAATGCAGACCATCAGCTACAGAAATATGGTTGCCCAGGTCAGGAGGAAGTCCTTCCGAAGTACCAGGATTTAGCAGCAGACTAGAGAATTCAGAGTTAGTTAACTACCATAGCAGAAGATATTTTTGTTTAGTCAATTACTAGCTAATTGCAGCTAATAATTTTTAACCCTTTAGTATTATCCGTTCTTATAAAATAATTTCTTTAAATGTGGTAGCCATCACAATCTGTAAATTTAGTACTTTAGCATAGCAATTCTTTTATGATTTTCCTACTTAGAGAAAGATCTGTATAGAATTTTTTAGGGTGAAGGGAAGGGTACTTCACAAATGCTCTCCATCCCTCCTATAATCTCCTCCTTCAAAATGCAGGATTGAAAAGCATTTGGAGTCTCTTTAGCACTTAGCCCTAAAGATGGTTTTTTTAATTATCACAAAATCTGTGGAGGAAACAGGTGAACTAAAATATTTAATTCGTGGCTTGCATTGGTGGCTTGCATTCTACTGAGTTCCACAGGGACCAGGCAGTTTTACATCCTATATCTAAACTTCTGTTGAAGGTGGTTTAGAATTGCCATTTCAATCAATGCATACCCTTTATCAGTGCTCTTTCCAAAACCACATCCATTATATGGGGAAACTAGATTATATAAACTTGATTTCAAGATGTTAAATCATTGTCTGGGAAAGGGAAGCCTCTATGAACTTGCACAGATTACTCTGTAGCATCAGTAACAGACTACTATGTAATCCTCAGTATCACCTCCTATCCAAAATTTGTTTTCAAATAAACCACGTTTTATAAAGAAGTTGGAACTGGAGACTTAGGGTAGCTTTGTGCAACATTTTTGTCAAGGAAATTAACACCTTGGTGCTTTCTTTGTGGAGCTTTGGATTTGACATCTCTCTAGAGGGGAAGTCTGGAAGGCTAGTCATTGTTTAATTAGTACTCGCCTCAACCAGCATCTGGAGTTAAAGATTCACGAGTAGGTATATATTCAAGAAATTCTCAGAGGAATTAACTATCAGTAACTGAATATGCAAAGTTCAGAAAACTGCTTCATCCTACCTCACTTCAGCTTCTTCAGAGTTTTTCTTCTTTAAATTGGCAAAAAACAAATGCTAAGTAAGCAGGACTGCATGCTCTTCTTCTACCTCCCTGCCTAAAGAGAATAATCCAGAGGGAACTATAAAATTACTTTATTTTTCAGTTCCCAAACTCAACACAGGCACACCTAAGAACATATGCAGGTAAGGTTTGCTCTGAAAACAACCATTAACCAGTAATACCATTAATTAGGAAAGTTCAGTGAGGTCCTACTTAGGAACGCATACAGCTGGTCTGGGTATCAAAACTGTTTGGGACTAACATCCACTCAGAACCCTGGAAAAATCAGGATCTTGCACATAGATTTTGGAAGCAAAGCTTAATTATCAGTTCAGCCATGTGGAGATTTTCTCAGCTTCTAAGGAAACCACCCTCCCTAGCAGACTACGATTGTTTAGTCAGCCCACAATTACTACTTGTTGAAACAGCATATAGACAACAGGAGGAAACAAATGTTTAGTAGGGAGACTTGGGTGGAAAAAAGAAATTTGCCACTCACCAATTACTAGCTGTTCTGAACTATTACTTCAAGGACTTTAAACTACTCTATTAGATTGATTCTTTAGAGATGTTAGGCAAAACTAAGCCAAAACACTGCACTAAAAACTAGAGGTCACTTATTCTGACTTGCTACTGTTTTACAACAAATTCCTTTTTCTTTCTTAATAACTGCAGTTTGGTTATGGATGGCTGTTTCAGCCCATGGGAAAGCAAGCTGTTCTGTACAGGTTACCATATTGTTGGGAGTAGTGGTATGGGTCCAGCTCCTACTTCACCTCACCTCTGGCAAGGACAGCTGTGCTGGCAGCTACTCCTGCCCCACTAAGCAAGAAAAGAGTTGGAGTATGTAGGCAGGAGTTACCTGGAGGGGGAAGGAAGGGTTGCTTACATCAGTGCTTCTCCTCTTCCTTCAGCACCAATGGCATTCCTGTCCCGGCCTTCATCCTCAGAGCAGAGAGTCACAACTTTGCCTTCACATCTGAGATGCCTTAAGCTGAGATGTGTCTCCAAGCAAGACAGCCCAAAGGAAGGATACTGAAAGCATTAATTTTTAAATTTTTTATTAATATATACAAGAACACAAACAGACCAACAATTTCTAGCTAAAAATCGTCTACGGCATCTAACAAACTCATTGTTATGCTGGGAGCGGCCATGATGAGGAAACTTTCTCTTTAATTCATAACAATCCTGAAGAACAAAGTCATCCAACATCCAGGGAAACATCAGCTCCAATATTCTTAGCAAAATTAATTTATGTCAGTTGCAAGTAATTTTATTTTCTGGGAAAAATAATTCCATTTGTATCATGCCAAAGACAACGGAAGGCCA
The DNA here is from genome assembly GCA_013398015.1 of Oreocharis arfaki. Taxonomy (NCBI): domain Eukaryota; kingdom Metazoa; phylum Chordata; class Aves; order Passeriformes; family Paramythiidae; genus Oreocharis; species Oreocharis arfaki. The sequence goes on along the minus strand of VZRR01005873.1, from coordinate 522,323 downwards.
CAGGTATTCCTCAAGTAGACTGGTTCTTTCCCTTCTGAAATGAGTCAATAAGAAACTAATTAGAAAGCCAAGGAGAGTTGCCCAAGTGGGGATACAGACTATGAGCTGTATTTGCACCATCACCTTTCCCCTCTTTAGACATAAATTCAGTATTCCAGGTCCCAGGCCACTTGCTGCCTAAGGAAATGACATTAAATCATGAGTGAGCCGAGGAAAACTAGGAAGGGAAGACGGGAAAGCCAGTTGCACAGCTTTTAAACAAATCCTTATCAGATCACTCTCAGAGCACAGCACTTGCTCTCTCTTGCTTTATTAGCTGGAGGTAAGGTGAATTTACTGGGAGTTAGCTATGGATAAGAGGAAAATATTGGTAACAGAACAAAACATATAAAATCCTGGAGACCCAGCCGGTGGGGGTACCCAGTCTACTTTTGCATTCAGCAAGCAGGAAGATTTTTCCTCCTGCTCACACAAGCTCCCCTCCCCAAACAACCCTCCATGGCAAGTGTCTAATTAACAATGCTGGCACTGGTGTGGAGGATGAGCCTGCCTCTGAGTTCAGCTCTGCCCCATGGCAGAGGCATGCTTTATTACTAATGGAACAGTTTGTTGCTGATCATGGTATAGAAACAGATTTCATCTGGATATATATGTATGTCTTTGTTAGTAGAAATAAAAACATCTAGCAAAACCCACTGTTGCAGGTCTACACAAAGAGCCTCACACCTAAATACCAAAAACAAACAGGAGAAATACTCAGTAATACGGAGGTGCAACTAGGAAATGGTAATGATAGTGTATTTATTCTCACAGAATAAAAACATTAGTGTGCCAAAAGCACACACAATAGTTTAGCAATCATAATCAAGCAGAACCAGAGCCCCGATGATCCTACATTCTAACAGAACCATGTACTTACAAATATATCATTAAACTAAATATTTGACCTGCACATGAGAGATGTCACCAAAGTAAGCTTTGGTTTTCTTTCATTCTGGAATTTCTACTTGCTGAGAAAAAAAACGTACCCCAGAGCACAATTCCTGTTGTTCTCCTCTACTTCCATTCATGCTCACCCATGTTAGTTCCTGCCCCTCTTTTTATTCCATCCATCTTGTTTGTTCCTGCTCTGTAATACCCTTAGTTCAATCTCAGCACTTCTTGCCCCCCATCCTGCCTGCTAATTCTTCTCCCATGCACCAATCATTGGTTCCCCTTCCTCCTGCAAAGACCCTCCCCAACTTTCTCTTCCACCTACTTTCCCTCCAGCGTGCTTTCAGCTCCTACCCCTCCCTCCTTGCTCTTCCCAGTTCCCCAGGCCTCTCCTGAGGTTCCTGCACCCAACCCCCGACTCTGCATGCAGTCATGCCAGCTTTCCTTCAGGCTGCAGTGGCACGAGCTCTGTGAAGATGCAGGGAAAATCAGTCCTGGCACTGCACAGTGCTGGAATGGGAAGAGATCAAAAACAGAGAGCAAACAACTCAGACCCCAAAGTCCTAAATGTATTCAGTTGAACAGGCACCAAAAACACCTGAAGGGACAGTGCTTGCTGCATGGACATAGAACCTTTACAGCCCCAGAGCAATGTGCACAAACGCACTGAAGCTTACAGCTCCTACTTAAACACGTACTTCCCTGCCCCCCAAACCTAAAGGTGGTCAGAAAACTGAACACCTCTGTGAATCTTGTACTCAGCCATTAGGTTCTGACAAGTCTGCCTTGGTGTGCAGGCTAGCTTAGATTTTCAGAGGCTCGCAAACTGACCAAAAATGGAGAGCTTAACATAGCTGTATGTAGACTTGGATGGATGCCCTGACAAATTTCAAGTCTCTGCTTGAAAACAGGCTAGAGCTTCAAAATCAAAACAGGGATGCATTAATTTCAAGATAGGCAAAACGTCTTTACTCCTTAACCTTGTTCTCAGAAATGGACAAACTTTCTTGAAACTCTCCCACAGTGCCACCTGAGACAGATGCTTGGCTTGAAGAAATTCATCCCAAATGCTCATAATTTGAAAATTCGTGTACAATTTAAAATGAGGTCACACACACAAGCAAATCAAAAGAAGGAATTAATTCACTACTTCCCATGGGCAGGCAGGTGTTCAGCCACCTACAGGAGAGCAGGGCCTCATCGCACGTAATGGTGACTTGGGCAGACAAATGCCATCACTCCAAATGTGTACCCCACTTCCTCCTTCTTTCCTCTACTTTATATACTGAGCATGATGTCACATGGTCTGGAATATCCCTTTGGTCAGTTTGGATCACCTTTCCTGGCTGTGTCCCCTCTTAACCTCCTATGCACCCCCAACCTCCTCACCAGCACGTCCGTACAGAAAGCAGAAAAGGCCTTGGCTCTGTGTAAGCTCTGTTCAGCAATAACAGAAACATCTCTATGTTATCAACCTTGTGTTCAGCACGAATCCAAAAAACACAGCCCTGTACTAGCAGCCACTGTGAAGAAAATTAACTCTACCTCAGCTGAAAATTAACTCTACCCCAGCTGTGGCTTTTGCTTTCTCTATTAAACTGCCTTTATCTCAACCCACCAGTTTTCTAGCTTTTACCCTCCTGATTTTCTCTGAGCAGCTGTGTGGGGCTTAGTTGGTCGCTGGGGTTAATCCATGACAGGTCTCTATAACAGAAAGCACCAGATTACACTATCTTCAGTCATAATTAGAATATATACACTCATCTTTTTAATTGCTTTTCCTACTTTCTTACTGTTACATCTGCTGTAAACCTCACCCTTGAAAATTCAGCCATCGGTTTATGTCAACACTCTTTTGTCCTGCTGGGGGAACAGGCCAGCTTACTAGGTATTTAAACAGATTCAGTGACCAGCTTTTCAAGAAGGCACAGACTGTGATTCCTATGAAAGATTCTCTGTATTTCTTCTCCCAGGTTTCTTCAAAATATTGAAAAGAGTTATTCAGAAGATAAAGCACGTAAAGATATCTGTATGTGGTCAAACGTAGCGAACAATTTGAAAGAGTAAGAAACTAAACAAGGGTATGTTTCTTTCTCATTCAATGTTCCTGTGACAATCCATTCCGAGGATTTTTGGCTCACCACTGATGATTTGATGGTGCTTGAAACAGTGCACAAATGGCTTCTCCATTTCAAAACTGGACTTGATTATTTCGCCTGTCTCCTCTTCTGAGGAATGAACATCAGAGAAAAGATGTAAAAACAATTTAAGAAACCATCTATGTATGCCACATGCACATCTTTGTCATCCAGGTCTCCACAGAGCAAGAATTCACATCAAGAGTTACTAGAATTGTGAGGTTATTCACCAACAAGGTTTCTTTGGTGGAAAACGCATGTTACAGTAACCCAAAAATTCCATTGGTGTTTATTTTAATGTGAAAAGGTCCATCTTAGGTTTCTTTGCAAACAAGCAAAAAAGGGTTAGCCGGCATGCTCCTGTTTCCAGCCACTCCTCCAGGATCTTCATATTATCATTGCTATTATTATTAAGGGTGATTTCTCCCGACTATCAGTCAAATCTGTGGTGCAAGGCAAAGCTGAATTGCCACACAACTTTTTGCATATGGACTGTGCCAGGAATTCTCAAGAAGAGCACTGGGAAATTTTTAAAGCTGTTACAACCTGGTATTCTTCTCCTTCAATAATGTCAGCATAAATCTCAAAAATCATGATTCAACCTCTGAAACAAATTGATGTCTTTACCAGAACAGAAAAGATACTTTAAAATGGGTCATATAGATGAATACATCCATTAGAGCGGGTCACAAGAACCTGATCATAACTTTCGGTTGTAAAGGATGTCATGAGATTAAATAGCCTAAAACCAAACAAAAATTATCAAAGATTTACCTCATTATCTGTCTGAGGCAGTTTCTGTTAAAACAATTTAGGATATTTCAGCAACCTCTACAGTTCTGTGACGGTTATGAAGATTCTGTGAAAGTAGTGCAAATAAAAAATAAATGAATAAAACATTTCCAGTAAAGTGGAATTCTCTTTACTCAAACTTTCCTTAGTCAAACTTTTTAAAAATAGGTTATAAAGTCTCCTAATTATAGAGTACTGAACCTCATTCAGTCAATCACAGCTCTGGATCCTCTCAGAATAAACACTATACTACTGATAAATGTACAATATTCTTCTTAATATCATTTAGCTCCTTATGTGAGCAAGGGCATAACTAAGGTGCTTGATGCTGATCTATGCAGAATACTCATGTTTAAAGGAGTCACTGTCAATATTTCACATTGCTGGACGAAGCGTAACGAACACTAACGAAGAACTTTGTCACGGTTTTCTAAAGGAGAAGTCTAATAGCCTGGGAATCCTGACACTGAACACATTAGTTCATTCAAATCTCATTTTCCAGCCCTTCACCTCAGCTACCCACCTTTGATTCTAGTCAGAAAAGTTAATTTATTTTTTCCTCTATCAAATATATAATCATTCTGCTCTCAGGAGCCTGTTGCATGAATCCAGACTCTTCATATACTCACAAGTACCTGTCCAGAAAAGGCAAAGCAAAACAGATAAACTGCAGTACCATACTTGCACAAGGCAGTAAGGAAACAGGACATTAAAATTACATATTCTCATTATTCTCAACAGAGTAATTTTACACCCAGCTATTAGTGTTTTCACATCCTGTAGTATAGTTATATGTGCTTCTGTAATGCACATAATCCTCCTCTCTTTAGGAAGCTCCAGGAAACACACTTGTTGATTCACACCAGAGCAGAACATTATTAAATAAAACTAGTATTTGTGTGTGAATGTGCAACAAAAAGCAAGTAAAGTGGATCCCAAAAGAGCATCTTGCTTATTTTTGCATCTCTAGTTTTGCTGAGCTTATTCAAAACGCTTCCCAGTTACAAGAGATCTCACAGCACAGCTATTACACTTTGTGCAGGCATGCCATTCAAATTAGGTAATAAAACCTACTAAGTAGTAAGCTTCTAAGTCTCAGTATTTGGTATTGCACAAAGAGTCTAAAATAGCTTTTTACGATATTTGAATGAGATGGACAGAATAACCCCAATAAATATACAAAAGGGGTAGCTCCTAGTAGCTCTGTCCTACTTTTAATGCTTTTACTCTAACAGCAATGCTATTCTCTACCTCCCCTGTAGCAGATTGCAGTTTTCTCCCTTCTTTGTAGCATGGCTAATAAGTTCTGGGTTAGAGCAGCTTAGACCTCAGGCTACTAGTATGTTGAAATCAATTATGCAAAGCCCATTCATTTTGCTACAATGTACTAAACTGCTGCTGTCACCGCAGTAGAATGGCTGCTCAGATTGCTGTTTGGGATTTCTCTCCTCCTTTTCTTTTTTATCATTACAATGTCTTCAACTGTTGGCAAAGTTGGCATTCTTTACTGAATATACTGCCTCCTACCTAGGATGCAATGCCCACTTCAAGATTAATCAAAACCAACTTGAAATTCAGAAGCAATGAAAGCTTAAAACAAGAGTTCTGTATATAGCATGAATTTCATGCACAATAAGATTAAGAACCTGATTTATTCAGTATATCAAATGACTAATTTGGTAACAAATGGCTATTCCAAGAGTAAAGAAAGAAAATTCCCTAAAAGTGTAAGAGCTGCAGAAATTAAGATCTTCTCTAACTTCTGTTTTTAAATGGATAGACAATGTGTGTATTAACAAGATATTGAGATATAATTATTTCCCTATAAATTTAGGATATAAATGGATATCTTACAGTTCTTAAAACTGAAAATGGCCTTAGCTATATCAGATTGTTAAATTTATTTTTCTAACAATCTTCACTTCAATGGCAATCATAAGGAACAATAGTAAAAAGAAAAATTAAAACAGACTCAAGAGACATTGTCACTATATACACCAGGTTTTTTAAGACACCTGAACCAATCTATTATTTCAAAGGCACTGATATAGCGGACTTCTCAAGGTACTTTTCAACTTGCAACACTGGTAAGGAATCTTTTTCTTTTTTGAAAAAAGTGAACCTTTCTCTGTCACTTTAGTATGCCAAGTCAGCTCAACACAGGGTCAGACAGGAACCAGAAAAGAGGAGGGAGCAGGACTACCCTTTTTGGCAAACCATTTCATTGGCACAGCCAACTCATACAACCTTCACATCCTACCTTACTAAAGGCTGTGAAAAATTACATGAAAATACACTAAAACCACTAAATGTAATGGACTTAAAATGCACAATTCAACATTACAACTCACTCAGCTTTTAGAACTCTCTCTGAGCCCACAAAAGAAGTAAAAAGTTAGAAGCTAAAGAATCCCAAGTGGCTTATATGTTGCCAGGGAGATAAATACAGAAAGAAACAGGAAACAATGCTTCAGTCTATAAATGTGAGGTGCTAATGTGGAAGGAGGGGCATAACTCTCAATTTGCAGATCCCGAGCTTACACAAAAGAACCCAAACAAAGGACACACAAGAACCCCTCAGGAGGCCTGCTGAAAACAAAGTGCGAGTACTTCACTACAAAACTGAGCGTGTATTTCCAGGTACATTATTTCTGACAGCAAAGCCGATATCAAAAGTATCTGACTTCCCTGATCCATTCTTCATCTGCTTTCCTCCACCTCTCCATACACAACCCATTGCTCCCTGCAAGGTGCGGATGTGACTGAAATGTCCCAGATTAAAACAGACAAAACCCCCTTCTAATTAGACACAATAACTGTGACATAAATACTTTCCAATAGTAAGTATGATACAGCACTTGAATACAGAATAGGGAAATGCTCAAACTAAGTCATGCATCACATAATGAAAAGCTGCAAAGTTAGAGAACGATTTCTCTCTAAATGTACAGTCCCGAGTTTCAAAGACTACATTTCGAAATGCCTCCTGGACAGACGAGCACGCAGTAATTATTCCGAGCCTGTTACTCCTTCACAAGTGTTCTTGTGAGCTAACAAACAGAAAGCACGTAAAAGGATCACCCGGCGACCAGCCACAGGATGAGCTCAGACACTGCCACTTGCAACCATCCTCAAAGTTACACAAAGTCTGGGAAAGAAAGAAGGTACAACAGGCCGCAGGAGAGCTCTGCCCACTGTAAACACCGCGGGAATGTAAACACAGTGCAGCATAAATGCTGTGGGTGTTGGCAGAAAGCAGCTCTGCTGCTGTGGGACCAGCTTGCCAGCACGGCAAAACTTGTTCCTTTCCCATCTCCCAGCCTCCCCCAAACCCTTTCAATTCAATCTCAAACTGCAATGATCATTAAAAACAATGAGTACGTCTGGCGCAAGTAAACGTGCCTTGACTATCAACGATTCATTAAGTACCTGGCACTGGATCCATAATATGGGATTCTGACATGGAAAGAAAAGCTTTAGAGCTCATTCAAAAGTACAAGGCTTACATAAAAAAGACTTAAAAGGTGCATCTTTGCCTAAAAAGTAAGAGAAGGCTAGGTCCTTTGTGGTGATGTTGATAGTTTCATCCCCTGCACAAGCTAATTTTCCTATTTAGATACCACCTTTTCCAAATCACAGATAAATTAAGTCAACTTTAGTTAATGTGGTAATGATTTGTAGTGAGTGGCAGAAATTCCCCTGTAATTATGCATGAATTGATGTGTGATTTTCTAATGAGCTTAAGTGAAGAAATCATCATTTTTTGATAAATGCTTTATTTCTTAAAATGCTTGTAACACATTTCTAATAAATTTAATCAAGCAACTCGCACTCATGTAACATTTACAATTATTAAGTGTGCAGTCTTTTACACCGCCCTATCGCTTTGGCTGATTGCTGTGTGTTAAAAGTTTAGCATTTCATAAACATGGTTATAACAACCATTATGTTATTTTTGCTCAGAACCATGAATTATTTCAATCTGAAGTTAATTTACATTCTGTACAAGCTTTGTGCCTCAAAGGCAAAATTCTTTTACCATTTACAAATAGATGTACACATTAAGAAATGAAACTGAGTGCTTCTACCTTTCTGGACACACTTCGTCCTTCAACATGTCATGTAAGGGACAGCAAAGTCTCACTATAGTAAGCTTATTACTAGATTTCAAATTTAAAAGCATTCCCAGAGTACAACTGCTTCATCCCTCTGAAACATCCTTTATCAGCCACCCCCAATCCTGCCAACTCTACTGCACTGAAAACCAGTACATATTCAACCTGGGAGCAGAGCTGAATTTCTGTGGATGCTGGAGAGTCAGAAAGCGTCCTAAAATGACCAGAAGGCACCTTATCCTGTGGTCTCTTCACTAGGAATTTTAGCTCAGACCTTTCCAACTATAGCAAGCTGCTATAGGGAACGGATGCCCTGAGGGGAGTCACAGTTCTAGAGACTTCTATGAGTTGCCCCATCTTTAAAGACTGGAAATCAGATACTTCCTACAATTCCATGCATTTAGATGCTGGAACTTAGCCATCCCAAGTGTTAGCAACTTCCTAATAGGAGGTCTGCCTGACCAAGGGGAGCCTCCAGCTCTGCTATGCTTCCTCACACTCTCTTCAACAGTCTCTTATTAGAGCTTCTGAAGAAAAAGGTAAAAGAGAAAACCTTTCTCAGCATTCCACATCTGTAACTAACTTTCTTCATTTCTCACTACAAATAAAAACCTCATATAAAAAGAATATTAAACTTGAGATGTTGAAGGTGGCCACTTTTAAATGCAGAATCAGTATGAAGTGGTACCAGTAGCAAATCTCAAACAAATTCCTTACACAAATGCTGTCCCTAGAGCTAGAAAATATTTCCAAGAACCAAACATTAGCACCTCAAAAGACAAGAAAAGATCTAACACAAATTTTTATTTTGATGCAAGGGTGGTCTGAAGCCATTTAAATTTCAGTTGACATGAAGAATATAGTCTAAAAATAAACCCATCCTGCTATCTCAAGAACAACAAGAAAGAGGCTTGGAATAACTACTTGAGCACTTGAGTACTCTGGAACACATCATGAATGCATAAATATCAGTGAATACATTGATTTTGATTTGCACTTAGTAACTTACTAGTGAACTCAAGTTTCAATGGTCTACATCCAAAAGGATTTTATTACATGTTCAAGTCCCTTAAAATACGCAGTAGAATTGTAGCAGAAGCATATCTTAGCAAGTTCCTCTCTTAAGAACCCCTATATTACAGCTGTGAATAAATCCATCTAGATTATAATCCTTCTTTCTATCTTCCCACTTGTTCTCATGTGAGGTCAAAAAAGGTGAGTGACAGTGACAAACTGAAATCCTCTTCCTTGAGCAAGTATTCATTCCTCCCTCATCCTCACAGGCATTTTTCAAGTTTTCCCCCCCACTGGTATGAAGTTCAATCACAGAAGTCAGAATCAAGATTCAGACCACTCTGTTCTGCCAACCTGTTATTGCCAAGTTTTGTCCTCCCACAGCCAGAATGTATTTCACAGCCTAATTCATATCATTTAATCATCCTCCTCCAAATATCCAAACTCCTCCTCATCTCAGTTACACTCCCTGATCGTGTATTTCTTAAAGGTTTTATGTTACAATCAATAACAATGCCAAAGATTTAAAAAAAAAAATACTGTGGTCATGTAAGGCTGGAGTTTTTGAAGGAGGCAGATACCGAACTTCCACTGGGTTCCAATGGAAATTGGACTTCCATTTGTTTTATATGCCTCTGAATATGTCAGGTCTAACATACCAAACACATAGTGTGGGAAAGACAGAAGGAAGCAAAGGCTTTGAAAAATGTAGGAGCACTGGTTCTCCTCAAAAGAAGATTAAAATAACTGTCAGTTAACTTAAATGCTCAGGCTTCAGCAAAGCCAAACATCTCCTGACTTGATTCACTTTAGGACAGTGCATAGTCTTAATTCCACTGCTTGCTTACAACAAAATACTAGAGTTTTGGTTTAAAGTTAACAAAGCTTCAATTTATTGAACCTCAAATGTCAAAATTTGCATTATTTTCCTGCAGCTGTGTGTGCTGTTCCAGCTGGCTCACACTTAAATGTTACTTAAAAAGCCCCTCAAAAAAGCAAACAATATATGCACTATTTTATTAAAAGCAGTTAAAATCTTGCTTTTCTGTTGTAAAATTCTTCAGAGTAAAGTTGTGTACATTTTTCACTCCTCTGAAATATTTCTTTAATATAAAAAAGAAATAATGCATTGGAAGTATGTGTGGACAGAGCATTGCAATTTTCCTTACTGAGGAAGCAAATAAATATTCACTTACATGAAAAACATGCTCTATACTTACACATTTTTTAATGCAGGCTAAGTTGGAGGTTCTCTCTTAACAACATTGTGTTTCATTTCTCTCTTGAAAAAGGTCCTGTCTCTAGAATTGTTTAAACAGTACTTTTCTTTATTAGGACTTCTATTTTATATGAATCTAGAGGTAGTATTCCTCTAATCTTGTATCCTGTATATGGGGTCAGTTACAAAATTAGTGACCATTCCATATTTAAGTGTAAAAACCCTTTTGAAAGGTAAAACACGATAAAATCATCAGGAAATTGTAGTATTAGCATTGTGCTTTCTCAGCCTACACTCACATTCTGTAGTAAAATGCAAACATTGCATTCATCTTTTCTGGATCTCAGGTTAATTCATCAACAATATTTTACAATTTTATCTGGCCATCGACATTTTATGAAAGTTATTTGCACTTTCCACCGAGCTGTAAAAATAATGAACAACATAAATTCTAATTTTTATGTTTTACTGAAACATGGAATAGTCAAACCTAAACCAAAACATCTCTACAATGCACGAAGAAAGATGTAAAATAAGACCATTTTTAGAGACTACTGTTGAGCTACACACTTTGCTGTTAGCTTTGATTAGCTTTGTAAGGTGAAATCAAAATATGTTCTTCCTCCTTTCTACAATCTATACTGATACAGGTACACAATCTGTCAGGCAGTAAGGTACACTTACATGCATTTTTTATTGTTTACCTAATAACATTGACTAACTGTTTTTGGAACAGTGCTATCCATCATGGCCAGCAGACAGTAACAATAATAGACATTTCACTTGAGCAAAAATCCCTGCAAATTCTGCCAAAATAAGGAGAGCAAGTCCAGGAGTAGTGCAGCCATGAAGTGTTCTCTAATTGAATGGCACCATCCCTGCAGTGAACCCCTACAAACAGGTACAAGCCACAGGCACCACAGCACACAGCTGCTTTTTACAGCTCCAGCTCAAGAAAGTGTTCTGGTACATACCTAAACCAAATAAATTCTCAGATACCTTTCAGAACACACACCTTTCTCATCAGCTGTCTTGTCTGTATTGGCACATTCAATTTAAAGTGTAAAAGAGGACAAATAGATCAATACTAAAATATTTCAGCAGTAGGCATGACATGAACCCAAACATGTTTTAATATGTTTCTAGAATTACCTGTGGCAGTGAATGTTTTTATTTTAACTGAAAAATTTCCCTTTATCTTGAACAACGTTGGCATAAACAAAATGCATGGAATGGATGAAATGGACAGAAAACATGTAGACTATCCTCAAACCTATTTCCAAGAGTGAGAGGAGATTCTTTAGATGAGTTAGCAAAACTTTACACGAGTCATAGCTCCTGAAAAGTTAGTGGTATTAAATGAATAGTAAATAGCACACTTTACCCCCCCAAATTACAAACCCACTCATCATTTGCCCATGATATTTAGTTATTGGAACACACTGAAGATTAATGAGCACATTGAAATGTACCTACCCCGCCTGTTTCAGTGCCACTTGTAGTCAAAATTATGGCATTAACTCACAGGCTCTGCATCCCAGGAACCCGCAAGCAGTGCCAAAAAATCCTCGTTACGTTATAATTACAAGATTTCTGTTTTGCCATCCACTTCAGGGGCAGACACATGTGATCTCAAGATGCCAGCTCTTTAGTATTAGATGGAAGCAGGACAAGATTGCTAATTAAAACTAGTGAAATAATGAAAAATTTAAATATTTTCTATAAACTGCTCTAATTTTCCAGAGCACCATAGCTACTCCCTGCCCTAAAAAACTCCTACATGGTTTTGCAATTAAAGTTTTACTGAAAAAGAGGAAATATATTTCTAAGGAAATATACTTTCATGTGCAAAAAATCATTTAAAAGAAGATATATCAGAGTAGGTGCAGTCCAGCATGAGATGAAGTATGGTTTAGCTAGTTTTTTATACTTAGTCTTGTTTTTGTCACTTTACTTGCTCTATATGAAATTTTAAATAAATTCAGAATTATATGGGGAATAACTTCCCAGCCTCATGCAGTAGCAGAAAGAAGGCTAATGGCAGTAACTTCTATTTTCTTACATACTATAAAACCCTTGAGACATTCCTATTAATAATCACTGACAAATGCAGAGAAAAATAATAAAATAAAGACCTGAGTAAAGTTTTAGGAAGAAGGGGATTTATCGGTCATGGAATTCATCTGGGTATGACACAGGTTGCTGCAGACATAAAGCCATTGAAAGTCCTTGCTTCAGGGTTCTGGAGTATAAAATATTCATGGTGTATAATTTTGCATAATTTGTTTGGCTACTGAAGCATGATTTAGTTCCTTGGTGTACAGACACAAAGAAAAGAATGACTGAAAGAACAAAATATTTGACCAAAACTAAAGATTTTTTTGTATTCTCCTGTGCGTGGTGTATGAAAACATCCACATGCACACAAACTCGTCTCCAGATATTACAAATAAACAAGTGTGTATGGATATCAATACCAAAACATCTTTAATGTGTTTGGAGTCAGATTCTCAAGCTTTTGTTCATTTACTGAAGACACTGAGTTGCCCCCAGCCATAGAGCATAGACAAACTCCAGATTCAGAAAGGATCTTCTGTATTCACCAGCTCTAGGCTACTTCTTACTTGCTCAAATGCTCTGTATACAAAGAACAAACACAGCTATGAAGAACCCAAGCGATGGTGTGGATAGGGTATTCAAAGGTATTGGTATTTCAGCCTAATTTCCCTTTGAGCTAAATCTAATGCAAATTGAACTCTGAAATTCAGAACACAAAGCCACAAACTTTACCCTGGATTTGCGAAGTCAAACGCAAATACAGGAGTGCCCATGACAAACCCACACCCTCTTTCTGACAGTGACTCTGCACCGAAGTCCCAGCGACAAGATTCAAAAGAACACCACAAAATAAGAGCAGGTGCTCCTTCCTCTTCAAGCACTCTCGTTTGTTCTCACACTTTTACTCAGTTGTGTAATAAAGACTGACTGGCCTACACTTCCAGAGCTCACACTTAAAAATACAATAAAGAGCAGACAGCGAAGGGAAAGACTGGTAACAAGGTAATGAGAGTCCATACTAATTTTTCTTCTACTGAATTTGTGTGTTCTGCTTTTTAAAAAATTACTTATTTGAAATAGTTAATTAAGAAGTGTAACTTTTTTCCGTATACAGAGTCAAAAAGATTGCTGACAACATTGCTGTGAATCGGTCTGTTAATTGCTATTTCAACATACACATGTGCATTCCCTTGGAAACACCTAAGTAAACACATCTAGATAGAAAGCTGTTACAGGGACTTTTAAGGTAGATATTTTGGGAGATTGATTTTCCATTGTTACAATACTTTTTGAATCATCTATAAATCATAACAGACTTTATCCTTTTAAATAACAGTTACATTTCTCTTCTTTCCTTGGCCTAATCAAGAGTTTTTGGATCAGGACACTACCAAATACGATGTGAAAATAAAACTGCAAACAATAACATGAATTACATCTTAAGGAAGAAGTCACAAAAGTTAATAAGGGAGCTAGGCTCTCCATTCCTCTAAGAATATAGATCAAACAGAACATTTAACTACACGTAGACCTTCGCAGCTATCCCATCTTAGGTCTTATGAAACTCACATGGAAAAATGCAGATAGAAAGAGACAGATCGACAGATGTATTGCTCTGCTCTTTCACTTTAGCCACCGATTAGCCACGGAGACCACAGAGTGCTGCTCTTCCCTGTCCCAGCACAACAGAGCCCAACACTGGAGAAAATAAAGGATTAAAATCCTCATGAAACAGGATACATGCATCTGATTTTGAAAGTCACTTTGTTGAATTGAGATGACTTTTTCTATGGGGAATGACTTCTGTATATTTATCTGCAATCAAGTTTCCTTACATAAAGAACACTATTCTGTCCACTATGACAGTTTCAACACAACTAGTATGTCATAATCTGTTAGGCCAGATGAGGAGGAAAAAAATCCCAATAATTGAAACCTGTTTTGACTTTACTGGTGTGTAAAAAAATGTGAAACAGGAAACCACCTATGGAGTGCAACCCCAAATGAGCTTCTGACCTGCTTTGCCAGAGGGAACATAATGTTTTCATGCAAAATTACTTGGCCACCATTTTTAATTCATGTAAAATTCAACAAGTATGTAAATCAGATAGGAAGGGATGACAGGAAGAGTAAACACACAATAGAAATTCCTTAAAATTTTCTTCATAGTCCCTAACCAGCAGATCAAACTTGACCATTTCCAAGTAACTGCTTGTCAGTGCTGCCTTTGTACCTCAAGAAGCTCTGGGAGCAGGAATTAGCTGGGGTCGGTCAAGCAGCAGCAGCCTCTGCACTGCCTGCGTTTAGCGCCTGTTTGTGAAAGAGCAGAATGGCAGCACATAACGTAACAGTTATTTAAAGTCCTCTGGAAAATCACGTCACCACTGCTGAGTGTTTCCACACCTCAGGCTGTGTGAAGACAAGTTAAGTCTTGCAGATTCCAAACTCTACCATTTTGTTTTATTTCACTCTGATGGTCAGGCTGGGAGTCACCCAAGACAATGAACATAGCCATAGCCCTTCTTCATGGTAAACATATAATTTCCCCAGTGATCCAGTAAGCAATAACAAGAAGTTATGTGTAGTACATACAGTGTTTCTATTCCCCTGGGTTTAATATGGCTCACAGTGAAATTGATTTTCTGGAATCTTGCAATAAACCTCATCAAAGTAAATGAAACCCACGCTGGTTTTTTATAAAGTGATTGGATTTTGTGTGATAAATTAACCCTCACCGTCAGAGAGACTCCCAATAATGCACTTGCTCAATTAAACTCCTCCAGACTCTGTTTAGATTTTAATTTTTCTATAGGTCTTATTTAACTCACTCAAAGCTTCCAACTTAATGCTTGCAGAAAGGATAGCAGCTGAAAACCATTCTCTCTCTTCTCAGATTAAATAGATCAACACAATTTATATTTGCTGAGCACTTGCTTGACACTATTCTCTAATCTATATTAAAAAAACCACTGATAGCTACTCATTCGCTGTAGCAGTGAGCAGTAGGAAAAAAATTACTTCCTGCTTACTAAGAGCTCCTAATCAAACCAGGAACTGAGAAGGATTTAATAATTTTAAACTTTTGTACACATGTGAAATCAATTTTTGTAAGAGATGCTAGGGCAAAACCCAGTGGATATCCTGCAGAAACCTACAAAAGCTTGGCTCACACTGCACCATCCCTTTCCAGCAGATGATTTTCATCTAAAATAACCACCTAGACTTACTTAATCTTTTGCCAGTATTTCAGTTATTCCACTGTTCAGCTGCCATTTCAGCAGGAGGTAAAATGTGTAAAAAAAAAAAAAAAAGAAAATTTCAAAGTGACCTTCCCTAACATTCCTCAACAGCCTCTAGTGACTTTGTCAAATAAAAAAGTGTCTGATGTCTATTCACAGCTACTGGGCAATATGTATGAAAACTATTTTTGTTGTCATATTTATTCCTGGTTAAATGAAAAAATTATTCATTTAACCAGGAGTAAAACCTCTGAGATTTTTTTCTCATTTCCCAGACTGTCTGGGGAAAACATACTGCAGTAAACAATCATGCCCTATTTTATTCCTACTTAAATGAATTATCATAATAATAATTACTAACAAAAACATCTGGTTTCTGCTCAGCACAGACGGCAAACTCTTTGACACATTGCTTGCATTTCCCCTTCTTCTTGGTCTCCAGGCTGAGGGTCTCAGGTTTTTTTTAGACCAGTATACATGCCAACCACACAGCATGCCTGATGGCACAGATTTATGGAGAGACTCCTGATGACTATGAAATGCTTCCTCTGTTTTTTCTGCCTCCGGAAAATTATGCCTTTGCAATAATATCTTCTCTTTAGAGCATTTCCCTGCTTTTTATACAGATGACATTTGCATGTAAACAAGTTCTTGCTGTTTTTCTTCACTACTAAATGACAGCCAGGAAAAGTAATGTTCCCTTTGACATCATATTGCCCTGTTACTGTAGAATGATCCTAATGTTACTATTTAAGGCTTTGAATTAGAAAATAGGGCTACCCAGTAGAAGCAATTTAACTTTCAATTTAATCAATATTTCTACTCTACAGAGCGGTCTTATTTTTGTGGAAAAGAGAAAGAAAAATTCAAATCAACAAATTTGTGAATGTGAGACTTTGAACAGTACTAATATCAAGTACATTTACAGCAGCAGCTTTTGCATTTCCATAATGCCTTTTATCAGAGGTTCTGCAATCATGGCTCCTTGAGTTGCTCTGCCTCCACTGAGCAACGCTGAAATGGAAAGGAGAGCTCAAACTCAAGAGCAGCCATAGTCCAAGCAGCACAGAAGCATGAAATAGTAGGGGATGGGGAGAGTACCACATGAAGAGAAATGCTGCCTGCTGTCATGATCTCTGCGTACTTTTTCTCAAGGTACAAGGGAATGTAAGGCCCCTGAGAGTCTTACTGGGTTTTAAGGGGTGATACGCATGAAGAAGCCAAGACAGGGCCCAAAAAAGGTTAAGAAACCATCAGACAAGAAAGGGCTTAATACATCACCTAGGAGCCATGAAATTTAAAATGCAAATCCCAACTTTGGGGAGCCATTCAGCATCTCTGGCCACAGGTGCTATGCAGAGATTCTCAAAAGGAGCAGGAAGCTCTTGTGGGGGACAGGCATTTACTTCCACAGTGCGGCTGCAGCCCAGTCTGCTACGAACAAACTCTGCGTGCAGTGCATCCTTTTCCAAAAGTGTCTGCCTGGGCAGTCGCTGACATTTCACCTTCATTTAATGGCCACATTTCTCACCTTTCATCTTCTCCAAGCCCTTAGCCTGGGGAGGTGCCTTTTCCTGAGCAGAGCAGGCGGGCAGGGTGCCCATAGCCGGGGTGAGGGCACACAGATGACTCTGCCCCTGGGATGTTAAAGGCCCTCGCTGTTGCCCACAGCTGTCTCAGGGCTGCTCGGCACTAAAGGCTCTGTGCTGGTGGACACGTTTCAGCTGTACAGCAGCCCTGAGCTCCCTCAGCACTACCAGAGTACATCGGGTCACCTCTGGCAACCTCCTTGCCAGAGGGACTCCCACGCCAGAAGTACAAAGGGGATTTTGCCAGAGCTTGGCTTGCAAACAATTTATCAATATCAAGCAATTTTTGGATCTCAAAGTGTTTGAAAAAGTAAATAAGTATTAGTCTCAATTCATAAATGGAAATGAGAAGCACTGAGACATTCAATAATATCTAAAGAGCCAAGAGCAGAGTTCAGGGATCTGGACTTCTCTGTCTGACCAACCCTGCAATGGTCCCCTTTATGTTTCTCAAATAATCTATTTATAGAGGCCATTGGTCTGCTGGCCAATTTGCTGAGCTCGGTGATGTACATATTGGTTTTGGGTTCTCTGTGATCCTGCTCTGCAATCTGTGTTGTGTCACTCACAAAAAATGGCTTAGTCTTGTATCCACCAATATAATCAGTATCATCTGTTTTATGTCCATGTTTGAATCACAGATGCTTTATCTTTCTTTCACCTAAATTTAAGTTAATCACAACTGCCCACGATATGTAAAATTTCGAAGTTAATAATTATTAGCTCAAGTTTATAAAATCCCTCTTACAGGCAAGAAGCAATTAAAATTAAGAATGTATTCACTTAATAATAAAAGGCCTACACTAACACATGGGTCAATACATTTAAATGCTTTCAGCAAATGACTGTAAATCTTATTACAACATTTTACATTCTTTATATCTTCTTTATAGCCTCCTGTGAACTTTCAAGGTTATTTCCTTGTCACTTTTTCAAATTTAATAACATTGAAAAGTTATCTTCAACTTCCCATTAAACATTTAAGAAACAAACAACCCATACCCTTCCAAACACAAAATACTGCCAGAATTCTACTGTATAAGAACATTTTTAAACCTATGAAGGAAATACGAGAGAACTGTTATCTGTTATTTATGTTACATGGATTTGAATATATTTACAGCTTACAATTATGATCAAGAAATAAAGTTATTGTGACATTGTATTTGATGTGAATCTTTACCTAGAGAATGACCTCAGGTTCTGAGTATGAGTCAGCTGATTGATATCTAACTGAAGTTTTGTATTAATAGGAAAAGTATGAAATCTTTTTCTATTAAAGAATATGCTAAGCATACAAAAATCATAATTTTTAAAACTATAATTAATTTGATTCTATTCTGGTTTAAGACTCTAATCTGCAGGCCACAGTAATACAAATAACCTCATGGATTCAACTGCATATGAGTATGAAGGCTTTACTGTTCTAAGAGGAAAAGGAAACCAGTAGAAATAGTCTTCATGATCCTAAAAGAGAAATTAATCAGAGCCAAACACAAATTTCAGAGGGAAACAACCTAGGATTTATCCTTGCCAATACTAGCCTCAGGTTGCTTTCATTTTCCAAAGGAAACAAAAAAACCCCCTCACCATATTTTTAATTGCTGTTACAGAATATATCCATTTTACTGCATTGTCTTTCACACAGACAGGACAAAGCATCCTCTGTTGAGTGGTTTGATTTCTCTACTGCATTTCATAGATACAATTCCAATGGCACTGACTTTTGAAAAAAAAACAACCAAGAAAGTTGTCAGTTTACAGCATTCCCAGACACCTCGAAAATCCATTTCAGTGACTAAGCTTTGGGGCCAAACCCGTACTTAGGTGTATATGTCAGTAACTCATACAACACCAGGTACACCTGAAGGCGTATTCATTATATTCATCAGTGCTTAGATCTGGCATCCTGGTCCATTCACCATCCATGCTATTGCATGGAGTGTACCTGTAAAAATACAGGGTTCCTCACAGCAGCTTGCATACTTCCTAGCAGGGCAATTTCTACAGAAAGCCTTCATAGAGATCACAGGGAGGAGATAGAAGAAAATGAGGGAAGACAACTGCTCTACTGTGAAGTTTGCTCAGAATCCACATGAAAAAGGCAAAAACAACGAAACAAAAGGTCCTTCTGGATGCAGATATTGGTATGTACAGGCTAAGGTTGCAATAACTTCACCTACATTTCTGTTTTACTCTTGCATTCCCTTAGATAGGATTGCAGGTTCTTCTACTGTAAAACTAGGAACCCTGTGCACCCCAACTTCTGTGAGAGCTGGAGCCAATCACAGGATCAATGTGGTATAGCAGCAGATATTTCATCTCTACAAAGCACAGAACAGAGAGTGTGATACTAAGAAATCTGCAAAGATCTTCACTTTCTCATTCTAATCCCATGATAAAATTAGATTCAATTAGTAGACAGAAATATCCAATAGCAACAGACACTACCTTTAAATCATATCATCAATAAAACCCATGAAAGATGGAGGCCAGAGATGAGTCAAGATCAATTGACCCAGAAAAAGATTACTCTGATTGTAACTCGTTGTCTGTAAATAGCAAATCTTGAACCTCCACATTTTCTAATAACGCACTTCTGTACACAAAGCATTTTCTTCCTTACTGGCATCACCAGAGCACTCAGCATTGCTGAATATCAAACTGCTTCTATTTATATGCCTAAACATTGATTTAGGAGCCTATTTTAAGCATCTCAGTCTGAAAAGGTTTCCATTTTCTCCCTAAGAAAGGACTGAAAGCAGCATTAGGGCACTGTCAAAATGTATAGCTCGAGTAGACTAGTGAGCCCCAGTAAAACTCTATCCAGATGCCCACTCACTCTTTTTCTATCTTCCCCTCTCCCTCAAAAGTTCCTTTGATTTCTAGATTCATGTGAAGCATTCAACATTTACTGTAAAAGCCCAGAACAGAAAGGTCGAGAGGCTGGCAGTGGAGGGACTGTCTCCTTCTCATACACAGTGGTGAGCCAGGCTGAGTTCCGAGGTGCAGACTGCCGGTTTTGCTCTCTCTCTAGTCAGACATGGGCTGCCCCTTCTGATGAAGCTGAGGCTTCTCAGTTACACAGCAAGAAGGACCTCCAACTGCTCTGTAAGGAGCTGGGCTTTGCAGGGAGGGGTGCCTTCTTCTGGTCCAAGGACTCGTTAAGGCAATAGCCCTGAAGGCAAACAGCAAGTAGATGCTTTAACAAGCCTTGGACATAGTACTTCCAGTGAGGAAATCGAGTGGAACATTTGGGCAAGAACTAGGAAAGTGGGAAGTCAAATACATATATATTATTAAAAGTAGGACAGTTTGGAATACAGATAGCAATACATGGATGAAGGGAAGTTCAGATAATGGAAAGGCCAGTGAAACTGGAGTAAAAGTGGTGTAAAACAGCACAGCTGACTGGCTAATAGACCAATGGACTTCTAACCGGATTATAATGAAGCTACATATAGATATATAAGTCAATGGAGGTTTCTCAGACAAGAAAAACCAGCAGGTTGAAAGTGACCTCAACTTCACTGGGAGGTGGAGGGAACATCTCTTTAAAAACAGAGACTGAGGAGGGGAAGAGTCCCCTCAGTGAAAAAAAAAAAGTTCTCGAGTCCTCAGACAGGGGCAAGGCAGAATACCTGCCCATGGAAGGGCTTTTGGTTCACATGACGAAAGAAAAGGCATCTCTGGGAATGCAGAACAAGCCCAGGGTTGCAATGAAGTGCCATGACTCCCCTGTGGAAAGAGCCATACCCCTCTGGCAGCAATGGTGATGGCAAACCCAAGCAACAGAAGTCAGAGCTGGTTTGGTAACATAACTCACAGCAGCACTCCCAAGCACCCGTGACTGCAACATGGGGCTGGTTCTTACCTACAGAGCAAGGGGATAATGGAAACATTAAGCACACTGAAGAATATCTCTATTCACTAGGAACCTCATACTATCACTAGGTAACAAGCACGAGCTTAAAAGAGCCTTCTCCTCACGTGATTACAGCGTGGAACAAGATTTTTAGCGACTTTCAGAGCATAACTCCTCCTTGAGAGTCTCCCATTCTTTCAAAAAGAGTTGGCAGTACAAAGGGACAAGAAAATTGATTCAAGTGTCTTGCCAGGACACACCTAGATGGACTAGGAAAATGGTGTTGCCTAATCAAGAAATTAATATAATGAACCTGATGAATTAGTTTTTGAAATTCATTGTAAGGCTAATTCTAGAAACAATTTATGGGTTATTTGGAGAGAAGTCTGCCTGTCTTCACTTCCAGGGAAGATATCTGTACTTGAATCATGTGACGTACTAACTTTGAATTAGAAAATATCTTTAAATAGATAAACAAAACACAAATATCCTCCCTGCAATTGCTCTGTCAGAGATTCCAGCAACTTTTCTCAAATGTCTGTGGCAGGGAAGATACCAACTCTTCCCTCTCTCCTGCTCTTTCTTTCATCTGTAATTTCAGCAGCTCCTGCCCAGACCACGTAAGATAATTAACTGGACATTAGACTGTCCTAGCTGGCATTCACTGTCCCAACTCATCACTGAATAAACCCTTTCTTTACACCTGAATTTCTGGTAATCTTATCAAGAAACCTTATCTTACGCATGCCTCATTTTTTCCAGCACTAATCTTCTACGTCACTGCTTTCCCTGTTTTCCCTCTTTACCCATTATTCCTGTGCTTCCAGAGGGTGCCTACCCTTCCCCTCATCTAGACTCTTCCACCTCCTACTTACACATATTTTCCCACAATGTCTTTCCCCAACCCATCAAACCATCCTAGCCCTCGCTGTCCTTTACAACTCAGCTTTATGTCCTGGCCTATAGTTCCCCAGCTGCTCTACCTCTCTTTAAAGCTGCCTCATTCCCAAGTATATAAACCAAATATCTGCATTCTCCTCTCTCCCTTGGTTTTTTATTGATGTCAGAGTAGGTCTCCATCTCCTGACACTGTGAAAGCTTTTCACCAAGAGAGTAGTGAAGATCCAGATGAGGGTCAAAAAAATGTGTGACCCCTATCCTAAATGCAAGTGCCCAAAGGAAACCACGCCCAGCTTGATTCAGCAGAGCCCAGCAAAATACTAAGAGGAAATAGCTGATGCCCTGAACAGAAAACACATCCACATTGATCTCGATTACGTCTAACACAGAAAGAGGTTAACAACTAACAATATCTCTTACCATGGGATTCATTGTAATGTCAAAGAGCTGGCATTTCTGGGACAATGGATATATTAGTGTGACACATCTTGCTACACAAAAAAGGACATGGATTGCCAGCACTTGAATGCAGGAGATCCTCTGCATTTTTAGTACACTGAACAATACAGGGGTCATGTTTTTTCACTTTTTACTGTGGGATTATCAACTTGAATCTCTAAGAATGAGAACATCTCCTGGAAAGTAGGAAGACCTTATCTGTCATCTTGGGAATTGACATAAACTGCCAATGGATTCATCTGCGTTGGCTAGAGCATGTTCAAGTCATCGTAAGATCAGACCTGTGTAAAAATAAACAAATACAAATAAAGCATCTACCTGAACCTCCTGACTTGCTTTACAAATTCACAGCTGTATGGTTCCAGATGAAGAAGTAGAGATACTAGTTTTCTTATTAATTTTTCTATTTCAGAAAATGTGGAAGACTGAAGATTGTAACTTATCTGAAGATAGAGGACAGGAGGGAGGAGAAAGTAGATGGATAACATACCAATGAAATGTTGACAGTTTTCTATTTTTTGCCAATTGTTGCTAAAATGACAGACAGTGATTTTTATGAAATGTATAATTCAAAGCAAACTTGCCTAGATAACCAAGTTAAAAATGCTTTATCTTCCCTAACAACATTATGCGGCAATCAGTAAAACCCAAAGTACATAATACAAACTGAAAATGCAAGAAAACAAATCTTTTCTTTTCCCCTAAGTCAACAAATTTTCTGAGCCCAAATAAAGTTCTTGGCTTTCTTTCAAACCTTCACAGCTTCTAATCAATAGTTTAGTCATACGATGAAAAATGATGTATCCATATTCTTCACCAGTGACATTTGCTAACTGTCTCCAAGGTCGCATTGATTGCCAGTTGTTCAGTTTACCCAACTTCTGTTTTGAGCCAAATAATATGATCTTTGTTTCATTAATATTTAATAGTAATTTAGATTGTGCCAGATGATCTTAAAGCTCATTTAAATCAGCTTGAAGATAATATTAAGCTTTCTTCTAGTATAATCTATTACCATAAATGATTGTGTCATCTGCATATAAATGGTGAGTTGAATATGATAATGAAGTGCAAAGATTATCAATATAGAATGACAAACGCATCTGACTTAAAATAAATCCTTCAGGGACCCATTTATTCTGTTTTTAGTGGTAAAAGATGCATTGTTTCACTTCAAGTATTCTACAGAAAACATAAAGGATTGGGATCATGAGTTATAATATTTATCCTGTGTGAAAAAAAGAAAATAAAAATTCCAAATTATAGAAGGCCCTCTTTTCAAGTGTGGCAATTACAGATTGTATAGATCTGTATAGTTTCTATTTGTTCATACAGCAGGCATTGATCAATTATTAGGTTTTTTTGAAAGAGCAATTACAACAAAGAATGTGGTTTTATTTAGACCTGGTTTCGTTCATGTTTTTTTTTTTCACTAGTTGGTCATTTAAATTATTTCATTTCAATTACTGTTAAATGCCTTGCCCATTAAAGAAAAGTACCTGAATGCAGTTTACGGTACGAGACCCAAAACTGTTTCCTCTAAAAACAACAGCTGTGAGGGCTGCAGGGAAACCCTGTTTGGCAATAAGGTTGCATTTAAAATTCTCTAGACTCATGGGTTTAATCAAAATGAGTGGACAATTTCAGGGTCAAAAGGATCTATTACAACAGTGAGAAATACTAATAAATACATTTTAAAATGTTAAAAAACAGTTGAAGAGAATGTAAGTGCATTTACCAGCAGACATTGTCTAAGGACATTATATAAAATAGTAATGACATGACACTGAGGAAAATACAGCGAGGTGAAAGAGACTAGTGAAACTCAGCACTTAGAGAGTGCTGGAAGAACAAATATGCTGGATCTGCAAGCTCTCTCTTTTGCTTTGCAGTCCAAATCTTCCCACTGAAAATTCCAGGTGTTTTGATACCACAGTGACCTTAATACTTGTAAAATTTTACATATTTGAACTAATCATTCAGCCTGGATGGAAGTACTTATGGAAAAGATCCATTTTGGTCTCCTAGCATCTCCACTCAAAAGTTCTCAGCATTTGTTCTGGCAGATTCATCTGTTGCAATAAATTGGTGATAAATAAATCTGGACTAGAAAGTGGAAGTTTTATTTATTCAAGAATAAATTCTGGAAAAGCCTTGTAAATGTGATCATGGGAGTAAGAAATGTGGGAAGCAAGACCAACTTACAGAAACGACTGTAAGTTAAACTAAGAGAACTCCGGAACCCAGAAAATTAATTCTGCAGTGTGGTCTCTATGGAATCCAGCCCTCAAACATATGCAAAGAGTTCTGAGATTGAGAAACAGGATTTCTGGGTGTGTGCACCACACCTAGAGATGGTTCAAGACTCTAACTTGTGTGGACCAGAAAGGAATTTTCTTTGCCTTTCTTAGTCTATCATTTGCTTCTGGAAATTGGACAACACAAAAACCAGGATGTAAACAGACTACAGCTGTGTTTCTAGTGATGCAAAATTCTCAGATGAATGGTGTCCTGCTCACACACAAAGGATTAAGCTATTCATCCGATTTAGGATCAGGAGGACATCTGTTCTCCAAGTCAGATTAGCAGGGATCAGAGGGGTTTTATTTGCCCTAACAGTAATTTAGAGCATGATCAGCTTCTTGGGATCACACAGAAGTTAATTTTATAAATATTTTGCTAGACCTGGAAGACTAGAAATATCTTCCACTCCTGCTTTCTGCATGTGACACGGTACAGGTGCAGCTTCTAGATTTTTACTACAATTTCTCTTAAGTGTTGAGAATTATGATATCTGGTGTTACAGGATGATTTATGGATGTTTCTGAACTAGTATCTACGGTATGGTTGCCTGCCAGAGCAAGACAGGAAGGATTCAGCTGCCCAGATCTTGCCTGCTGATCCTGCATTCCTACTCACCTATGCACATGTACATCGAGTGCAGTGCGCTCATATAAACTCCCTGTTATGCCAGAGATGTCCAAGGTACAGGAAATAATATCAAACCACCTTTAGAAATCAGACCCTACAGGAAAACTTCCCACACATCCACCCCATAAATTATAAGGCTACGTACATGTCAACAGTAACACTATTGTATAGTAGATAAAAAAGCATGAGCACAGACAGATTTTTCTCTTTGTAAGGGAGAAAAAAAAAAAAAGGGTGCACAATCCAATGTAGAGAGATGCTTTTTAAGTCCATATCACTTTTTCTGTACCAATTATTTTTCATTAAAAATTTGAATGCAGCTCAACTTCAACTGGAGTGCAAAGCATTGTGAAAATGATGAATGATTATGGAAACATTCTTATGAAGTAGAGCTATTTATTCTTTGACTTAGATTTGGCATTAATGATTGATTTTTTTGTCTTTTTAGCATGTAGAGTTGTAGCATTTTGCTTCATTCAGCTTGTTCCCTTAAGAATCAGCTAGGACACTGACGATAACTTTGAGGGAAAAAGTCACCAAACCCAACAACTAAAATTTGTTTAGGCTCATCATGTAAAAGATTTTGACGGTAAAAAATGCAGAAAGGTCAAACCTTGAATGACTAAATTTATCTTCCAAATAAAAAAAAGCCTCTCACTCCTGAAATTATATTAGCCCTTAAAAGAGAAAATACAACCAAGCGAGCTTTTCTTTTGTAGGTTTCAAATTCAAATCCATACTACCTGGGTAGATACTAAAATTGTTGTCATCTCATGGATTTCTGATGTCTCCCTAAATTAGTTCAGTAAATCTCACCTCAAACTCACTGCAATACTTTGCAGTAAATAACAGGATGTACAGGCAACAAAGAAACCATATGGATCCTGAAAGGCCACACTACTTCTGTTAGTAAGAAGGAAGGACTCTTCTTTTTTGGGAGTCGGTAAGCATGCTTCCACCACACAGTTAATCCAGCTCTTGCTCAAGCACCTCATCCAGAAAGGTAACCCAGCGACACGAGATATAAGCAATCTATTAGTTCAGACTGACTTTTACAGGCTGGAACTTAGTGTCACAGCTGTAACTCAGACTCAAAGGTGAGTAACATACAAGAAGAATGAAAGGGGAGCTGGACAGGGTGAGGAGGGAANCAATCCAATGTAGAGAGATGCTTTTTAAGTCCATATCACTTTTTCTGTACCAATTATTTTTCATTAAAAATTTGAATGCAGCTCAACTTCAACTGGAGTGCAAAGCATTGTGAAAATGATGAATGATTATGGAAACATTCTTATGAAGTAGAGCTATTTATTCTTTGACTTAGATTTGGCATTAATGATTGATTTTTTTGTCTTTTTAGCATGTAGAGTTGTAGCATTTTGCTTCATTCAGCTTGTTCCCTTAAGAATCAGCTAGGACACTGACGATAACTTTGAGGGAAAAAGTCACCAACCCCAACAACAAAAATTTGTTTAAGTTCATCATGTAAAAGATTTTGATGGTAAAAAATGCAGAAAGGTCAAACCTTGAATGACTAAATTTATCTTCCAAATAAAAAAAGCCTCTCACTCCTGAAATTATATTAGCCCTTAAAAGAGAAAATACAAATAAGTGAGCTTTTCTTTTGTAGGTTTCAAATTCAAATCCATACTACCTGGGTAGATACTAAAATTGTCATCTCACGTGTCTCTGGTGTCTCCCTAAATTAGTTCAGTAAATCTCACCTCAAACTCACTGCAATACTTTGCAGTAAATAACAGGATGTACAGGCAACAAAGAAACCATATGGATCCTGAAAGGCCACACTACTTCTGTTAGTAAGAAGGAAGGACTCTTCTTTTTTGGGAGTCGGTAAGCATGCTTCCACCACACAGTTAATCCAGCTCTTGCTCAAGCACCTCATCCAGAAAGGTAACCCAGCGACACGAGATATAAGCAATCTATTAGTTCAGACTGACTTTTACAGGCTGGAACTTAGTGTCACAGCTGTAACTCAGACTCAAAGGTGAGTAACATACAAGAAGAATGAAAGGGGAGCTGGACAGGGTGAGGAGGGAAAACACATCAGTGTACTTGATCTTCCTGCCCCATCTCCTGCAATGCTTAAAGGATGAGGTGATGAACAATGCATACAAGAGAAATTTCTATCAGATAGGTAAGAGAACAGCAACTTTCTCTAACTGCCATCACCATCACATCCAGCTGTGAGGGAAGGATGATTTTAGTAGTGGTGTTTTCTGTAGTACCAATAACTATGACAAAGAAGTCAAGGAGGTCAGAGAAGACAGTATTTCATTAATCAAGGTGAGTAAAGAAGAGGACCTGAACAAAAGTTGCAGTTCTCTGAACAACATGAAAAAAGCCTGATTCTCATGGTAGTGGTCTGGAGACACATTAAAATTCAGAACCAATCTAAATGGCAAGGACAGGAAAAAGGAAGAGCTGGAGGCAATTTGCAGGCAACAAAATCTTCAGTGACAAAAGGTTAGGGGGACTGGGACAGTCTACTAATCTGCCCATCAATGCATAGCTTCTATTTAATGCTCTGAATATCTTCTGTACTTTGATACTCAGCAAGCCAGTATGGATTAGAACTACTTTGTGGGGAAAAACTTGACCATAGTGGAGAGGGCAAATCTGAGCCATCAGCTGAAATGGCCTTACTCTTACAGGCCACAGCTTTAGTCACCAACATTTAGTGACCACCCGGCAGCATTCTGAAGAGTCAGAACCCACAACATTTCAGAAAAAGTAAGAAAAATACGTAGATTGGTTTGAACAAAAGGGTGTACTACAAAGGGTTTGACAGTTACAGGTGCAACAGAGAAGTGAAGGCAGAAGCTCAGCTGGTTAGAGCCTGGTGCTAAAAATCAGAAGACTGTGGATTCAATCCCTCTATGGGCCATTCACTTAAGAGTTGGACTTGATAATCCTTGTGGGTCCCTTCCAACTCAGAATATTCTGTGACATTCTGGGCTCTCTGAAAACACTGTCCAGAACTTATAAGACCTTCAAGAAAGGGAAGAATATCAAGGAAAGAATTTTTTTGGGGGTGAGTATTACTACCCATACGTCAGCAATTCTCTCATGCTCTCTCTGCATGACAAAGATCAATTTGTCTTGCACCTATCTGAGCAGAGCCGAACAGAAAGCAGTCATCAGTGCCCTTTTCCCTCCATTTCCCAGAGGAGAGTGCTTGTGGAGGTGGAACTAGGGATGGTGCTTGAATGCTGCCAAAGCTCAGTTTTACTTTAGAAACAAAGAGGCTCCTCTGGGGCTAGGCCTAAGGCAACTAAGAAAGAAAAAGCGACAAAGGACTGCAGAAAAAACACCTACAGCTTTTCAATTTACTAACCTAGTCCCACTGCTAGAAAAATACAGGTTTTACCTCACAAAACAGGGACTTGAAGGAAAGACTTTAGTGGCTTAAGTTGCTGCTAAATGAAATGCAGATAGTGTCACTGAAAGAAGGCAAAACGCGATCTTGAACCTCCATTAACTTACTCTACTCCAAATTGTCTACAACAGGTGGCAGAGCCTAGATGCAATATATTTTGTACCTTGCAACAGCTGTGAAGAGGATACTGACTGAAATGCTGAAGAGATACTGCTTGTTGCAACTGTCTCACATGAACAAGAGCAATTCCAGAATTCAAAATATTTCCTTGTTCTGAAGTTAAATCGGGCCACTGTGACATTCATTCTGCAATTTAATACTGAAAGGCTGTGAGAGACAAACAGATAGAAAGGAAAGGGAGTAGAAACCTGCAACATTTTCCACATTTTGATAGGTTTTTATACGATATTAGTACAAGACCAGGTAAAGCGCTTTTTAATATTGCAGACTTCAGGGGCCAGTTCTTCAGCTAGTGCAAGGTGGTGTAGTTCTGTTGACTTTAGCTATGATTATTCACATTAGTCAACAGTCTCTATACTACACCCTGTGTAGTTCCATACTTACAGCTTCATCCAAACCAAATTATAAAGGCCAAATTAGAAACCCAGCTAAAACTTCCGTTAACTGACTTCCAAAGCAGAAGCCAAAGCAGCTGAGTAACACCCAGCTAGAGTATCTAAAACTACAGGGTTTTTTTCCTAAATAATCAGGGGAAATCAAAGGGAGGAAGTGGGTGAATGAATGAATGAATGAGTCAGTGAGCTTCTTGTAGAGGCCTTCACAGAACCATCTGTTTTTGCATAACTTGAACATAATATATACCTTTTCTCAGATTAATACTGAAGGCTACCTACAGAAATGCACCAGTTCATTATCATCATCATAAAACAATGCAACATATATGGCATCTTAGAGAAGACCATAAATACACATCACGAAAGTAACTCCCTTTCTTGTCTATATAAAGCTCTTCCAAATGCAAGGACGCAGAACCACAAGAGCTCAGGGGTTTTGTGTTGCCCTTTTTTTGTGTTGTCCTTTTTTTGTGTGCATGTGCGTGTTAAACAAGCATCTTAAATCTGTTTTCTGTTATTGGCAATGAAATTGTAAGAATCAATACATACTTTCAGGAATATAAAGTTCATTTAAAATACGGGACTATGTGTACATATAACAGTTTATCTGCCTTCTATATCGTAAATAAGTCTAGGCAACAGTCCTAGTACCCATTAATGTTAAATATAACTGTTTTCAGAGATTAAACATCCTACAACTTGATAAATTTAATACACTTATTACATTGTGTATATATAAGTTGCATGGTATCATGCTACGTGCATAAAAGATCAACAGATGTTTCTATTTTAAATATAATTTTGAAGACAATTATAATTACTAATTTAACTTAATCCACTTTAAATTGGAAATGTTTATTCACTGCTTAGAAATCAATCTCTTAAAAAAATGTGTGGATTCACATTTTGCTTCTACCATCACTTATTTCCTACTTCACCCTAATATTGAAATAAATGGATTTTAGAAAGGCCTACAGGCAAAAATAAACGTACAGATATATCAACATTTTTGTATACGTAACTCCCACCTGTATATACATTCATTATTTCTTCATTGATACATTTTTATCCTTCAAAAAGATACTTAATAACTTTTCCTCAGCAAAAAATTAGCAAAAGTAAAGGAAACCACTGAAATTCAGTCTTGTCAGCTGTAGTACAGTGACAGTCAGAGAATCAGTGGTAAAAAAGGAAGGACTACGGGCTAAATTTTGGTCATATATAAATTGTGATCACAAACACCTTGCTCACGTACCTTCTCCTGGGGAGAAGAGTCCATGTTCTCCTAGTCACCACAAAGCATGTTTACAAGCGGAAGGCCCCACAACACAGCTGTGAGAGAAAAACATCATGGGCATTTTCAGTTTGTAATAAAAGTGGAAACAGAATGGTGGTCATGGCTACAGATTATTTTTTTGATGCGATGTACTTCTATTTTATATCCAATAGGGTCCAGTTAACAAGGCACTTGAAGAATCTTGATGTGCAAATGGCCTTAAAGTACTTAAACCAGTACTTGCCCCTTTGCAGACAATCAAACTCCTCAGTGATAAGGTCCCCTCACCTCTGCAGCAAAACAGAACCAATTTCAGAAACCGTGGAACACCACTTTGAAGAGACCTTTAAAGTAGCCTTGTTGATTTATTGGTTGGACTCAGATCTCAAAGCTCCTCCATTTAGCAAGCTTTTCTTCAAAGTACTTCTGTTGCATTTACTGAATTATTTCATTTATGTGCTTAGATAAACTATTAAAACACCAGAGAAAATATACAGCAGTTCCATTAAAATGACTCATCAGATTCAATCTTAATGTCTATGAAAAACCTCCAACATTTTATCAATAGTGCATCATCAGTTTTGCACTTAGGCTACCATTCAAAAAACCTTAACAGTACCCAGACATTCACAAATCCCACAAACCACACATGGGATCAGACCAAATTAACTCTTTCCTACAGATCATCAGATCAGCTCTCTCCATTTTGTAGCTTCCAAGACATGCAGCTTTCCCTATGGACAGTACTGCCCTCTCCACCACGCTGTTTACAACAAGAGCTTCACCATAGTAGGGTGCTCTGGGAGGCTCTCTGCAGAGGTGCTGTGGGCACCACAGCTGTGTCACCAGAACATTTGACAAGACCCAAATTAAGGGCCCCATCCTGATGTAGGATCCTCTCACACATCCCCTGTACATGTGTGTATACTGAAAAATGAGTAATACAGAGCTCTTCTTGTACCAGCAATAAAGAATTCTCAGGAGAATTGAGAATCCTTGAGCATACAGGGTTTTTTCCAGTATAATTTACTGAAGGCTGAGAGCTGGCTACCCTAGAAGGTGACTGTGCTTAGCATCTTGAACCTTCGGAACGTCCAGCCATAAAATGAAGATAAAGCTACTTCCCTAACTCATGGGAATGGGGAATGTGAAAATCAAAACTGCAAGGCATCCAACCTACAAGGTAACAGGGATAATAAACATTCTATAGAGGGCTGCATGAAAAAATAATTTTGACAAATAAAAGATTTTGGTTTAGCACTCCCTGGCTACTCACAAATTAAACATTCACTAAAAAAAGTGTAAAACGCAAGGCCAAGAACTCCAAAGTTTTAACAGGCCTAATTATATTTACTTCAGGCTTCTACTCCCCTTGCTGGGTAGCCCATTTAGGAGGCCGGTTGATCTCATATACAGTAAAACATGCACTGCAGGACAGTAAGTGGAATCACAGATTAGAGTATCAGCTTCTGAATGCTCTATTGTTAAGTGGGTTTAAAAATGAACTTTACTGTTAGGTGGTTTTAAGGTGGGTTTTTCTGCATCTAATTTCTGAACTATTACGCACATGTACATTCTTCTAAAACTGCCAGGTAACTTGGTTCACTTGTGAAACTGAAATGTAACCCTCAATTTTACAGCCTATACTTTAGAAAATTATGCCTTTGAGTGGCTGAGACTTTTGGAAGGTGGGAGTGGTACACTAACCACATAAGAAGTGGAATGCCACAAGAATTCTTTGTGCTGTGAATAATGAGTCAGGAATACAGTTATGAAAAGCACATAACACACTCTTTCATCAACATGCCGACTCTTTCCTAAAGCTATTCTCATCTTCTGCGGCCACTGGTAAAATGCATAGACATAAACTCAGATCCAGTATAAACAAATGAAATGTAAATGTCACTGTGCTTGTAGCTACCTCCTCTAGAGCTGATTTTGCCACAGGATAAGGCTGAATGTAAATAACAGGGAAAGCACAGCACTTTGAAAGAAACATGTCAATTTAAATGAAATAAGGCTACTTATTTTATCTCACAAATCATGATCCAAATAAGATTATCTGGCTTTCTGGGAAACAAGCCCTGAAGACCAATGAATATTTGCCTTTTGTGACACTTGAAAACTTTGGACTAATTCGCAGCCCACTATTTGCAACCCAGCTCAACAACAGCCCACTGCCAAGTTCTGGTCGCCTGTCCCTTTGGTGTCTGGTATACCTTGCTAAACAGAGCATCCCCACAAGCAGATCTCCCTGGGAGCACAGACAAGTAGAAACAGGATGACTGTCAGCCTCCTACGCCCTAGGGATACTTAATCTAGTCTCTGTAAGCATGTATATAGACACTCTCCCCCTCCCCAGACACCACACCCTGGAACAGCTGAAAGAACAGGCCTTAACTCTGCTGTAACTTGTCTAGCATGTTCGGTTTTGTAGCCTCCATTTGACTCAAACAAGGTTTAGTTCTGATTAAACCTGCCACAGCTGGTGTGCTTCCCTAAACAAGACAAAAAATTTATTGAAGCACCTCATTGGTGCTTTCTAAAACTTCAAAGACAACCTTGAATAAGCAGGACAAGTTTACACAGCTGTAAGTATTATTGCATTAATGTAATCTTTCTATCTTCAGGAATAAAATATATAAGAACCATTATTTATAGTATGTGGTGGTGCTAGATTGTTTTAAGTCACAGAAAACCTTGTTCTTAATAGCATGTCTTCCCTAAAATTAGCATAAGCACTCTTTTCCTTTAAAAATCTGGGCTAAGTAAAAGCCTGTACAAACCCCCTTTTAGGTTTGGGTCTCAGCTCTTTAGGAATTTTTATTTGTGATTCCTGAAATATCTTTCAGCCTGATCATTTTTCCTAGAATCTTTTCTGGGAAATACACCCATAGAGAGTTTTCCAAATAGACTGTTCTAATTCTATTGCTATATATTGAACACAATACTGTCCAAAATATAGGATTTTTTGGGAGATGTGGTTACAGATGGACATTCTGAGACATGGATTGGTCTAGCTTGCTTTGACCCACTGATGATGGACTGGGCACACCTCCCTTTTACAGGTTGACAATGCAAAGATGGCCTTTAAACAGAGGATTCTGCAGCATCAGATCAAGTAAGACCTGTGATTATTTATAAAGTAATTGTTTTATAGGATATTATAAATAGTAATAATATTTACATTTAAATAACTAATGTTCCAAACTACAAGATATCCATCTGATCAGTATATACTTTGTAACTTCACACAGCAATACAAGGGATGTTTTCTGAGCACATGTAAACCACGAATAGAGCTTCACATTGCAATATTCATATTGAAGCCTATGATAGTTATCAGACAACACACTGCCAGGACCTGACATCTCTGACACTGATAATACTGAGCCATCAGCATCAAACAGAACAATATCTTTCTTGTTTGATACTGTTTTAAGGCAACAATATGACAATTATACAAGGAGAAGCATGCAACAGAAAGAAGGCTCACTGCAAGGACCAGAGTGAGACAGTGGTTGGCAAAATCCATGACGCTGAAGGAGCTTCTGGCACTGGGGGTGAGCCTGCAGTACCCATCTTTCTTCTCTCAGTGTGAGGCAGCACTGGACACGACCTAGTGAGCAGAGACCCATCCAGCAGGCAATAATAAAACAAGGAGTGAGATCAAATCAAAGCAAGAACGCAGACATTTTATCCCATTCCCCTAAGCACTTGATTGTCAAAGCTGCTGTGATTGCCTTAGGCAAAGTTTGACCCACTGACTGTCTTGAAATCAAATACGGTGGTACATTTTTGAAAAGTACAACCTCTACCCACACGTCTCAGACATTTTTCAGGGACATTTAGTTCAAGTAAACTGCATGGAATAAGCACAATTACATTTTCTCCTCCTACATTACCCTGCAACTCAGTCACATTCTGGTTTAAACTTTTGACTCATTTAATTTTTATGCTGGTTGTTAATTTTATAATCCAGTTGTTATATGTTTCATTCTCTTTACTTATTTCCTTTTGCAATCATCCTAGGACAGGGACTAATTATTTTAATAGCTCTCATTACAACATGTTGGTGCATTTGCTTTTCTTTTTTAAATGGAGTTACATTTATACAACCTCTTTATTTTTTTTTAATTCTCACTAAACCACAAGCGAAATTGCAATCTCCCTTATGAGTTATAGAAATAAACAGTGCTTTTAGCAAACTTTTCATCAACAAATCAGGAGAATGGGAGTGAGCATGATGAAAGGGTCAGAAAGACTCATGCCCAAGGAATTATAAGGACAGAAAATACTGCAACATCTTTGCATGTAAGTATGCTTCACTGAAAAGGCTTTATAGTTAACAAGTGCTTGAAAACAGGACCGTTCCACAAATAACTTTATCAAATATACAAGCTTGAGAAGGACATGTGGATACACCTTATGATAACAGTAAATATTAAAAGGCAAAATAAAATAACCCCTGTGGGCATGCATACACATCTGCATGTGTAATCATCTAAACTCCTCCTCCCCAAAGTGAGCAATTTTGGTGATCAAACAGGTTTTCCCTTACCCACATCTTTGCTGCTTGCACAGCCCTGATTACAATTAGTCCCTTATGCAAATGCCATACGAAGCCTTGGGAGGAGGAGGGTCTTGCAAATGGGAAGGAAGTTCCTTGAGAAAATAGCAAGAGGTAAAGAGAGGTGTCCAGATCCTTGGACATAACAGATATTTGCACTGCTGGCAGGGCTTACAGAGCTCCTCTGTCATGTGGATCATTTGTTTGTGCCTGTGCCTGCACCTGTCACAGACACACACCTCTCATTCAGAGCAAAAAGGTTCACAGGTTCCCCTGTCAAACCACCTCCCCCGTATCTGCTCACCCTCTTAAAGGCAAACAAACCAACCCAATGCAGACTCAAGGAGGAATGCAGATTGGTAGGGACCCCTGAAAGCCTCTGCTCAGCCCCCTGCTCAAGGCAGGGCTACCTCGAAAGCTCAATCAAGTCACACAGGACCTTCTCCCACGAAGTCTTGAGGGTCTCCAGAGATGGATTTTCTGCAGCCCCGGTTGCAATAGCCTGACTCAGGGCTTATCCACCCTCTTTGGGAAACTTTTTTTTCCCAATTCCCAGACAACTGTGCCCTTGCTCCAACTTGTTGGCTCCTGCCCTTTTCCTCTCTGAACCTCTGGGAAGAGTCTGTCTTCTCTGTGGCTCCTGGCAGGTATTTGAAGGGAAAAATTCCATCCCGTCAGCCTGCTCTTTCCTATGCTGCACCACCCTTGGGCCCTGCTCTGGACCTTCTCCTGGCTGTCAAGACTGGTCTTGTCCCAGGAGGTCCCAAATCTGGACACAGGGTGTTCCAGATGAAGCCTCACGAGCTACCGAGCCGAGGGCCACAGTCCTTCCCCGTACTTGGCAGCCACACTCGTGCTCAGGACGTGGTTGGCCTCCAGCACAGCAAGGATCCACTCCTGACTCGTGTTCTCCCTCTCACGTGCTGGGCTCCAGCCCCGTCCCTGCAGGGCTGCCCCTGGCCTGCAGCCCCAGCCCGTGCCTTGAGCTCCCTGGGTGCCCTGGCAGGTCACCCCTGTGGCAGTGACAGCGAGGGGCCAGTGCCAGGAGTCCCTCTGCAGGGCTGGGGCCTGCCAGCAGCCATCAGCTCCCTCCAAGTCGGTGTCACCTGAGAAGCTCCTGAGGGCAGGTCCTTTTGTCCTGGTGATCAGGTTGTTGCTGCAGATGTGAAGCAATGGCAGCCCCAGAAGTGGCTCATGAGGAATGCCAGGTACAGTGAGCCTGCACCTAAAGTATGATGGTACTGCTGGAATTTTAAGCCATTTTGATACTTCAAGCATTTTTTTTTTGCCCATTTTTTAATTCTTTAATTCCTATTTCCTATAGTTGACGATGGGGATACTACAAAACACAGGGCTGAAAGCCTTGCTAAAATAAATCCTCTGTTCTTCTCTCATTAACAGAGCCAGTCTTTTCAACACAGAAGGCATTCATGTTGATCACCTTCAGTGTGTACTTCAAAATCTGCATTGTTTCCAGCCCCCTTCTTACCTTCCACATGCCTGGAAATAATGTCTGTGTCAAACATTGACTATGCCTTAGTGGACATAAGACTGCCCAACCTGTAGTTTACCTGATGTTAGTTTGCCTAATGTCTTTTTTTTTTTTTAAAATGAGTGCACTATTTCATTCTTTCCAGCCAACAGAAACCTCCCTGGATTGTCACGTCTCAAGATAAGAACTTAGCTTTACAATGACATGGGCAGCTTCATCAGTATCCTTAGATGAAATCTGTTTTATCTGATGGATTTTATACATCCATCTTACTTAACATAGTCTTCAACTTGGCCTTCCCCACCATGGATAGAAACTCTTTTCCCAAAAATCTATGTTGCTAGGCACAATCTGGGAGGCCTAGACATACTTAGCTGTGGTAAATACACACTCCCAAACAGACACTACATGCAGAGTACTCAATCAAATGACAACTATATATATATATAAACCTGCCTACTTGTGGTAGTATACTAGACAATTAAATACAGCAAGAGACATGATTAAAATTGCTTACAGTACATGAGGGAACTTTGGCAGTGTGAGGATACTGGCCTAAAGGAACACTATTCACCTGAGAACAGAAAGATATGCCTACAACCCATCTGACACCAAAGGATGTTATACTTAGCTACTAATAAATGCAGCATGGTATTCATAGGGGGCACTGCTAATAGTGAATGCTTGCAATGAACTTATTGTTCAATCAGTGCATCTCACGCTGAGGAAACAAAACAAGATTTGGGCATCCGCCAGTACAAATTCTGGTTTGGATCCTGTTCCTTTTTCTTGTTTTCCAAACTCCGTTACCCTGCATGTGTGCTGTGTTTGAAGCATGTTGACACCCTCTGTCTTGATGCAGCTGGCACCCCAGATCAACTCCTGGATGCCCAACTTGAAAGCACTTGAAAGGAAAACCACAGGGCAGGTGATACGGTTGGCTCTCAAGCCTGCCAGATTTTGGCTAAACCAGCACAGATTCATCCCAGCAGAGTTCCTTTATTTTGTATCTCTTCTCTAAAAACCATGGACATTTGCTAATATCCTGTGTACTAATTCGATTTTCCAGTAGCTATCACAACATCAGCATCATAATTAAAAACATCATTTCCTCAGAAGCACTCTGAACTCTGAAAGCAGCCTTTTTTTTTTTTGATTCCTACATTTTAGTCCAACTACCTCCAGTACTCAACTTCCTTTTGATCCTCCCCTGCAGAGATGCCCAGAGTAGCACTACTGCATGTTGGTGATTCTGACCAGCAACTGATAACACTATCAGCACTCAGACTTTATCTGGCTTTTGTTATAGTTCCTCACAAGGTAGTATGGATTAAGGCACAGCCCACTGCATATACAGATAGATTAAAAGACTCACAGTTTTTGTACGTCTTAGCTAAAAAAGCACACGATCACCACTCACTGCAGGAGTGATGGCTCTATTGAAGACGTGGCTTCCAGCACCGATTCTGCAAACAAACTCTGTGGCAGTCAAATAGCTCCTGCTAAAAGCTGTTGATGAGCTTAGGCTGTTGCTATCACTTACACGCAGCAGCTCTGAAATGCGTGCGCAAAATACAGCCCTGCTTTCCACCACCAAGAGGGACAGACTCCCACATTTCCAATGTGTAAAGACAGTAATATCCTGCTTTATCTCAACACCAACTATTGCAGTGGCAAGAGCACTTCTAAAGCCAGCTCTCATTGTTTCTCTGCTGTCCAGAGAACCCCTCTTTAGATGCCAAGGTACACTAAAGTCCTGTGTCTGAAGCTTCATGTCAGTTCACAGTATTAATGAAGCCATTAGGGATTTTCATTTTAGAGAATGCTTTATGATTTTGATACCTGCACAGCTTCTAATCAGGTAAATCCAATGCGAGGAAAAATGTAAAAAGTTGTTCTCTCTCACTGTTCATTTTGTCTGCATGTGGTCCTGCAGGGTAGTTTTATCTTTACTTAAATGCTAATAAAAAGAGACAGTTCCACATTATGAATATCTCCTCATTCTTCATGCACAGCCAACATTTTTATATATTCATAGCCAACTTGAAGGCAAACATAAGGACTTGGCTACTAACATTTTTCATTAAGAGCTGGGTGAGCATCCTTCTCCCCTGAGTATTAAGTTTTGTCATGATTTAAAGGACACTGAGTTAAGATGAACCATTTGTCACTACTGTGTCACTACAGGAAGAAAACCTGCTTGTTAGACTGAAATACCTAATGACACTTTTCATTAATATTGAGTCCTTTGTACTCACTTGTCTCTGGTTCTGGCAGCAATTCCCTATGACCACTGCATAAGGTCTCATTATGATACTTATCCTTGAGAAGCACTTTCATTTGCCATAGAAATGACTAGAAAGATGACTTTGTTGTTCAGTAGTGGGCTCTTCTCTCCCATTCCCTTCCTATTCCTTTTATTCAATTTAAGGAAAACAATAAGAGAGACTTAACTCCACTTCTTCCCCTCTCTTTTAGATATGATAAATAAGAAAATAAGATAAAAAACCTGTCAGGTCTGTCACTGAAATTTCAGTGTATTTATTATGAAATAACATTGTTTTTCCAAGTGAGCATGCTATTCAGCATCTCCTGTCATCATTATATACCAAGAGGGAGGGAGGATTACCTACTTTTGATCAATAAATTCTTCTGTGCCAATAAATGTGAAAATTTCAGGACAATTTGTAAATTGTAAACAACCTACTGACTGGCTTATTTTTCCCTTATAGGAACCTCTGTGCACTACTGCCATTGCTGCTCAGAGAATTTCTAGAAGAGATAATAAAGAATCCTGACAACCATTTGGGCATCTCTTGTTTCCTTCCCCCACCCCACATCTCTTTTTGCCTTCTCCTGTCTTAAAAACATGTCCTCTTCCCCTCAGCTGTATTTTACATTCTGCTTTTTGTTTTCTTATCTGCCCCTTATTCTTTGTCCCCCTCCCCCACAAGAGCTTGGGGGCCTTCCTCCCTCCCTCTCTCTCTCACTGTGAATACCATTACCCCAGGGACATCAGGAAATTTTTCAGATGTAAACAAAAACATAAATCCCTTTGCTTCTGTTTTCCAACTTTATTCTCTTCTCTATTTCCCTTCCTCCCCACTTCAGAAGTACTTTTGTATGTTTAGCCACCTGCAGAGACTGAGGGTGGAAGACACAAAATCAGAAGCAAACAAAACCTCTGCTTGCTTTAGCTTAGTCATTAATAGCACCATTAGCTTATTGAACTCCAGGATATATCATGTCACAGTTCATGATTCAGGGTCTCTCAATTGCTCTTGCATTGTTTATATCCTGAGTCAGAGTCTTTCAGATAATTTAGGCTTAATCATTCTTCTGCAACAACAGACTTATGGGTGCCATTTAGTCAAATCAATCAGTTATGCTCTGAGACATCTTGAGGTTTCAGAGGAATCACCAGACGCTGCCCTAGCATCTATTTACTCACAGGAGTAAAAATGTTATTTGTGCCTCAGCTTAGTGAAAATGCTAAATGACAGGGAAACTGAGGGAACTGAGATGTCTGTAATTGTTATGTCGGTTCAGGATGAGGGAGCTCGACCAGAGAGCAAAAATATGGGAATGAGGGAAGAACTCTGACCTCAAACAGCAGTCATGAACCAACCACTCTGTGTTAGTGCACATATTTCATTTGGCTTTTTTCTGTGACTGGACCAATGCAGACTGAAAACCAAGTAAGTACTTATTAAAACTGTAAACAACAGGAAAAAAAAAAAATCCTTATTCCAATATGTGGCTACAGCATCTGTCATCTGAATGCTTTTGAGAAGTGTTTTACAACACGAATGTATTTATTATTATGCTCCCCCTTGCTCTTTATTTGAAAACCTCAACAGCCCGAACTTGAGTTCATGTGTGATCTACAAGTCCACCTTTTGCCACTTCAGTCTTGCAAAGTCATCAAAGCAAAATACTGGGGAAACGGTCTAAGAGCCCTTGTTGCAGGGAAGAGCTGTGCCCTTAACTTCAGATTTGTTTTCAAAGAATTAAGAATACTAAAGGAGGCTCTAATTATTCAGTACAAATAGGGTTTTTGAGGTTTTTGTGTTGGGTTTTTTTAAAACATGCAGTCTTACTGTTGTTTTGTTGTAGGAAACATTACATTTAAGCACTGGTTGGCAAGGAAACCAGGCTCTAATGTGTTGTCTGACAATTCAGACACACAGACAACACAGATATACATGTATCCTCTACAGCCCAAAAGAATAAAACTGAAGAAAACCTAATCTTCCATTGTTGTTATTTATGAAAATAGTACTTAAGCATTTTTGTCTGCTTTTGATTGGATGGAGGAGTATCACATATGACCTGGCTCCTGGCAATACTAGGAAGTTTATCTAATTTTGATGAGAATTAATTTCTCAAATCTAATTCATATCACCCAAACACTTTTTAAAAAATTGGTCAAATCCAATTCCTCCACAGTCTCACTCGACTGACAACTTTTAGAGAAGTACTATTAAGCAAACAACATCCTTTTTCATACTCTGTACATATTACAGCAGGATGAGTAGCTTGTTACCAAGAAAGAAATTTCTCAAGCTTTGTAGAACAAAATGTTCTACTTTTAAATCACATGAAACCTACAGACAGTTAAGCAATTTAATTCACTAGTATTTGCAAATTTCTCTAAAGCATAGAACACTATTAATTTTTGGATTATGGATAGGGAAACCAACACAAAAATAATTGAGCTTCCCAAAACTCTTGCAGCAAAACAAAGAACAGAACTAATACCTCAAAAGTTAACACCTATGTATCTGGAGCCTACAAACACCCTTTGCTAAAGGGTCTTCATGCTCTGATTCATGCACATAAAATAGTTTATGCAGTGTGTTACCCCCTGGGAGACAACTCCCTTTTCACTTTTTAGAGAATCTTATGGGTGACTGTTTCCTGCTTAACACTGTTGCCTGGTCCTCGGGAGCTTCTCAACAGCTGTCTGCCCTGGGACCTTCCCTACCACCCTTTGAATTACAACATTCATCTGCTTTTCTTTCAGACCTTGCATGATAGGCACATATATCTATATCATCCAATTCCTCTTTTAATCCTGCACTAAGCCTCAGGTCTGTTTACCAACCACAGAGGGAGGGCTCAGCATCCTGGGGTACCAGACTACGTTCAATGCTCTTCTCCACAGTCCATCAAAGGTATGAATTGACAACTCCCAAATATAAAGAACTAAAAGCATGCTGATGGCTCAACTCTGTTCTCCAATATTTGCTGCTTTTCACCTAGCCTATATTTGCCTGGAGTCTGTTAGGTTGTAGCTGCTGTTCAAAAGCGGCTGCATTTTTTTTTTGTTTTCATACAGTCCCACCTTGCCAATGGACCTAGCCAAGATGGTTGTCCACAATAGTAGCCAGGAGAAAATTAAACAGGTGAGAATACTACCTTTAAGCAGAATTTCTTCAGGCTGAATCTCTGATCTTTTAAAAAGCAGAGGAAACTGTTAGGGAGGGTGTCTGCTTCATGTACTGTCTAGATGCCTTTGTTCTGCTGCTGTGCACTAAAAGATGTTCCTGGTTTCATGTTCTTTGTGTCCTGGAATGAATCAAAGCAAGCCTGCAGTGCTTTTTAGCACCCCTAATCTAATTGGCCTTATCCTCAGTTTCACTTGCAGGTAGCTGACTATCACCCGCTAAGATGTTCCTAAAATGCACATCTCAACATTTTTCTGGCATATTTCACTGCTTTTTAAAGAAAATACCTGCTTCTCCCTTCAGTAACAGAACAAAGAGAGCAGCACTTCCCAGACAGTAATACGAGCACACAGTGGACCTCACAGCTGTTTTCCAAAACAGGGTTTGCCACATTTGCTTTGACCACGTTTTGCTGTTTAAAAAGGACATGCTCACCATTATCTGAAGTGATGGAATGAAGTGGTTTTGAAGTAATTGATCTGGGTGGGAAATAAAAAATGCCATTTAGGAAACAGACAAGAAACTACTTGTTTACACATCTGTTCAGCAACAAGCTTGCACTTGCTCATTCACACTACCAACCTTGACCCATTGCTTAGCAGTGCAGTTCAGCATAGGTAATTCAGCTACCTGACCAGCATGTTACTCACCATGAAAACATTCATGACAGTACCTGCCACTTTTGTTGGCCAACAGGTAACACTAACAAGTAACTAGCACTCTCAATTTCTACCTTAACTGTGGTGGTAGTGGTGCCTTAATATGTTATTTTCATAGGGTTTCAAGCAATGCTGGAAGTCTCATAACCATGAGTTGTGTACATATCTATTTAGTGATGCTTTATGACAAATATATATTTAAAAAATACTCTTTGGTTGCTTAATGCTTTAAATTAATAAAATTCATATTTTTTCCAAGATTCTAGATATTCTTGGAAACCTGTGATCTAGCTTTAGAAAATGTAATAGTTTGAAAAATTAGGTTCATAGGTTCATTTGTCACAATGCCAGAAACAACTTGGCCCATTAAAATCATGCCCATATACATCAAAGACTCTGTCAAAGACTAGAATGACTTGAGCGAGATGCTGAAACACTGCAAACAAAGTGAGAGTGTGCTGTGCTCTGACTACCATTACAGAAATAAAACACTTCTTTCATAAGGCAAGGGCTCTAACAGGGAAGAGGCTGTGGAGAGGCATATCTGAGAAAACTTTATGAATAATAAGGATAGTAAAGTAAGGAGTAAGTTGCTTAAACTCTTTTCAAATGCCTACACTACCATGCTACTTCCATAGGCAAATGCTTTTCAAGAACACTCAGATAAAGCTGAACCTGTTACAGAGCAGAGAAAAAAAATCCAACCATCTCCAGCCTTTCCCAGGAAAAGTCCCAGTGTAACCAACATCAGCTCCTTGCCAGTTTGCTCTGCTTGCCTCATCACTCCTCATCCCCTGCTCCACCTGTCTCCAGTATGTGTACCTCCTTTTGGTGTTCATGCATCCTCAGCTTCATGCCCAACTTGCAGACCATATGTCCTTCTGAAGCCCCAAGGTACCTTCTCCCAGCACTGCCTTAAAACTGCGATAGGACTATGATGGAGGGCAAAAAAAATTAGTTGGAATTGATGCTGAGGTCTTCTACCTTTGAGGTATGGAGGAGATACACTGCTGCTTCAACTTGGGTTTCTTTCAGAGTGTGTCCCTTTGTGACCCCCTGGTAGCACTGCCTTCCTCCAAGGGTAGGGTCATGGATACACGGCCCAAGCTAGAAATGCAGGAATAGCCTTTTACTTTGCTCTCTTGCCTATCTTGGCTTTAGTTGGTGTTCCTCAGCAGGAAGAATGGATGGGCTAGGCAATCTCTCCATATCTCATTCAGCCATATATCCATTATTCTCTCCTCCTATGATTTATTAACAATAAGATAGATACATAAAAAATGAAGAAGAGACCAAAAGGAAGAAAAAAATCCCTAAAATAAGCGTGTGGAAAAATTAAAAAGAGGAAAAGGCATAAAATCTTTATCAGAAAGAAACACAGCAGCCTAAACATTTAAACACGCCTGTTGAAAATTTTCCTGGAAACCTGAATTTTCTAAGTGCTGAGTACTTTAATCTTCCAGTAACTGTTACCTTGGTACCTGCAAGCCCTGTCATTGAATTAACTGCTCTGAAAAACAAGACCTATTTTTTCTTTCCAGTGCCTGAAGTGACTGATGTGGATGCAGGTGTTTAATTTTAGGCACACAGACTTGAAAAATACAAGTGATTAGTTCCAGGGTTAGTTCCCAGATAGATTTACTATAGCTAGGCAAAACCCCACAATCCATCTGCTTTACATTTTACTAGAAAAGCAGATGGGTAAGATAAAGCTGGTTTAGTGAACTACTGGAGAGCCTTCATCCTGCAAAACCACCAGACCTTGGAACATCTCCCAGGTAACAGGTATCTCGGCCTTAAGGAACACAGAACCACTCTGGTCTGTCGTAGTAATACAAGACACTTTTCGTCATTTAAGCATCACACATCGACTCTCACATGCATATGAGAGCCTGGGCAGAATTAGAAAGAGCTGTGACCACTGGATTCCCATTAAACAAAACTGTGGCTCCAGCCCCCTGTCTTCGATTGCTCAATAGGAAGGGGAATGGTTACCCTTGCTTTGGACTATACATCAGAGCTGTGCTACTAGAAAACTCTCTCCTAAAAACTTTATTTCAGCCTTAGATTTAAGAGTTTCTTTTATGTTCTCTAGTTGTAAGTATCTGACAAATGCAGACTTTCTCCCTTCTAGAAACAGGCTTCAAGTGCTTTGAGACACAGATTAACCTGGCAAAGCTAACAAGTGTGGTGCATCTTGCATACTGCCATGCTATATTAATAACCAATAATTTACAGCACTTCAGTAGGGAAGACAAAACAGATCAAGCAACCCTGAAGCATTTGAGTGTGAAAACAACTGAACCTCTCC
This sequence comes from Oreocharis arfaki, assembly GCA_013398015.1. Lineage (NCBI taxonomy): Eukaryota > Metazoa > Chordata > Aves > Passeriformes > Paramythiidae > Oreocharis > Oreocharis arfaki. Next base: position 477,341 of record VZRR01005873.1, on the reverse strand, counting down.
ATGACAGCAAGATTCCCTAGGGATTTGTCTGATTTATGAAAAAGTTACCTGGTAGAAATAGAAAACCACCTTTTTATTCAGACATAACTTTACTCTGTACTGCAGGGTGTCTGGCTTGTGTGCTCAGGAAATGAAAGGTGAAGCCCCGGTGCATTTGCCTGTGCTCTGCAGGAGAACATTCTGACTGAAGAATCTCCTCTCGTGGAGCTTCTGTCACTGACTCACTGATTACAAAGTGTAAGGGGAAGCTCTGGATGGAGTCAAATGCCAGCTAGAAAAGCTTATTAGTCTATTTTATAGTGCTGCTTTTTCAGGAAAAAAAAAAAAAAACAACAAGGGACATGACAAGAAAACAGCAATGACACAGGGAAGTGGCACGTTTAACTCTCTCAGCTTTGAAGAGAACATTTTTTTCACTCTCCTGAGGGAATGCTTGCGTCTTCCATCCTGTTTAATAAAACTGATCACAGAGAACTAATTTCTGCTAGGTAAATAGCAACTGGTACATCAATTTCCTGCCAGCAGCTGCAGTTTCAACAGTTTCAGTCTTTCATTCAAATGTGTGAATGCTTTGCTTAAATTGCACATTTCTCATTTAGTGTACCTTGAAAATACATGCTGTCACTCATTCAATCTCTGAGAAGAGTTTGGCTGTGCTGTGGCTTGCATAAAGCAGCACTAGAGAGAATCATTCAAGCAGGTAAGCGGAGACATTAGAACACACACAGGTAGAGTTTGGGAAAACTAAAAAAAGCTTCTGCCTACAATTCTGGGTAGTAAATGAAGCATCCAAGAGCAGAAGTTCTAAATCAGTTCACCAAATCCAGCTGATTTCTCTCAAGGGTTAAAGGCCAACAACTTGTGTTAAAAATAAATTATCGCACAGAGTCGAGGATCTTGAAAAGATAAAAGGCATCTCTTAAAAAATGTCCAAGCTGGAAGTCTTGAATGCAGCAATGAATTAAAGCAAATCTTTAGAAAATTCTACCTTGCTGGCCAGTTCCTGTAAGTAACCTTTCTTTTTGTCCCCAACTGTTCCATTATATTGACAGGAAGAAACTAGAATGCCATTTACTTAACCTAGCTAATATTTCTCATTTGTAATTCCTGGAATACCAGTTCTTTACCCCTCCAGCCTGGGAGCTATGTGATTTTGTGTGCTCTTACAACTGGCTGCTTGGGGGATTCCAGACCTTCTCATGTACCATGCTGACATTTTGCAATCAGCCCTTTTTGGAGCCCAAGAACAAGCTACAAGGGAGAATTGTCTCTTGAATAAAACTAGGGCTTTTCAAAAATTCCCAAATGAGGATTTGTATGGGTTTGTTGGGTTTTTTTTGCCACTAGATAATGCCTGTTCACAGATATTTCATCTTTTTACACTAGTAGTCAAATTGGAAAAAAATACGCAGATTATGCTGCAAACTATTCTGTTTTCAAAACAGTTACTCAAAATAAAATAAAATTTAAAATTTAATCTACATTTGAGTTAAAATAAGCATAGTTTCTCTACAGTAACACTGTTTTAGGAAGGCATTTCACAGACTTTCCCCCTAAAGACACCATTCTTATTTTTGCTTTGAGACGAGACACACTTTATAGACATGAAACTTCATACAAAATGAAAAATCCAGTTTCTGCACTTTCAGAATAAATCTAGTTATCTAGTTATAAATCTATTAAAAATATGTGGTGTTTGCCTGCCCTTGTTCTTCTTTGATGTGTAGTGACTACACGTGTATCCACATTATGGATGCAACATGATGCAAATCCTGGAAGCCAGAGACTTTCTTAACCTACCAGTATTGACAGCTTATCTGAAGTCATGGTTCATTAAGCATGGAGTTTGTGATCCTATAAAAGGGAGCAGCAGTTAAGGAGTGAGCATGTAATTAGACACATCACCATGACAAAACCCTTCAGTACACATCCTTTCCCTGTTTTTTTCTTTCTTTCTAACATGTTCACTAACATCTAAGTGTTTTTCTAACATGTAGATTCATACCGCGTCTGATTTCAAGCAGTACCCCTGCATCTACCTACCAGATGGCAGAGTTCCCGGGAAGAAAAAAGACTGAAGATCTGATAATCTGACCTCCCAGAAGCAGCATCACTTCATGTTTCAGCAAGAGCACTGCACGCAATGGAAGTGTGAGTAGAGCTCACATGGCAGCTATGGGTGCACTCTTCAAGGATGTCATCAGTGATGTTTCAGTTCCGGCTGAGTGAGCAGGATGCTCCTTCCCAGCTACCTCACAATGTCTTTTCACACAATTGGTCATCCAGCGAGAAACCCTCCATATTGGAACAGATGGTTCCTTAATCAGTTGGTAACTAACTCAAAAATACAAGTCTTCCTAAAGCATCTTGCACTGCTAGTAGGAACCAGACAAGGCAAATCTCATGTTTTGAGCATGCAAAGCAGTCACGGATGGAGATGTGCAGCTCAGAAAACAAATGAAAACAAAGGCAAATCAGTATTTTTGCTTAGGAGAAATTAAATTTAGTAAGAAATCAGTATTATTTCTGGGTCTGGTTTTGTCCTTACAAGAGATTTAAGAGAATGTGTGATTAGTGCCTCAGTTAGGTTCATTTTCCCTGCTAATACCTATCCAGAAAGAGGTTTTCACAGGCCAACAAAAAAGGAAAATGTTTCTACAGATCCAAAGGTTCTTCCCATTAACAACATTAATGCCAAGTTCACTATTAGTTCAGAAGCATATGAGATGAGGGGAAAGGGAAAATTAAGTTAAGCATTCAAAATTCTGTCACTAGTAGGTAGAAATAATTTTTTTAAAAATGTATCTGGGAATGCTGGATGGAAATAGTTGCCAACTAGTTACCAAACTTCTACAGACACCTAATATTTGCAAATTAAATTAGTAATTCAGAATTACCATGGATTAAAAGTACCATTCTGTAAAGATCAATTGCTTAGCCCCATTGCTTAGTCTTTCTAGTCGTTTGTTAACTGCTGCTAACAGTTCACTAAACCTTAAAACCCCTGACATATTCTACCACGAGACAAGAAACATCTACAAAGGGAAATTGAAAACCCATGAGGCCAAACTAAAAAGGGAAAATATTTCTACAGATTCAAAGCTTCTTTCCACTAACAACATTAATGTCAAGTTCAATACCATAGCTAAGACACACATTCTCTCCGTCCTCTCTATGGAGTTTCATTTTTGTGTGTCAATAGCAAGGACTTAGGAAAAGGGAAAATGCTTTCTTCTTTCTTAGTGAATGATGTTTGCTACTTCTGCAGTGGGAGATGGGTGCTGCAGTGTCCTGTTACTCTTGGACAGTGGCACTAAGCTCACTAGAAGGAAATCCTGGAATGACTGCAACAATTGTGCTCATTAGAAGAGGAACAGCTTCCATCACAAGAAATACATGTTGGTAGTCAACTGGAAAAGCAGAAATAAGATACTAATGCTTACCAAACTCACACTGACAGGCTTTTTTTTCCAGTGAGGCTATGTATGACTAGCAGGTATTGCAGGACACAGCAAAGAATTAACCTTCAATAAGACTTGTTTTAACAACAGCAATTTGGCATACGGGTGTCCAAGCAATCCGAAGAATCAACTGAGAAATCAGATTCATCTTTTTAACAAACAAAAAAAACCAAATAAACCATGAAAAATTCAATAGTCTCATGATATTCTTCATTTGTATGGAACAAAGAACTGCTGAATATATACATGTGCGATGAGGGGAAAGGGTTTTAATTTTCCAAAATTCCTTGCTGAGAAATATTAACATGGTGTTAAAAAGCATGTAAAGACCTCTAAAAGACTGGATTGAACCACTCTTAGGAAAAATAAAACGTGGGTATGAGTCTGACAACAAATTTTGGCAGCTGTCACAAACTTAGGTAAAGCTCTCACAATGCCTTCATAGCTGACATCACTAAATACATCTTGCTGCATGTAACATAACCAAATCATAAAGCAAAAATTTATATTGTCAACAAAGCATTCTTTTCCCCTACAATGACATGCCGTCATTAGCATCCATGCTGCTGGCTCTGAATGATGTGTTACCTACTGTTCTAGCTACTGAGCAGAGAGAAAAATGGAAGCAAGAAAAGGTTCCCTACTGTTTTGAATTGATCCTATAGTCTGCCCTGGTAGACAGAAAGGAAATCTTTTCAGACATGAAAATTGATTCAGGTCTTCTAGTCTTCAGTTTCAACCAGAGCATCTGGAACTCCCTTGGGCTGATTTAGAGGCTGAGGTGCTCATGTCTTCTGGACATGGTTGTATTAGCAAGTGTCTCTTCAGAATTAAGAATGACTCCTTCCAGATCAAGCTGTGTATCTTTCCAGAGAGTGCTGCTGGCAGGAGCAAAGGACTGATTCAAAACCTAGGGGCCCTTAATAAAGTTACAAAACAAAACTAGTTTAAATACATACCAGAAATCCAAGAGGAAAAAACTCACCTGCTCTGGGCATTTAAATAAATGACTTTCTCATGCTACAACACTAAGCTGGAGTGTCAAACTAAACTGATTGTTACAGATCTTTAATTCTCAAACACAGCACTACATAGGATAAAAGAAACAGAAAATTCAGAGTACACATAAAAGTAAAGGCAGCCCGTTTTCTTACAGTTCTTAGAATAATGGTGTTTTGATTTCTTTTTCCACCTACCTTTCTACTAAATCACTTAGTGGAAAACCACAATTTTCTATTTCTCATTTCTTTCTCTGTGACACACCCGGTCATGGCTTGCCATCATCAGTAAAAAAGTTCCACTGGCCAGTGGTACCCAACATCAGCTTTACTTGATAGAAGAAATAAGTACCTGTCTTCTACAAAAGAGTCTCATTCTAGCTTCAAGCCACAAAATAACACGCCATTTCTGCACTCTTTCCTCCAAACATGACACTGCCTTTCATATCATCCAGTCATGTGGTTGTCAATCACAGAAGTCCTTTTCACTCTTTTGTCTTTTCCTACTGTTCACAAAAAGCCAAATATCTTTGCAATGAAAGATCTCACATTTGGCTGTATCCTGAGAGAGCTGTGTAATCTCTCACCAGCATCCTGGATTCAGGATGTCAGCTCTCACTGAACCATGAAGGCAGCTTAATAGCAAACTAGATTCTTCAAACTACTGTTTGCATATAAAAACCCCCCAAAAAATCAATGCACTGCTTTTTCTCAACAATTTCTCTCTTAGGATGCAGTAAATACCGTCCTGTTCCTTTCTCTCTATATAAAAAGTTTTATGTACAGTTCAGGCCCAATAAATAGAAAAAGTAAGGCAAAGTAGTCTCTTTTCCCAATTACCTAATCAAATTATCTTCTTTCTTTACTGATTATGGTAGAGAAAATCACTTCTGATTCTAAAACTATAGAATACAACCAATCACACAGTGCAAGGGAGACCAGGTAAGAAAGAGCCTATATTCCTAAGAGAAAAATTTTTAGCCCTATTTATAAAACAATGAGATTATAAATAAACCAGCAAGAAAAAAATGTGAATTTAAATTTATATTTGAATAAATATTTTGCTTCTCCTTTGGCAAAAAGTCTCTCAGGAAAAAAAAGAACATTCATAGACACAAAGCAGCAGGTCACATTCTGAGTTTCTTAGTTTTCGGGCCTCTCTGAGAGATTGCTTTCTCTTTGCCAGCCAGGCCTTTGATATGCTTATCATGCATTTAAAGCTATTTATGGATGGATATATAATCCTGTCTAAACCAATTAGAAAAAATTAAATCAATCCATCAGCCTCTACTATATTAAATCATGTACTCATTAGGAAACATTTCTGGAACACCAAACCCACCCATTAACAATCTTAGCTGGGGGAAAAGACTGGGGTAGAATCCCAGACAAGTTCTCTTTCTCTCATTTCTGTGAGTGAGAGAATTTAACAAGCAACTGTTTTCCAGCAGTTGACCGTGAAATGGATCATGTTTTATTTATTCTGCACAAATGGCAAATCACAGCAAAGTGTAGCCTTGGGATTAATCAGTGGGCTTTTATCACTGGGGCACCGGTTGGACTTTGGTTCCTCTCAGAGTGCCTACAAATCACTCTGATTAGATGCCTGTCTGAAACATACATCATTTGACTTTGCTAGCTTCAGGCATAATAACTGGAAGACTGTATAAAGGGGATGAGCTTCTACAGAGTGGGTCACTAAGGCTTGATAAAAAGGGTGAAAATTACTGTGTCTGAGAGAAGGCTAATGAATAACAGCCAGCAATGCTGTGAAAGTCTAGTATAGAAAAAAACCCCAAACTTACAGAGCCTTGAAACACTGAACTGCCCCAATTCCTGGATAAGGGCCTGACACTTTTACAGCTGAGTGCTGGTGGTAGTGCTGGGGGTCGTACAAGTTGCAGCTTCCACTCAGTAGAAGAACTAAAACGGAGATGAATCAAAATTCAAAACAAATGTTATTGGAAAATTGATATTGGTTAAGATAATTTGTAATTGATTTAATAATACCAGCTCTCTTCTATATGGGAGGCAGGTGCTCCTGGCCTAATAAATCTACCCTGGAGACGTTTAAGCCTGCAGCCTCAGTCATATGTCAGTGACTTGGTCTTTCTGGAAATGTAGGCAGAAGAGGACCTTAACATTTATCAATCCCAAAAAGAATATGTGTATTATCTGGTCCCGTTAAAACATGCCCAAATTTGGCCCAATTTAAACACATGAAACATCCTGGTTTAGATATGCTGAAGCTGTTATTAAGGAATTTACGTTTTTCTGCATTCCATTTACACTGTACATCTCCTCCTCCACTGATGATAACACGGCAGGTTCAAATCTCAATTGCTTGATTTTCCAGTTCCCAAATCCAGAAGCTTCTCTACACCACCTGCAGAATAGGTGTCCCTGCTGCAGTGCTGCGCAGCTCTCCGTTATGACTCTTCACACAGACTAATGATTTACTGCTGCTACTGTCAGCAAAAGCAATACTAGCTGCAATCTGATAGTAACTGCATCAACACAAAATAACAAAGGTTGTAAATCTCACCCTGAAGCTTTGGATTCAAACCCTACATAGCACGCCATGCCTTGTAATGGTTTACTGAAATTGTATGTATTTAATTATTTGAAATGCGCTTCATTTGATTGCTACATGATACACAAATTTGAAGAGTCCATTTCTGGCATTTGGGTTTCCTGACTTGGCTGTATATGTTTTTCCTGCTAACACGTACAGGTCCTATACTGTATATGAATTAAAACAAATAGCTTGGGCTCAATCTGGATATGAGGTATATATTAATGTAAACAATTTTCATTTGGAAAAGTAAGTACTACAGTAATATTACTTATTACCTCCTGCATGAACTTGATAGGTGTGTTTTCTTTTCCCTTTGCCTATTACTCATTTGATTCTGTTAGCCTTTTGTCAATACCCATATTCACAGCAGCTGCTTCTGTTCACTGAGCAGGAAGGAAAAGTATTTTTCTTTGAAGATGATGTGAACACTGTTCAATGAATCATTCAGCAAGTACTATTGCAGCTCAGTCATCCTACAGGCCGTATTAGACTCAGGACCCTTGAATCTATAGCCAAAATAAGCCTTAGTATAAAATGTCTTCTGTGGTTAAGATAAGCAGTAGCTTGCAAAGTATTAAGGGAAAATCCTATACTCTGATCTGAGGTATATTATAATAGGATCTACTTAATATTCAATAGAGCACTTCCAACACACTTTCATTTTAAATACAATTAATGTATTGCAATCTCATATTTATCTCTCTGGAGAGCCTAAGAATATTTTCTCCATTGTACTGCAACTGGAAAAGAATCCTTCGGTGTCCTGACACATTCCTTTGGAGATTTTCAGTGCTTTAAATCAAAGAACCAAAACAAGAGTTTATTGTAGCAACCCAGAGGGAAGCATCATCTCCAATATCCTGATTCTCTGCAGCTGCTCATTCAGCATGGATGCGAGCTGGTTATTAACACTAACAAATGGGGCCTTCCTTTGGAAGAAAGACTATCTAGATGTCCCCACTGCATATTCTTTACATGTAAGAGGTATCCATAAAAATTTAGAAGAATTTATATCCAGATGCATACCAACTCATATATTCTCATATTTTATATGTATGAAGTTTTCATTGCAGGAAAAAAAAAGCATGCAAGGTGAAAAAGGCCATCAAGATGAAGAGTCAAGGGTTCAGAACAGGCAATAACAGAAGTCTTAATTCAATTCCACTGTACATAGAAGTTATGATATTGTTGTCAATTATACACATGGAATTTTTCAATTGGACTCCTGTCTCATTTGTACTCAGGATAGACAGAGCTCAGGGAATGAGTTGTCATAACCCCTTGATTACTTTTATCCTAATTTTGGCCATTGGCCTTATTACTTACACAACAGTCTTTCCTATGCTGACTATAGAGTTGCTAACTTTCTCCTGGTTGTTTCTACAATATTCTCCCCGTAACACCTCAGCTACTACGATCAATTTGGTTACTGTCCCCATTTTTCAGACAAAGGAACCAAGGTATAGCAGAAGTGAAAACTACAAGAATTTTTATTCTAAATTGATAATGCAAACTTTTATTTATCTACTTACATAGCCTTTTAAAGCACTTTGTATTTCAAAGCAAAACTCCACTAGACATCAGCTATGGTTGTGAGAGCTCAGCACTTTTATAGTGCTGAGTTAGGTTTGTAGAAAGTAAGATCTATAATAAGCCACAACTTATAAAAATTTGAGAAACTTCCCCAAATTTGTTTGTGGCAGATGCAGGAAAAGACTACAATGGATAAGAATGGCATTTATTTGCTTTATCCATGGCATCATTCTCCTAAAAAACCCTTCATTCTTTCACCACACACCTCATTTCTGCAACAACGAATGACACCATTTTTATTATATGTATTTAATGAGGCCAGAGCCTTTTGGAGGAAAGAAGAATGTAATAAAATAGTGCATTATGGTGTTTATGCACATGAATATCAATTTAAGATTGCAGAGAATACCAACTGCAGTATTTCTTAACTTTTGGCTTCCTAAGTTTTACAACATTAAACCATTTACAGCATTGGTTTAATGTATGAAATCACAGTAAAAGTGCCTAGGCTATTAATATAAATTTCTTTATGCAGAACAATACTTAATAGTGAGAGCTCTAGATATAGTTTAGTACAAGCTTCTGCTGCTTGAATTAATGATGCTACAGAGGTAGCAGGCCATTATTTCTCAGGAGACCAAGTAGTAAGTGTGTTTGGAAGACGGACCTTTAAAGCAGATTTCATAGCCATTTACTAGTAGTGGAGGATGCTAAAATTAAGAACTCTCCAGCATTTCTCAAATGTCTCAGGTTTCAGGGGGACTATGCTCTAATTTATTGCTTCCTTCTGTACTTTTTAGTCTTTCTTTCATACTTGGCCTCATGCATGATATGTGCAATGAGCAATTGGAGGAGAAGTTCTGATCAATCAGTGTAATCCTAGGACGGCACGTATCCAAGGACATTGGGGCAGAATTAATTTATGCTAATTGCAGCTTGAGTAGTGCATCTTTCACAAAATTAAAAATATTAGATCTTCCTACAGAAAACAGAATCACAGATTTTTCCAGCAGTACCATCTGTAAAGGATCAAACATTCTACTTAATCTACAAAAATTAAGAAATCCAATGTAGGAAAACTGAGAGGTGTGTTTTGGTGTACCCAGAGTTAGTTACTTCAGGACTTCATCAGAGATGACATGAAGTACCTTTGCTTTTCATCCAAGTGATTTAATTCAGTTTCTGAAGTAGCACTATGTCTTAGATCTTGGAAGAAAACCTAGACAGCAATAACGAAGTACCTTGCAGAACAATTTCTTTGAGAGAGAGAGAGAATGAGAGAAAGAAAGCAAAAGGGAGCAAGGCTAGGCCATACTTCTGATAAAACGTATCAGAATTAATTCAGAATTTCTGCAGTTTATTCATTGCTGTTCAGGACAGATTTATCAAGAGTATAGGCATTCTTAACTCTTGCCAAAAAAAAAAGACTTTTCAGGTACATATCTATGCTGAATGAAGAATATGGATGGTGCTGTATTTTAACTCTGGTACTCGGAAAAACATCATATTAGATTATCACAACTTAACTGAAATCGGAACAAACAGGATATATGAGGGATTGTTAGAACATAATTCAAATGCTTCTGTTCAGAAAAGCATAGAGCTTCAGGTAATGAGACACATGCATTTTCTAATAAAACCATACATCTCACACAGAAAACAATCTACCTCTATTCCATGTACATAAAACATCCATCTCAACAGCTGGAGAATGCTGCCAGGCAGTGATGTAGGCCGTAAGGAGCTTAGCAGTTGCATTCCTTTCCTGCCTCTCCCCTGAAAATACTCTTGGACCCAGATAAGCAAAGGAAAACAGGCAGATTGTAAGACAAGCCATGGGGCAGTAAGTTATTTCTGATGTAGAAGTATGTCCAACAAATGGAAAATAGTGGTATGATACTCGATACAACTTTATTTTCCTTTCTAAGTTATGGAAGCATCCAAAGTAGGATTACAAAAAAAATCAGAAGAATGTCATACTAGCCCTCATCCCAACTAACAGCAGTGGGGAAATTACCCATTCCACTCAAAGGCACTGAGATACTCCGACACGCATTACTATGTTCCCTGAAACCTGTAGTCTGCAGATATGGGTATTTTAGATGGGGACGCAATCCCAAACTCAGCAGGGGCGCTGTCTCTTGTGGAGACAAAATACAGCCCACCAGGCCCCCTACTGAGGCAAAAGCTTCCTGTTTATTTAAAGTTATCTTGCTCCTCTGTGCAGGGGCTGTTCCTACGCCACACCAGTTTGCTTCCAGCACCCTCAGGAACTGCCTGAAGCAGGAAGGGCTGCCCTGCTTGGAGTGGCTGATCAGTACAAGCCACTCCTGCCCCAGTAGCAGTGGCTCCCACAGCTCCCGTAGGTACTTGCAGAGCCACCGCCTGCCAGGGAACAGGGGTAGAATGAAGCTTTTCAGGACAGAAGAACAGTGGCCTGGTGTAGAGCCTCTCATGCCCCATTTCAAAGGCTATGTACAGCCAAGTTCAGCTGGCCCTGAATCTCACTCTCCCTCCAGATGGTGATTAGTGCCCACACATTGGTCTCGAGCCATAAGGCAGCACGATCAAGGAAGGCCTGTAGCGAGATGTTCGCAGTTGAAAAGAAGCAGAGCCAATCATTGCAGAAGGGGCAGACAGCTGAGAGAACAGCATGAAGCTGTGCTCCATGGTCTGAGCAGTGCTGCCTGCACAATTAAGCAGCTTCCAACAAATCTGACCTCTGTTCAACTGACTGCAGAAAGCAGACAAAAAGTATCCTCCCCAGGAATAACTGCTCTGTTCTGCTACAACAATGCAGAAATTGGCTCTACCTTAGGGGTTGTTCCACCACTGAAACCTGTTCACCTTTATAAAGCACAGCAGAAGACTTCACAGTAGTTTTTACTCAAAATCTAACCCAACTGGAAATGTGCTTATTAATAGAATGACCCTCCATGGATAGCTATAATGTGTAAAAAGAACTGATCATGGTCAGACACTGGACTGGCATAGACAAGGCTGAGGGGTAAGTGAAGCATTGTCACTTGCTAATATCTGTGTCTGTATCACAGGAAAGGCAGACAGAGATGCAGGTTTAAACACAAAGGTTTATAAGTACTCTTATCACATCCCAGAGGACTTCATCCACCTCCTGCAGACATGATTTCCACTTCAACACTTACCAGTTCCATTGTTCAGGTGGAATACCATTGACATCACAATATTGTTCAACACATTTCTTATGAATCCATTAAATTTTAAATTTAGTTCAGGGCCAAAAACTTGAATTCAACCTGTAACTAAATAGATGGAGTATTAAGAAAGAAATGAATCCAGATTGGGTTTTTAAAAGTTTACTTCCTAGAAGAAGTGCACAGCATTTTGCACTCAGTATATCTTCAGCTGATCTCAAGTACTATGGATAACTTGCAGTGCCTGCTGTTGTTCCAGATATAAAAACAAGTTAGCTTTTGTCCATCACTGCCATTTTAGTCCAAATGGCATCAAAACTGTGGTGTGGTAAAGAACCAGGAGAGAAGATAGAAGAGACGGATGATGGTGGCTGTGAAGGCTGACAGTGGGTGACAATTGAGAGAAAAGAACAGAGCTGTGTTACTCTACCAAGACATTAAATGCCACAAGATATGAAGGTCCACCCAAATTAAAAAAAAGAAACAAAAAACCCCCCCAAACCATGAAAACCCAATGAAAGAGTGAAAAAAGAAAAGTGTGATGAATTAAAAAGGCACTAAGAATGCCCCCCAAAAAATTCTAGCAAACAAAAGTGGTTTAATTTCATATTTGAATTCCTAAATCAGAAGCAATTTTGAGTACTGATGAATTGAGTATATTAATACTGTATGCACTGCATGCCTTTGATTATCAGGACCTTTTTAACTATACACAAAATTTTAGACTATCATTTGCCTCTGTTTAAGCAATTAGGACTGGATTCCCATCTGTGTTCAAAGTTTGTTCAGATCTGACTGTTACAAAGGTGAAAAAATCAAACTTCCCAATATCTATACTTCCTATGCTACACTGCTTATGCCCTTCCCTCAGAAAACAAGACAGAGCTGCTGATAAGCCCTGCCTTTCAATGTCAGGTATATCTGAAGTTGTCTGCTGTTCTATTTAAGGACTCCATCAGCTAATAGCCCCACACCACCTGCCATCAATCACCAGAAAACAGTTTACAGAGCAAGGATGGCTCAGACATTTTAAAAGTGACTAGAATATTTTCCAAGGTTTAATGTATTTTATGCCACCATTTATTCTAAGATTCTTGCTGTACTTTGTATCTAAAAAAAGACAAGCATCTCAAATAAAGTTCACGAACTCCAGGAAGCCCCTGGTGGGGCTATAAGGTGAGTGGTCACCACCGAATACACACCTCCTTATCCAATGCATTATGTTCAGTACGTGATGCAGAATGATTCAACAGAAGCTTTGCTCACTGCACGACGCAGTATCTGTTTCTATGGATTCAGACTCCAGTTTGTGCAGACTTCATTTCAAAACACAGTTTGTGCTTTTCTGGATAAACAGGTTTGAATTAGGTCCGTAACTCAGCCTTTATAAATTTAACTGTAGCACATAATAGGATTATTTACCACTTTTATAAAGTGACAAGTGTCTGCTACACAATATCTGGGGAATTATACAGTTTGAATGCCTTCGGTTAAAAGCCAGCCTCCAGCCTTCATACTTTTATAAGATCAAAGCTAATATTTCTCTGTTTATCCCCCATTCAGAAAGATGATGTCAAATCTCAGCCAGAGTTTTTTTGCATTCAGACTTTAACAGCCACTGATTATCCCCTATCACAGTGAAAACTGCTGGAAGCTGTTTGAAAGAGTCCTCATGTATCTTGCATTCCCTGTGCCTTCAACATGCCATGAAGGATGCCAAGGTAACTCCCAACCCAGAGGGGAGCTCAGGCCAAGGCTGCCCCACAACCTCTGATTGTTATGGCTATGATGGGACCCCCTCAACAATTCATACAGCATAACTTGATACTTGTTTCTGCAAGGATTCTCTGCACATACAGATCAAAGATGTGAAGCAGGTAAAGTGTGATCCTGTCTTTCCCTCTAAATTACTACCCTTTGCTCTCCCATAGATTCCAGAAACACAGTACTCCTATTGGAGGGACAAACAAAGGATGCGGAGGAGAGCAGGTGATGGAAGGAAATGCCTTTTTATCTCCATACTCCATGCAGAAGAGGCTCATCTTTTTTCCTTGTACAAGTCTAAGGAGAAGTGGTAGAGTTCAATGTCAGGTAAATTTTAGCCAGACAAATCTCTCATAAGGGTGGAAATGATCCCGTAGCCCACTGAGACTACATTCCCACAATCATGGGCGAGAGTACTATCGATATCTTATTCGCAACATCTGTTCCACACAACACCATAAATCATGTATTTCACACACACAAAAAAATCCCCACAGAAATTTAATGTGCAAAAGGAACAGAGTAGAAGAGACTAAGGTCTGTGAAATGGCACTGGATTATTTAGATAACGCTTTAAGTAAATCTGAAAAAGCTCATGACTTATATTACAGAGCACCACAAAAACCTAACCAAACAGCTAAAAAACCCAAACAAAAAAAATCCACAAAAGTCAAACAACAAACAGCCGTACCATTCTCAGAGCAAATTTCCTGCTGAGCCTAAATAAGACAATGACCGTCTTAACAAAAACACACCAACCAGGTAATAATTCAGTGGCATGAGGAGCAGCCATATACCCTGATTTCAACTCCTCTCTAGCTGAAACCATTCAAGTTGACTCAGGGGACAACAGAAGGCAAACAAGACAGGCACCCACTGCAACAGCCCTGTGCCAGGAAAGGGGCAGGAGAAATCCCTCCTGATCCACAGAAGAACACGAAGAACCCCTGGTCCCCAGTGCACAGGGCTAATAAAACATAAATCCTCCAAAACTCCAGTTATTCAGATTCCTTTGAAGGAAGATAATCTTTTGATCCAGGAAGATAAACTCTCTTTTCCAAGGGAAAACAAACAAACAAAGCCAGATAAGCAGGGACCCACAACAAATTTCTTGTATCAGAAATGTTCTCTTCTGGTTATACACTTTTATTTCCATAAGGTGATCAAGATTAATTTAAAACATTTGCCTTCACAGTACTGGGTGGAAGTGTTGATTTGCTGGAGGGTAGGAAGGCTCTGCAAATGGATCCAGACAGACTGGATCAATGACCCAAGGCTAATTGTATGAAGATCAATCAGGCAAATTGCCAGGCCCTGCCCTTGGGTCACAACAACCCCAAGCATCCTGGCTTTTATCAGGAATAGTGTGGCCAACAGGACCAGGACAATGATTGTCCCTCTGTACTCAGCACTGGTGAGGCTGCACCTCAAATCCTGCGGTCATTTCTGGGCCCCTTACTTTAAAAAGGACACTGAGGTGCTGGAGCAAATCCAGAGAAGGGCAACAGAGCTGGTGAAGGGTCTGGAGCACAAGCCTTGTGAGGACTGGCTGAGGGACCTGGGGCTGTTTAGCCTGGAGAAGAGGAGGCTCAGGAGTGACCTTATTGCGCTCTACAGCCACCTGAAAGGAGCTTGTAACCAGGTCAGGGTCGGCCTCTTCTCCCAGGTAACCAGTGACAGGATCAGAGGAAATGGCCTCAAGCTGTGCCAGGGGAGGTTTGTGTTGGACATTAGGAAGATTTTCTTCACTGAAAGGGTGGTCAGGCTTTGAAACTGCCCTGGGAAGTGGTGGACTCATTCTCCCTTCAAGTGTAACAAAAGGTGTGTGGCTGTGGCACTCAGGGACACAGTTTGTTGGGAAACACAGTGGTGCCAGCTTAATGGTTGGACGTGACAACCTTAGAGGTCTTTTCCAAACTTAAGAATTCTGTTATTCAGAAGGCCTGTCCCAAGTGTCTCCAAGTTCAACATTTTTCAATGTTTTTGAAGATTTTGTCCATAATCATCATAATAATTTTTATCATGTACTAGCAAATATTTTCTCAAATGTCTTAGAACTTGAAACATGTCTCAAATCCATTTACAAAGGTGCAGGGAAACAACAAAATGGACTACTGAAAGTTAGAAAAAATTAATTCCTTCCTAGTGCTTTGGTGGCAAAATAACCCTGAGATTACCAAGTCTTCTGATGAAACTGTCATTACAGCTCCCTACACACATATATTATTCTCTGTAAAAAACCCCCAAGTTTCTAAAAATTGGTTACGTACTTGCAGACAGAACAAAAAGTATAAATGTCACTTCATATAGTCATTTTAGCACAGAATATGGTGTATTGATTTTAACGTCTTGAAATATGTAAAATAAATGGATTTTTTCTAGCTATACATCACAGACATGTGACACATATAACAACTGTACAAATTAATGAAATGTCAGCTAAGATCTGATCTGTGTGCAGTAAGGTTTATGACAAATACTAAAATAATGGTACTCCTGCCTTTATATGTTGCATTAGGCAGGTATGTAAAATATCTGTTTTGATATAATTTAATGTACAGCATCAAAATGGGTGAAAAATTAAGCACAGTAATGCTGCTGCTGAAAAGATAAGCCTTTACCTTTCCTGCCTGCATGATCCCACTGCCTCCTTATCTCTGGCAACAGCATGTTTATTTGGGCATACCATCATCTAGATTCAAAAACTGAACTGACAAAAAACCAGTTCTGAAGGGGGGGAAAATAAAATCAATCCAACCCCAACCAGTAACAAACCCATTAGCTTTTGATGAATTGAGCTCCCTAACCCTAGGTGCTACTACCAGGACAGGTAGGGGAGCAGAAGACAACCATCTCTCCATGCCTGCGTGAACTTGGAATACCCTAAACAGATCATAAGAAATCACGCTTACTCTGGTGTGTGGAATGAAAATGTTTATGGGTGTAAGCTGGACAATTTAGGACACTGTTACAGAACCCAAGTCCTCCACCAATTTATCCAGCACAAGAACATCTAACATGTTTGATGAAACTTACACAAGGAAAAAGAAAAAGCTATATTAACAGCAGGGTCTTGCATTATTTAAGTTCCTTTCTTCACTAGTATCAGGGTCAGCGTCTTAAGAAAAAACTACTACACTGATGGCTCAGGGTAGTAGAAGCTGCACATACATTCTTATTTTCAGATTATTATAGTAAAGCACTTAAGAAAACAAAGAAGGTCCTCTGTGAAATCATGCCCATTAATCCAAGCTCTTGTAAAATGTTCTATATGTTTTGCACTTGCATATCTTGTTCTTGCTAAAAGCACGGTAGCTGAGCATACACACTAGTCAGCATTAAACAACTAGGTATTTTTAAATGTTAACTGTACATGGTAGCATAAAATTACAAATGGTCAAAGATCCTGTGTTTTGGCCAGAAGGAAGGAAAATTATACAAATGTTAATAAGAGTCAGATTTTTTAAGGTCATGCTTGTAAAATGATCCCAGTGCAAAGAAAATGTGCAGTTAATATTCTTACCTAATGCCCCATTCCCTCATCTCCCTGCTACTTCAGTTGTGTAGATCTCAGCCAATTTTTGAACCTAACTATTTGCAAAGCTCTTTGTGGGCTCTTTTCTCTCCTCGTATTGCTTTTTAAAGGAAACAAAATATACTTAAATTAACCTCTGTTGCAACTGCAGCTGAGTCAGTCAAATTACACCAGGGATTCATTTGCCTGTGTCGAACCACATTCTGAACAGAGATCTCCGGTCTGCTCAGATAAACTTTTGCAGAGTTGCTTTGTGTTCAGGTTTTTTAGGTGAAACAGCATGAGCATTGAGGTGTCAAGGTCCACAGGCAGCTGGAACCACCCAAATGCAAGGTAGAGCTAATTGGTTTAGGGGTAGGACGCTCGATGTAGTCTTCAGCTGCAGAACTACCTTGGCTGCAGAAATCAGTGCTCATTCACCAAGGGAAACACAAGAGCTTCCCTTTGCAAGAGCTCTTCTGCAGTGACATTATATCATGGGTTGGCATCAACTCCCTCAAGATAAACAATCAGAAATATTTCAGAACCTCAAATAATTAAGCAAACAAGAAGCAAGCAGTGATCCAAGTATGCCAACTGTGAAAATACAAGAGACAGATGGAGAACAGAGCTTTTCAGGTGGAGATCTGTCTATGGAAGCATTAGGAAGACCTGGAATTCATTACCATGGAACCAGAATCCAAAAAGGAAGGATAAAGTAATAAAAAGTGAGTATAATATGCACAAGATTTATTTCTGTTTGTTTGAAACACAGATTTTAACTTGTAAATTGTGTTGACACGCAAGAAACAGCATTCCTATAAAAAAACCCACCCAGGTGAATTATGTTAGTATTGCTGGCATATAGCAGAGTGAAAAAATGAGCAGTGATTCCCACAACTGCTGGCATACAGAAGAACTTCTAGCCTCAGGGCTGATGCGTTAAGTCCTTTCAATGCTAAGTGACAGTAATATACACAAGTTGCATACTCATACCCATTAGGATACAAATACCAGAAATGAATTAACTGATCTGAAAACGTTTTTTGGTGGTAAGAAACAAGCACAATTGGATCCAGGAACCATAGTCTGAAACTGTCCACAGAAAGCTGAAAGGTGAAGTCCAAGAAGAACTCATATGACAATACAAGAAGGTTAAAAGGGAAAAAAAAAAGGAAAATTCACTGCCTAGACACTGTGGTGGCAACTTACATGTCTCACAATGCTTCCCATAGTCCCATATTCATAAAGTTTCTTTTGCATTCTCGCTGCAAGCTCTTTCATTATATGTCCTTTCATAATTAATTTCTTTAAAAAGACTTATGCATGAACTGTTCTTGTTAAACTGTTTAACACTCCAATTAAAACAGTATGAATAAAAGAACATTTTGTAACTCAAGGTGACTGAAATCCCAAATGACTGTGTGATCGTAACTTCTAGTTCTTGCCTTTTTCTTTTTTTAATAGTTCTTTTTTCTTTTCTGCGATCCCTTCTTGTTCTCATCTTAATTTAAAACCCAGTCTGTCAACCTTCTGTATGATATCAATTGTCAGTAGGGTACTACTTGGTACAAATCAGTGCCAGATGAAACCCTTCAAGAAAAAAGTGCCTGTTTTCAGAAGAGCTCCACATGCACACAGCCAGGTAAGTGATAAGCATACAGTACTAAAAAGAGGCACCTAGGACTATTTTGTGGGAGCTTATCTGATTATCAGCTTTAAATCAAGAAATTCTTCCTTTCTGACAGTATGTTGTAACAGATCCTATTCAGCACTCTCAATCCCTTAATCCAGCAGACTGCATCACTTGCAGAATAACTTTAATAGAAAGGACATAAAATTCAACCATGAGGTGAATAAATTAAGACCTTTCACAATAGAGTGTATGTGAAATAAATCCAGCGAGGATGTTTTGGGGACAAAACAGCTCTCTCATTCTTGAAAAGAAAAACATAATAAATATTTACCTGAATGTTGGGGAAGATAGAATAGGAAAACCTTACAAATATGATTACCTGGCAAAAGATGCTGAGATTGAGATGAAAGCAAGCTTTGAGTTACCCAACTCCAGTCACTGAACAACTAGAAAACAAGGTATACCGGCTATAGGTAATCCCCCTTTGTTTAAACAATGCCCTCTACATGTAGACAGGTCCAAAGATCAAGGAAGACCCTGCAAACTCATCAAAGAGTCCAAAGAGCAACTTTTAGAGTTTAAAATATAATGCCATAGGTTAATGTAATGATTCTTATAGGCTGTAGGCAAATGTTGTAGGATTTGTAGCGTATTCTAGATTGGTTCATGGAAATTAGAATATTCAACACAGAAGATGATTTAATGTATTGTAATCACCCTCGAGAGCATTCTGTTCTGCTCTGCTCTCCTCTTCTCTCACTCTGTCACACTCTGACACTCTCTCCCCTCTCGCCTGCTCTCTAACTTCTCCGACCTGCCTGGAGCTGCAAGTGGCAGCTCCTGGCAGGGCTCTTTTCCCACACCTTCTGCAATAAACATCATGATCTAAAACCTGAGAATAGAAATCTCCGTCACTCTCTGTCCTGACCATCCACGACCGAACCAAGAATTCGGCAGAGAGAGAGAACTCCACACCTGAATTAACAGATTATCTACTTAATTCCTTTAGGTCCTTCCAGAGAATCTCATGATAGAAGATACCTGTAAAGACTGAAGGGAGTTTCATACAGAAGCAGTACATTGCCAGAATGACCTTCCTATAATATTAATGAGATTAAACAAAAAAATCCATCAACAAAATAAATCCAGATCCATATATACACTGCTACAATTACAAAAACACTACCATGCTTATAGCGGGAATTAATCACAATTCTCTATCTCTAATAATTTAATAACTGGAAGGCACATTTGGCATTTAACTTATTTCCATGTTTCAGCATGACATGCTACCTATACCTGGGACTATCATCTCTATTTTCATCCTCCTTATTGTGCTAACTATTTCTTCTTCCCTTTTCTGACCAATACTGCCATCCTATGACCACCCCGCTACTGTCCATAAACGCCTTCTTTCACCTGACTTTTGAACTCCGTGCCTCCTCTGTGCTCTCTAATCCCTGATTCACATCTCCACCTACAGAAAGTGCAATCTCTTCTTCTTCACTGGGCTCATCTTCTCTCCTCCTTCCCTTTTCACTGCCAGACCACCCCATAATCAGCACTTCTAGTTAGGCCACAACTCCTGGTGAGTTACAGCTAACTGAGGCATTATCCAAAGTAAACAAGCTGTCACAATTCAGAGACAAGTTAAGCAGCTTAACCTTCTAGAAAACAACCCAGAGCTCTGTCAGACAGCAGGGCTTAAAAAATAATGCCTTTGAAGGCCTCACTTTGAATCACTAGGCTTGCCAGGCCCCAAGCTTTTCCAGGAAAGACAATGATTCATCTCCAACCTTTGGAGTAGGTGCGGAGGAAGAAATCTCAGCAACTACAGTCCCAATGCTCCATTTGCAAGGCTAATTTTGGAAACAAGATGAAAAGTGGGGAAATGCATGCAGTTTTACAAAAACTAGACTAATTCTTAGTTTAATAGTTTGCAAAATGGCCTTCTTGGACTCCAAAGCCTGGCTCTGCACCAAACCATAGAGTAATGAACACCAGAGGCTTAAAGTAAAAAAAGTAAAACTGAGAAAGACAAAAGGATTCTGTGTAAGAATATTAACAGGTTTTAAAGTTAGCATTTCCATGAACACAGAAGAAAATCTAAAAAGAGGATATGAAATTACTTGCTAACCTTCGCTCTGTCTGGGTCTTACTTTTATTCCCACTTTTCTGAAAGGTGGAGTCCATGCTATTGGTGACAGCTTTTTGTGGGAAGGAAGAGAGAGATTATTATCAGCAACAAGAAACGCCATTGCCATGCCAGATCAGGTACAGATGAGTATTAATCATGCTAAAAGATACAGCTCCCTGCATCTAGACAGAGCATTACTGAAAACAATGACTTAATCTTAAAATGGCAAGAAAACATTTAGAATGCATGGGCTCGATACTGATAAGCTAAACTGTCTTTGCTACCAAAAAGTGTGAGCAATGCAAGTGAAACATGTCTGTATATGGAATTTGTCCTGCCAGTGGCTCACCTGAGCCATGGTTCTCCTCCCCTGGGACTAAATACCCTCCACATAGAACGGAAAGGAGTTCATATAAACAGTAAGTACCTTAAGGTGAACTCTTTAATATTAGAAAGTTGGATTTTTGTCATCTCACTGTTTCCTTTACTGCTCCTGTGTTAACAGTCAGTTGTCATTTAAGGCTCCTTAAAGGAACATGAATAAATATTGAAATGTTATTGCCTTCTGCCTGTTGCTAGATTTAACAGCAAAAGGTAGCAGCCACCGACTGCCTAGTAGTTCAGGAAGAATTGCTAAAGGGTCAGAAAGGTAGCAGGAATTTCAATCAAAGGCTAGACAAACTGTCTCTTATCCCCAAAGTCCTTCAGAAGTAAACAAACGACTGCACTTACAATTTTCCTTCTGAGAAGACAATCAGAAAGATAACAAACCACATACGTCATATATTATGCACATCACCTGGCATCCTCTGGAAAGCATTCAGAGAAACTATGTTGATGAGTAAGGTATAAAAGCCTATGTAAACTTCTTTGAAAATTGCAAAGAAAGTTGTAGCAAAACTTGCTTGAAGGGAGCTTTCTTGTGGCTTATTTCCAGAAAGGTTTAGTCCAGAACAGAAACAAAAAATGATAAAACCAAATCAAATTTAAATGAAACTAGCATTTTCTATGAAAGAAAGCTGCTTTTTTTCTGATTCCCCTGGACCTAGCCACGTCACTCTTTAATAAAGAGCAATTTCTGATAGAATTGCCTGTATTAATCCCTAAGCTCCTGAAAGAGATGCATTACTCTCGACTCTTTACAGGTCTGTACAGTAAAGATGAGACAGTGACTGTTTGCAGAAAATGAAGTCCATATACAGCAAGAAACTGTTTGGTACCAAGAAAGCTTTCCACAACATGAATGTGTGTCTGGGTATGACAGCTTGAGGCAGCAACATCAACCTAAACTAACCTAGCACACAAAAAAAGCCCCAGTTTTGGCTGAGTTTCTTTGAAACCATCTTTAGACTTCTCTAGAGAAAGTCTCTGCCTACAAGAGATGACCATGCATGGTGTGCAACTACTGGAATTCATGAAGTGCAGTTAGGTAAATTCATATGCTATTTAATAAAGATGTAAATGAGGAAAAAACAGAGAGCGAACACCATGATGTTAAAAAGTCACACCAGTATGAAAGGTTCCACTCCCAATAAAACATCAAATCTAACAGAAATGAATTACTTTATTGCTGACTCTAAAAACAGTGCAAGTGAAATTGTCACATTCACCTCAAAAGATCTTAAGTTATATCCTAGTGAAGTTACAGTAAGTTATTTCATCTCTGCAGTTAACTGTGAGAGTAAATTTCACTTAAGTTTTGAAGCTAACTTTTCAAATCATAAGTAGATCTAGGAATAACTATCAATATATCTACCTTAACTCAAAAAAAGCCCCAAAATACCAGAACATTCAATAGAAGTTTGATTACAGCTGTTTTGTAGGGATTTGAAGATAAGCTGTAATTAAGAGATAGTGAGGTTTCTAGAAGATCCTAGTAGATGATGCTTTGAAATTTTAACCAGGAGGGAATTAACAGATGAAAGAAAATTAAAAGATTATCAGCAAACAAATAATTAGCCATCAAGCAAGATTCTCGCTGCAGATTGTCTTGTTAAAACTGGTCAAACAACCAACAACAGTAACAAAAAAACCCCCAAAACCAAACCAAAACAAAACACAAACTAAACCTACAAACAAACAAACAAAAAGCAACAAGCTGAAGTCTGCAACAGTTCCAGAGATGAAACAATTCTCCTCAGCTGAAATTCTTTATAAAAAATTATGTATACACCCAATGGACTGTACTGGGAGCTGTCACTGAGCAAACACATCATTTGAAGCTTCTCAAATGGCAAAACACCAACAGGACAACTGAGGCAGGGGACATCCTAGAATCTGTACAGGAAAAATAAGGTCCCATGAAAGGTCCACGGGCACTGGCCCAGCCAGCTTCTCCCACAGAGGAGACAGCAGGGGCAGAATGGAGTGAGGCATTATCCAAAGTAAGCAGTGGCAGCTGCTCCTCAGAAACAACTGGATCCTGCTCAAGCAGGTTCCCATGAAAGGAACTCATACTTTGGACCTGCACCAATTCATGATTGAGGTCAGGGACACAGTGCAAGGTATTATAACAGTGCAAGGTATTATACTTCATCCATTATACCTCACTCCTGCATCAGGGGTTAGCCTAGAGCTAGTATAACAGTAAACTGATCCTGTTTACCTTCAGACAAGTAATAGCTGTATCTGGCCATGCCAAAAGGACATATGGTTTTCCAAAACTAGGGAATGTAACCTAGCAGAATGGTAAAAACTGCTCCTTGATTATGATTAAGAAAGAGTAAGTCCAAGTGGCTCTCATAAGTAGCTCTGTGCTATAAAAAGAAATTGGGGTGCTAATGTGAGTCAAAAAGAGGCATAATTTTCATTCCTTCTCTGTTTAGTCATCTGTCCAAGTGCTAAAACTGTTTTGAGTTTCCTAAGTAAACATTATTTTCTTTCATCCAGCATCGGAAATGCAAACTAAAGGAGAGCAATTGACCTCATAGGCAAGGTGAACCCATAATCAGGATTCTGGTCCAAGTAGAATCCAGTGTATTAGAAAGCTCTTCCCAGAAATCCCTGTGAACATTGTACTAAATCTAAACACTACAGAGAAAAAGGTGGTACCTACTAAAGATATTAGAGAAAACACTGTGAGGAATTCTGATGATGACAGCCATCATCTTTGCTGATGATAGCCAAGAAAGCACCCAAGGGGTCTGAAAAGCTGTCTGGACCAGTGGGCTCAAAGGCTATTGGCCAACAGTTCAAAGTCCTACTGACTGGCAAACAGAAGTGCCATTCCTCATGAGCCACTTCTGGGGCTGCCATTGCTTCACATCTGCAGCAACAACCTGATCACCAGGACAAAAGGACCTGCCCTCAGGAGCTTCTCAGGTGACACCGACTTGGAGGGAGCTGATGGCTGCTGGCAGGCCCCAGCCCTGCAGAGGGACTCCTGGCACTGGCCCCTCCCTGTCACTGCCACAGGGGTGACCTGCCAGGACACCCAGGGAGCTCAAGGTACGGGCTGGGGCTGCAGGCCAGGGGCAGCCCTGCAGGGACGGGGCTGGAGCCCAGCACGTGAGAGGGAGAACACGAGTCAGGAGTGGATCCTTGCTGTGCTGGAGGCCAACCACGTCCTGAGCACGAGTGTGGCTGCCAACTACAGGGAAGGACTGTGGCCCTTGGCTCGGTAGCTCGTGAGGCTTCATCTGGAACACCCTGTGTCCAGATTTGGGACCTCCTGGGACAAGACCAGTCTTGACAGCCAGGAGAAGATCCAGAGCAGGGCCCAAGGGTGGTGCAGCATAGGAAAGAGCAGGCTGACGGGATGGAATTTTTCCCTTCAAATACCTGCCAGGAGCCACAGAGAAGACAGACTCTTCCCAGAGGTTCAGAGAGGAAAAGGGCAGGAGCCAACAAGTTGGAGCAAGGGCACAGTTGTCTGGGAGTTGGGAAAAAAAAGTTTCCCAAAGAGGGTGGATAAGCCCTGAGTCAGGCTATTGCAACCGGGGCTGCAGAAAATCCATCTCTGGAGACCCTCAAGACTTCGTGGGAGAAGGTCCTGTGTGACTTGATTGAGCTTTCGAGGTAGCCCTGCCTTGAGCAGGGGGCTGAGCAGAGGCTTTCAGGGGTCCCTACCAATCTGCATTCCTCCTTGAGTCTGCATTGGGTTGGTTTGTTTGCCTTTAAGAGGGTGAGCAAATGCGGGGGAGGTGATTTGACAGGGGAACCTGTGAACCTTTTTGCTCTGAATGAGAGGTGTGTGTCTGTGACAGGTGCAGGCACAGGCACAAACAAATGATCCACATGACAGAGGAGCTCTGTAAGCCCTGCCAGCAGTGCAAATATCTGTTATGTCCAATGATCTGGACACCTCTCTTTACCTCTTGCTATTTTCTCAAGGAACTTCCTTCCCATTTGCAAGACCCTCCTCCTCCCAAGGCTTCGTATGGCATTTGCATAAGGGACTAATTGTAATCAGGGCTGTGCAAGCAGCAAAGATGTGGGTAAGGGAAAACCTGTTTGATCACCAAAATTGCTCACTTTGGGGAGGAGGAGTTTAGATGATTACACATGCAGATGTGTATGCATGCCCACAGGGGTTATTTTATTTTGCCTTTTAATATTTACTGTTATCATAAGGTGTATCCACAAGTCCTTCTCAGGCTTCTGTGTTTCGTGAAATTATTTGCAGAGTGGTCCCATGACTAGAAACTTTCAGAGGTCCCTCCCAACGCAGAATTTTCCCCAATCTCATCTGACATTAATCCTGTGGATGCTTAAAAACACAAGAAAAAAACTTTTTACTTATAACAGGTCAGAAGCCAGTGATGTAATTGCCAGGGACAAGATTCTAAACCTGTTGATAGCAGAGATAAGGTTTCAGGTAGAATGAATAAAAGGAAGCCTTATCAGAGTATCAATCTTCTAGGACCTTGCAGCAGAATTTTAGTGCAGTAAAGATGAATGGGCAAGTCCTTAGCTTCTGCTTCTTGCTGCCAGCCAAAATAAGATCCAATAGACAGTTCTTTTTGAATCCCAGAAATCACAAGAGCATGTGAAATACTACAACATTTACACTGGCGAGGTGAGGAGATTAAACAAGCCCCAGTTACTCCAACAGTTTAACATTTTACAAGAACATACAGAGTTTCTCCCTGTACAGCCTCAATTGACAATGGCTGACTTAAGAAAATTTCCCTGAATCCTTCTAATCCCACATATAATTCTCATGCCCTTTGAGAAAATGAACATGGATACAATTAGTCTGTTCAAGAAGAATTTAGCAGAATATCAGACTCGGTACAATAATAAATAGCTTCTCCCATTTCACAGAGGCCCTATCCTTACATCTCATAAATGCCAAGGCAATAGCTGACAGAAATAATTTTTCCAGTTTGCAATATCCAAGAAGAAAGCCAGACAATGAAGGGGCAAGTTTCGCAACAAAACCCAGGCATGAACTTTATTGTTTACATGGATCAAGTTGCTGAAAGCTACAGTTTACCATTTCAAACAAATGACCTGGTCCAATGATTAAGCCAGACACAGCAGCAGATGCCAAAAAACCCCATCAGCCATGTCACAAAACCCTAGACCAGCAGCTGTTGTCTGCCTTATTTAACAATGGGAATTGCTACCAAAATCCACATGCTTCTCCCTGGTCACATTTCTCTGTAACCACCAAGACATAGGCATCTTAAACCCAGTAAAGTCCAGCTATGACAAGCTGTCCTTGACACCATGCCATGTCCGAGATTTAACATAAAAGACATGGTGAGGCTGGCCCAAGAGAGCCTGCTAGGAACCAGCCTGATTAGCAGGAACAATACAACACAGCGGCCTAATTGAGGCTCGAAGCATTGCTATTATTTCATTCAGCAAAACTGTTTTTGAATGTAATAGTTGAATAACTGGGTTAAGTGCATTGCCCATGTTGTGAACCTGACAAGAGGAGCCAGCTGGAAACTGAGCTGGAGCTGAAGCTCTTTATCATTATAAGCAAAAAAATCTGGATACCATAGGACACAAACTGTCACAACAACAGAGGGACTAAGATCAGATAGTAAAAATGTTTGCAGGTGTCTTTTGGCTACAATCCAGAAGATTCAATCTAATTCAGCACAGAAACTAAAGCAAATCCACAAATTTACCTGCAAACCTATGCAGTGGGTACATTAGAAACTAAGAATTATCATTGAAAAAGAGGGGAAAAACAATACTAGTAAGAAGATACAACTGGAAAATGTTCAAGCTCCCTTACACTGAACTGGAATGGGGCAACCCTGAATGTACATACACACTGGGGAATGAAATGATGGAGAGCTGTGCTATAGAAAAGGCCCTGGGGGCAATGGTCCATGGCAAGCTGAACATGAGCCCTGGCAGCCAGGAGGGCCAAGCGTGTCCTGGGGTACATCAGGCACAGCATCGCCAGCCGGGCAAGGGAGGGGATTGTCCCGCTCTGCTCTGCACTGGGGCGGCCTCACCTCCAGTGCTGGGGGCAGCTCTGGGTGCCACAATGTAGGAAAGACATTGAGCTGTTAGAGAGTGTCCAGAGGATGGCCATGAGGATGGTGAAGGGCCTTGAGGGGAAGCTGTGAGGAGCAGCTGAGGTCACTTGGTCTGCTCAGCCTGGAGGAGAGAGGGAAGACCTCATTGCAGTTACAACTTCCTTGTGAGGGAAAGAGGAGGGGCAGGCATTGATCTTGTCTCAGTAGTGACAGGACACGAGAGAATGGCCTGAAGCTGTGTCAGGGGAGGTTTAAGTTTGATATTAGGCAAAGGTTTTTCACCCAGAGGGTGGCTGGGCACTGGAACTGCTCCCCGGGGAAGTGGTCACAGCTCCAAGGCTGACAGAGTTACAGAAGCATTTGGACAATGCTCTCAGGCACCTGGAGTGACTCTTGGGGATGGTTCTGTGCAGGGCCAGGAGCTGGACTCATTGATCCTTGTGGATCCCTTCCAACTCAGCATATTCTGTGATTTTGAGATTCTGCATATATGCACACCAGGGGACAGCTCAGTTCCTTTCCTATGACACATATTGAAAAGGGCCCAGGGAAAGTTCAATAAATAAGTAAACCAGCTTCTAACATGTTAATTGACAGACTGGTTGAACTGATTCCAGGACTCCAGAAATTTTTAAGATTTTATCATTCTCAGGGCCTAAGCAAGTTAAATAGAAAGTCATCTGAGTTTCAACCACTTTTCAGAGGATTAATACACCTTTATTCTCAGAGTCTGTATGTTACTCTATACTTAAGACAACGTCAAAATTTACAGTTAATTCACATTCAGTTTTGAGTTCTGCTATATGAATATAAACACCTCAAACTCTAACAAACCATAATAAACATGATTAAGTTTAGGACTCTTCTCAGATGGAAAACAAAGTCGTACCTGAGAACAACATGTAGCAGAACTAATGGAGATGCACTTCTGCTATTTCAAACAAAGCTGCTGTCTTTAATAAATCTTATAACTTTACAGAGAATTACACTGATGTATGATTTTTTAAAATAGTGCCTGGAAATGAGGACAGATATTTTATTAATTTTTCTTGCAGGAAACTGTGTGTGGTCTGTATTACAGTTATAGCTTCAAGTCAGCATTGCAAAACAGACTACTACATCTCCATATGAATCAGCAATGAAGCCAGTCATTGCTACAAGAAGCTAAAATCTGAGAAACAGCATCAGAACTGAAGAGAGGCTCCAACATTCTCAGTGCATGCTGTCAAAGTGTACAACAGTTGCCCAGATGTGTTCTGTACAGGTTGTGTACATAAAGACAATAAAAAAATTATATACAAAGCCCTTCCTTAAGTTAATCAGCTCACTCCATCTGAAGCAAATTCAGCAGAAAACACCACAAACTAATATTTACAAGAATAAGTTCAAGTAGCCAGAATGCAGACAAGGAACATAACAGACATGCCCACAAAAGGACAAAAAGTGATTTGTACTTTGAAACAAGCCCCTAAGACACAGTGAAGATTTTTATTTTTGTTTAATCTTTTACAGAAGTCCCTGCGACTATAATATTCTCGCAGTTGCGCTGAACATATGAAAACAGAGACTCTTAAAAATCACACAGAACAAGAACATGCAATCAGAACTAGAGACTTAAGTTTGGAGGTATTTTCCAAGCACTTTACAAACCAGCACACTCTCCATTCAAGTCACTAGTCTACAAATATTCTCTTTTCTGTGAAATATTTCTCTTTTCACTACTGAGCTGTATAAATTACTCTGTGATAATCAGCAACTGAAGACTCCATAATTCTACCAACTCAAGAGGCCAAGCAGACCCAGAGGAGGTGAACACCACCATGTTGCTTGGTGCAACACCTACAGTACACAAATTCTTCTCCATCTGATCTTTCACAAGTTATCTGTCTGAATTTAAATTAATGTAACATGACTGACACAGCAAGTGTGCGCTTTGGCATAACTTCATTTCAGGTTTCTCTGTTCAGCAAAAACTCTGGCAGAAGGGCATTTTGTGGAAAGGTGAACAGAGAAAAGTCCATTTGTATCCAATGTTTACAAAGTTCATCTCCTTAGTTCAGGTATCTCTATGAAACACCAACTCATTGAAGCATAAAATCCCAAATACCTCCCATTTAAAACGCATTTCTTGAATTAACACCATTCCACGACACGAGACTACAATCTGCTACTCTTAGAGTTACCAGTCTTACATATCCCACTGTGCCTCAGTCATTAAAATCAGGCAGGTTTTGGTTTTTTTTTTTTTCAGAGTTCATGCCATCCACTTGTTCACCTCAATTTTTTGCCATGAGCAGAAGCCATAAGAATACTGAACTACTCAGAACTGTTTGTAAATTGAATATATACCTATTTACCAACTACCTTTGTTACATTTGCCAGGCATCTCGCAATGTTACAGGCGAGTAACCTGTTAATACACTGCAGACTGAGTGCATGGGAAAAAAACAACAAAGAAAAATCCACAAGTGACATCTATCATCTAGGTATGATTTCTCTCTGGGCAAAGCTAACAGAATCATAAGCTACTATTGACATGGAGCCAGCTGAAAATGTGAACTGCAGCAAGAGACATAATGCAGATAAATGTCCCTTTTTTGTGCTTTAAAGAGTTCCATAGGCTCTTTCTTCTAAATCCTTTCATTAATTACACTGCCTAGTGGAATCCAACATTTTTGGCAGAGGCTAAATTTTTCTTGTCGCATATTGAGCCTGCTTTCCCCTTCCCCAGCCCCATCAGCTTTAAGACAGAGTGGTTATTCTGTGAAAGAATATGGAATCTACATCCAGACACACGCTCTGGGCAGTAAACAAAATGACTATGGGCTACCAGTCGTACCTAACAAGTTGTTACACAGGAATTAGTTCAAACTTCTCAGCACTCAATATGCATTTTTATGTAGCAGTACACTGATTACAGTTACTGTTACCATCTCCTTCTAGAGCTAGATTTGCTGCTATGCTAAGGTCTGGTTGTGTGATTACATCTTCTGACACAATGAAATCATCATCACTCCGTTCTTTTAGGCATACACGTTACAGGAAGGTACAGTAAGTATAGCTAGGCTTCATTTGTGTAATTATTGAGGAATTTTGGCATGGTAGTTTAGATACAGTTTCTAAGAGAGCAACAATGCCATTGAGAGGAAATATTCCTCCACCGTCAAATTCGTTTGTAAATGGAGACAAGTGCAATACCATAGACACATGCATGTTCATATGCAGAGCTTCGCTCAGTTGTAGAAAAAAGCGATGACAACCTTTACAAGCAGAGGTGGCTGATCTTGAATCTGGGGATACTACAACACTCAGTTATAAGCAGACTTTGCTGAGGCGAATGTCACTGTTGCAGTGGCACAGGACTGACTGAGCTCACTGGAGGAGCAGCTCTTCAGTGAAGGGAAGAGCGAGTGCTGGGGAACCGATTTGTTAAACACTGCTGAAGGAACACGGCAGCGATGTGGGTGTTCAGTGCTCTGATTTAACAGTCATTTGAAATGAGTATGAACAGACAGCATTACAAATCAGCAGGCTGTGCCTCAACTGAGGAATCAATCAGTGTGTTGTGATTTCTGGAAAGTAGCACTTACTTCAGTGGACAGAGAACTGCCCCAGAACAAAAGGACGTAAGAAGAAGGGAAGGGAGAACCTCTGTAGACTAATGCCTCTCTTGTCGGTCACGGAGGAAAATGAATGTTATTTTTATTCCTTTGGAAGTATTTCAAGCAATTAAATCCCATTTACTTTGGTGCTAAACAGTGCTTGCTAGAGTCAGGTCTCCTCCACTGCAAACAGCAGTACTCTTTAGCCTGCAAGTTTCAAGGTCACGCAGTATTAAACTTGCAAACGCATTGGCAGAAAGAAGGTAATAGATGTTGTCAAAAATACTGACATATCTTCCTGAAATAATCCATCTTTTAATTTTCATATTCATTAGAAAATTCAAATGATTTTTAAATGTGTCATGACACAAAACAGAGCCTATAAACCTACACATTTCTCAGTTAGGGAAAAGTTATTCTTATCTGTGAGCTACTTAGAAATCTGATAACAACTAAAATAAGTACTGTCATTTGACAGAAAAAGGAATCCAAGACATACAAACGAAAAAATCTTCTACCTTAAATAGACAGAAGATGTGCTTGAACTGTACAGTGTTCTAGGATCTGCACAGTATGCACACACCGCTCTGTCCTAGAGAGCCCAGTGCACAAAGTTCAGTATGGTGCATCTGAACACCAGCCAGTTCAACAGAGTCTCTTTCACAAGCAGTCATGGTTTAAATGCAGATTTATGTAAATTTTTAATGTAAATCTTTTAATAAACATTCAATACTTCATTCGTCTGTACTTTTTGTGCCCCTTGTGGTACAAGTAAATCTAACTGAACCCATCTTCATTTTTTTGGCATTGTGAGGTCAGAGACTGTATGAACTCAAATCAGTGATTTACAATTATTCTTGAAGTGAAGTGAAGCAAATCAGTTTCAATAATTATAGCTCACAGAATTCAGTAAATTTGCCCTGTTCCTTTTCAGTGCAGTTAATAAAGTTTTACTTCTGTTTTCATGTTAAAATAACTTGTTTTGATTATATACATTTGGGTTTTTTCCCCTCTAAGTGAATTGAAGCTATCTAGAAATCCTTGTGCCTTGAACCTGGAAAAACACAAAACAATGGATCCCTACCTCAGTATCCCACTGCTCCTCATAACAATTAAAAATTACTTCTGTTTTGATTTGGATGTTCAATATATTAAATTAGCACTTTGTTCCAGAGGAACACAGGCCACTGGACAAAGGGAAACTTTTTTTCTTATGCAACTTGTAAGATTTCCTTGCCCAGGAGGTCTGGGATGAAAAGAAACTTTTTATACACATGTACATTTAACCTTAAAGTATTGTGGATGAGAAGTGTATACAATAATAAAAGCAGGAAAAACAGTTTCCCACTTTTAATCTGGGCAAGACAAAATCCCACTCGGTCTCCAAAAAGTGAAGTTACCCAATTTTTACTTATGTTGCACTCTCAGGGACTTCTGTATCCCAGAACTCACTGTTGGGCTGTGAGGGAAAGAATTCCTCCAGAAAATCCCAAAGGATGGAGTGAAAAAGGCAGAAAAATTGTAACCAAATAGAAAACACTGAACATTGCAAGAAGCATCACAAATACATGCAGCTGGGTTTGTGTTTTTAATAAATTAGGGCTGGCCACTTGGTCTGCTTTGCTCAATTCCTTTTTTATCCTCTCTCATTGCAGCTTTGGCTCTTTTCCTATCTACTCCCCAAACTAAGGCTAAATGCCAGTGATATTTGATAGCTAAATTGCAGTTCCCAAAGGCAGTCTGGATGTAAATTCAGATCCAAAGTCCAACCCAAAATAATAAAAATCTTTCCAAAGTCTCACAGAAATAACTCTGGTTATTTCTATGTCTTTCCTTTCTAACACCACTCCTGTCATTGTCTTGTAGATTCATTTATGTTAACCACTACTCCATCATTAACATCATCTTTTGTTGAAGTCCCACACAACCCAGGTTCCTCACAGAAAAGCATCAGTCAGTATTTTCCATACAACATGTGGGTAGTAAGTAAAATGAACATTACTCTGAGATGTTAGAGACAGAAAGGTCCTAAAGGTAAGGATATTCATAAACGTTATACAAAGGAGAAAACCAGGCCAAGATTTCTCATTATTTAGTTATAAAGTTGCAACCTAGACTCGTATTCTAAAACCCAAAGCCTTCATAGTCCTGAAGATTCTGACTACAAACACTGTTCTTCCAAATATGATAGACAAAGGATAGTACAAAGGGCTGAGAAAGAGAAATGGAATCATTCCTACAAAAGACCCACCCCAGGCAGGAAAAAATGTAAGCAGTTTTCCTGCAGTAGCTTTGGGCATTTCTGTTATGTGCACGTTTTCTTTGATCCATCTATTCTTGGAGAATGATGCACCACACAAGCAATGCCAACGTTTTGTTTGCCAATATTGGGTCAAACAAATGTGCCTGCATGGAGTTTTTATTGAAAATCTCATGTAACAAAAATGTTTGCATGGCAGCACAAAGATACAAGGCTGAGTTCAGAGACACAGGACAGTTTATTCTGCCTTACTAACCAAGCACAACGAGTAGAGTAAGGAAGGATTGTCATACAAGAATATGTTACTCTCTGTTATTAAAGTAACTGTCCAAAGCTACATAACAAAATTATTATACAAATAGTTTAGTAAGTGTTATGGTCTTACAGACTCAGAAAGTTACCTAGTTTATCCTGATAGATCAGTTTACTTTCTAACTATCAAAAAAAAAAAAAAAATTGAAAAAATGGAAGACATCAACTGGATAAAATAAGTTGATTACTCAGTAGCTGGTAAAGGACTGAAGAATAGTTTTTGTAATTTGCCATTTTGAGCCTGGGCTAGACAATTCAACTCTTTGGGTTTGTATATTATTTGTCCTTTGGATAAATTCTTAAGGAATTTTCCCAAACATTAAATTTCCAGCTCACATTTCTCAACCTTCTCGTCTCTCTCATTACTATTTTTTTTCTATGTTAAAGTATTAAAGCCCGTAATAACAGAACAAACCTTGGCAGACTCATTCTTTATCATTGCATTTTAGGTCATCATTTGATGGCTGTTTTCTATAAATACCGATAACTCATGCACAGAGCATCTCTCTTGATTTCAACTCACTCAAATTACTGAACCTTCCATGGGGAAGTC
The DNA here is from genome assembly GCA_013398015.1 of Oreocharis arfaki. NCBI lineage: Eukaryota > Metazoa > Chordata > Aves > Passeriformes > Paramythiidae > Oreocharis > Oreocharis arfaki. The sequence goes on along the minus strand of VZRR01005873.1, from coordinate 443,377 downwards.
TAGCTTTAACTGAAACACCATCACTTCTTCTTGAATAAAGATGTTGCATAACATAAAGGGTTGCATTGCTCTTGATATCTGTTGGAAACAGAATCCATGACTGAGTTCCACACTGAACTAACTACTAGAAACAGGTAAGTTCCAGCCTAAAAATGTATCACAGTTTTCATTAATGCTTTGTCAGAAGAAGAGATTAATTATAAATAGAATGCACTATAAATATAATGGCAAGCCATGAAATTCTTGCTAAATTTCTCTTAAGGAAAAATGTTGAGCTTCAGTAAGATTTATGAACAAGCATAGACACAGAAAAACCTAAATGAAACTTCCAAATTGAACTATGCACTGATTTTCATTTGGATGAGGACTGAAAATATCAACCTTGCCTCTCACTAAGATATGTCAGTCACTATTTTGTCAACAACATAGATGCTCTGCAGAACCTAGAGTACAGTGATATTAAACCAAGCCCACAATTTTTTTCAGTGAGCTACCAGTTTAAGCAGAGAGACTGAAAACTGCAAAATGTGTCAAGAAGCAGATTCCTATTTGTGAATATTCTGGTAAAAGTTTTGATAGCATTCAAAGAACATGAAAAAAAATTTCTGCTTTATGTCTGATTCAGGTCATGTAATCAGGTTAGTAATTTTGTATGGGAATCTTGAATGGTCTCTTTGTGTGTGTCGAGATTGCTTCTTTCATGCTGTACATACGGTGCCTTTGAGGAACGCCTCATTCACTTGAAAACATAGTTCTAGAAACAATGTCTTGTCTACTACTCTGCCCCTTGTCATGTTGCTTTAGAAGTAGAGGAGGAGAGGTGATTCAGACGGGGTAGCTTCCTAGTACATTTACTTTTGATTAAAGACAATATTATTCCATTCTATGCGGTAGGCAAAAAATTCTGCTCTGTTAAGTCTATAGCACCCTAATGAACTCTGGCAGAACACAGAAGGAAAACCAGGCCCCTACTGAGTTCTCTGAAGGAGCCTGAGTCAACCAAAAGAAAAACCACAGGCAAGATGTTAAGCAGGAGAGCTCAGACACAAACCTGACTATGAATTAAAAAATGAAAAGCTTATTCTAAGGGGGAAAAGTTTTCTGTTATAAATAATAATAGGACACTTTCAGTAGAGGCTTATTTAACATATTTTTTCTGCACCATTTGTGCGTCAGGTTCCTTTGTCTATTACTATAAACACAGTGTCACGTTAGTTTTGCCAAAGTAGCCCCCACTGGCTTGTTTAAACTGGAGCATTCCTTTTTAAAGACTCATTTCTTTTTTAGTTACTTTGCATGCAGTGCGAAACAGTGCATGCTCTGCTAAAACAGAGCTGCACAGGAGGAGGCCAACTGCATAATAATTCTTGAAGAGACTGACAATAGCTGGAATTAAATTATGCTTTCATTTTTCTTATGTGTTTCAATCTGATTTGTCTTAATAGCATGTTTGCAACATGTTAATTATCAGGCCTTGACACTGTACAGTTGGTATTCAGTAGAAGAGTGATTTGACTAGGAAAGTGAAATCTTCTAAATAACTTACATGCACACAAATGCTTGGCAAAAAATTAGATTTGCAATTAAGCAATCTTTACTGCATTACCAACAAACTCTGAATTTCTAAAAATGACCATGTTAAACCACCATGTCTCAGATATCCTTTCATTTGTCTAGTGGCCCTACAAAATCACTAGAGACAACCTACACTGCACAAAAATCTACCCATTACATAAAAGCCAAATGAAAAGTTAAACACAAGAAATCCTCAGAGAAACCTCTGAGCTGAGCAGAGACCTGTTACTGTGCTGTGTGTAATCCTATCATTGGCTAGTCAATGGGAGTGAGACCCCATACCAAAAGCAGCACCAGCATTTCTCTGAAGTCAGTGTAGCTGCACCTCTTACTGCAGCTCTGAGTTTGGCTCACTTAGGTACAGAATGCACCAAGGAGGCAACAGGAGCAAATCTCAAGTGCTGAAAGTAACATATTCATGCATTCCTCCAGTAATCAGAAAGTAGACTAAAACGTTATTTTTAAAAAGAAGTGAGAAAGAACTTGCTGACATCAATTTGTCTTTGAAATATCTTTAGGTAATATAAAAGGCTTCCCATGATACTTCTATGAATTGTCTCTCTCACCCAGATCCTGGGTGTCAACTAGCCTCCGTTTCAAATATATTCCAAATGAAACACTTTGCACATCCTCCCTGAATGTGTTCTTTTTAGAGTGGGTGTGCTGGGCAGTTTGGCATAAAGCATTTGCTGTAATTAGACAAACACTTCAGGAGAAACAGCTGAATAGGTTTTCAAGGAACTGCTGTACCTAGTTAGATTTGTGCTTCTGCTAATAACAACCTCTACCAGCTTCAACCCTAAAGATCTGAGATGCAAAAGACAGCATGAATAATTCAGTGAGCACGGGGTCCTGAACCCACCTTTCCTTTCATAAAGAGCGAAGTAATGCACCTCAGGTATAAAGTTTTACTCTAACAGGGCTTAATCTTTCTTTCTCTTTCAGTGCTTTGTTACTAAGTGCTGTGTAGGTGTGAAAAGCCTTATTACCATGTAATTTTGTTGGGATCAGACTTCCAACTACCTGCTTTGCTTCATGTTCATTTACACAGAATGATCAAAATCTGTTTTATTTCCTAACAATTGCAAATTTTGCTATAATTATTTTAAAATAGCAAATTTAAGGAATAGTGCCCTGGTTAATTCACACATGGCACCTATCCACACACGAATAAAATACCATATTATTTACTACCTTTCTCATAATGAACTTCGTAATAAACAACTGAAAAACTAATTTGTTTTTTGACAATGCCGAACCTTTGAATAGAGAAAATCACAGAGTCGAACACAGAGTGCAGTCCTGTGTGGTAAGTGGTCTCCATAGCAACCAATAGATTTTATGCTAAGTCTGGCCTTTAAAAACATTTCACGTTTACCACCAAGAAAAAGATGGCCTTGATTTAAAAATGATACAACAAGTATCTTGAATGTGCATGCTTTCTCTTCTCTCTTGCAAACAAAATTAGCAGACGTCCCTTTAACACTAAATCCTCTGAGAGCTGCGTGTCATCATTGACGTATGTGTGGGCCTCCTTTAGGCTTGGAAATTTTTTTTCCTTGCATATCATTGCAAGACTTGAAGCCCTTTCCCCCGCCATTTACCCCTCCTTGTTTTTCTCTATCCAGAACAAAAATAGAACATCAAGTTCTTATCTCAGTCAGTGATCATGGTGACAGTGAAAATATTATTGCATGCTTATCTATAGCAGTTTCAATCATACAAGCTTATAATAACTTGCAATAATGGAAGAAGTAGTAACTATAGCTGCAACGCCTGCTACAGCCTAATTTACTTTCACCCCGCATTCAAGTGACTGAAGCCCCCAAAAGGAAATGTATTTTTAATAAAGAAATATTCCAACTGAAGAATGTGTGTATGTTATTATTGACCACTATATGCTACAAAGAGTTGTATGATTATAATCATTAGCACTTAATGAGAATTTTGTTTGCAGTACTGAAATTTGCGTAACAGGACATGAGGGTAGATGTAGAGAATTATAACTGAATTTATCGTTATCTTTTCAATTCTTATAACCTGACAATATAGGCTACATGGCTTTAACATTTAATCCAAAGCAGAGCTTGCATGCTCAGGTTATTCCTCTTGGCACGGATGTGGGATGCCTGCTTTTCGTTGATCAGGAATGCAGCCTTGAGAGCTTTGGATGAGTAGGAGGGGAAGATACAGAGATCATTTGTTGCTATTCCTGTAAAGGTAATTTCAACATGCATTCAGTCATCATCGTGACAGTAATAGCACTTCATACATAGCCTTTCACATCATCGAATGTTTGGTCTCTGTGTTCCATTCCAGCACAAATGCAGTAAAAGCATCACTCTCCTACCACGCTGATTGCTTTCTCCACAATTTCCTTTGTGCAAAGTACACTTTCTTTTCACTCTAACTTTAGAAAGGTCCTGTGTTGAGCCTCAGTGAAGAAGGCATCAAAGAGTCAAGTTCTGTTTGCCACGAAATAAGACAATATGACAGAATTTATTACCCTTTTTGTTTCTTTCTACTATGTGCTATTAGACTTAGGTTTCTCCAAAGATGATCATCAGCGCAGCCATAAAAATTAGAGCCTCCGCTGTGAAGGAAACAGGCAACAAAACAGAAGCTAAAACCTTCTGTATGAAGAAGCACAATCCCCAGTATATCTCTAGAGAAGGGGCATCTCTACAGAGGTTTGCCCCCTGTCGAAAATAAATATGCTACAAATCTAGCAAAGATACAGACAGCATAGCCACAACAAGGCCAAAGAATTCTCAGGTACCATGGTAGGGAAGGGCAGGGTAAACACTGCCTGTCATTCATTTTATTTCTTGCATCAGGATACACTGAGCACCCTGAGGGGAATAATTAATCACAATAACAATGCGTTACGGTATGCCAAGGAAATCTTGCTTACGGTGAATGTTGCAGCATTAGTGTATCCTCACCACCGCCGCCACCCCCTCCTCCCATGCTCTTTTCTTCCTCACAGATGGAGAAACACCGTGCCAGAGTTATGATTAGCATAGGGTTGGAGTTATCAGAAACAACTGAGCAGTTCCTGACAGACCACTTTTCTTATTTAGAAGAGAAATCAGAAAGACACGTACTACAACTTCATTGCAGAAGGATGAAAGATGCAAGCAGAGTGCTCCAAGCGAGGGTCCTACCTGTGAAATGCTGCCCTTGGTTCCTGATGTGCAGACAGACCTCTATGGAACTAGTAAGAACCATGGTGGGAACCTAAGATGTGCATTCCAGACCAAGCAGCACCACAATTTCCCTGGGAGTTGTGATCCTACAGCCTGCCTTCATGCCCTGCTTTGAAGGGAAAAAGCGAGTATTAACACTATGGAATGCAGCAGTATTTCCAACAAGTTACCATGCAAACCTAGGGATACCACTGCAAAAAGACATCTTATGCAAAATGTAGGACAAAGATGATGGTATGGTGTTAGCATGTCTCCTACCCAGAATCTCTTTCCTTCACATATGCCTAAAACCAAATTTGTTTCATTTTGTTTCCTTTTTTTTTTTAAAGCACTTACTCTCTTATCATCATACGTACTTTTAGCATAATATGTACTTTTCCCTAGTTCTGTAAGAGAAAAAGTTTCACATGGCCAGTTTTAAAATGGAAGAGAATTGATGTGTTCTGAATTAAATATCTGTTCTTGTTTTGTATTATTTAGAGAGACATACATACCAGTCAGAAGTGTTCCCCTAACGTAGGAGTTTCTAATATTGACTCATAGCTATTCCAGTGAATAAGCCTGAAGGTCTGTGTTTGGGGAAAATGAAACAGGCAAAACACCTGAAGCTCTCATAAGGCAAATTCAACAGCCTTTTTTTTCTTGTTTCTAAACGGAGATGCAGCAATGAGATCTTTTCTCAAGCATGGCAGCATACTGATCATATTTGAAAGTGGCAACTTGTCATTAAATACCTGTCAAATATTCCAGCTTCCACAGTTAATTACAATATAATATTCTCTGCCTTCAGAGAAAAAAATGTCAACATAAATTTGAATTGGAGGGTGAGAGGGAGCAAGACAGTAGGCACAGCCACTAACCATCAAAGCCTACACACCAAAGGTCCACCAGCTGTTGTCCGGGATAAAAATAGTCACCCAGAACTATTCTGATAGATATTATAAAACCTTGTAAATGGACCCAATCTAGAGGTTCTATTTTATTATGACAGTGCCTCTTCCACACAGAGAAAATGGGGTTGTTCTAATAAAAACAGTTGATTGTTTTACATAATGAAATATCCTAGACCCTATTAACTCTTACATATAAACTGTTTTAATGTAGATGTGTCAGGAATCTGAAAATAATGCCTAGTGGCAGCTCTAGAATTAAGCTCTTCTCACTTAGAATTGCTAACTTAGATTGTAAATTGCTTTTAAAGAGCAAAGCATATACTGTAAGTCCTCCCAATGCCTCCTACTAACTGACATCAACAAGGCATGTGGGACAAGTGTATGCTAGTAATTCATCTTAATAATCTGTCAGCAAAGCTGTCCTAATAGGATATGTCTTTCATTTTGATTAAAATGACCCTCTGAAATGTGGTCCTCATTGAAAGTTGACAAGCAGAGGCAAATTTTGAACAGTCTGGCACTTCTAATTTTATCTCTGGAAACAGAAAGTGCTGTTAAATACTCTTACGTAACTACTGCCTCCATTTGGCTCTCTTTGCTTAGCTTCCACATGAAAAACCTGTTCATACCTCTTTGATGATCAATAATAAATAGTCCTCTTTGGTCTGTGTGACATTTTTTTTATTTCTTATTTTCTGCCTCCATGGCATGATTTCTAGTATTACTTGAGAGTGTCAGTAATTCAATACTGGAGTTAAATGAACTACATGTTTTCTTAAACATATAGCCATGCTATGAAAACACTTCTCATGCCATCTGGAAGGTTTTAATCTTAGGATTTTTTAAATGTATGAGCTGATGGGGTACATCACGTTGTCCCAATACTCATACACATTAAACTCTTTAATATTAGATTTTTCTTGTGCTGCCATAACATGGTATTTCTTTAGGAATCTCATTTGTCCTATATTCTAGGACCTATCATCTTGAATTGGTACCAAAAACAAATCTAACATTTACTGTAAAGATGTAAGACCACAGATTTGATATTAAAGTTGTCGACACAGACTTTCATAAGTTTTCTCATTAGACCGCAATACATTTCACTTTATGATTCCTGCCACACATAAAACACAATTTCAGTATTAGTATTCTAGGTCAAGTTGTGTGTACATTAGAAAACATTGATAGTACATTTAGAAGCTAGTTTTAGGCATCAGGTAGACCAAAAGTTGCATCAAGCAAAGAGCCCTGATTTGGAAAGGCAGCTGGGGAAAGAAAATATTGCCAGTAGGCTGTCAGTAGGAAGACAATCATTGAGTAAACAGTAACACCAGCTGAAAAATCCATTTGAAAAAATCCACCAATTTTTTGCTTTTCAACTGCCTCTCACAAATTGTTAGAGAGAAAAAATAGGTTCTAACACTTCAGCTAGCTCAAATGGGAAAAAAAAAGAACAAGACGCACAAGTATTTTTTGAGGGGTTTATGCAAATTTCTTCCTCCACAATTTTGGAAGGGCTAGTTGGTAATTTCATTCATGCTCTACTTAAAATAATGGGAGAGTTTGGGCACATTCCAAGACAGTGTGATATAATGCATAACATATGTTTCATCTTGAATATACACATGCCGTATTCCTTTTTTTACTTTTCTAATCCCGTACCTATATCCTGTCAGCATCCGCCTCAAAAATAAAAACGATGAGACAAAACATTATCCCACAAATTCTGATTCACTGTCTTTGCATATGAAGACTAATGATTAATAAGGTTTTGAATATTAATTCAATACCATGAGCATGGAAATATGGGAGAGAAAAAGAGAAGAAATACGAAAGCTCAGGTAGCAGTTTTAGTATGATTTGCCTTCCTCAATAGATCAGCTAAAGCCAGCTTGAAACACTTTTTCTCCCTCTTCCTGTTCTAAAACTCGAGTTGTTCTCTCTAATGTGCAAGACAATTCTTTAACCATCATTTCATCTTTGGGTCAGCTGGAGAGAAAGGGTTCATATGTATCACACACTGAAGCTCCAGATTCCCCAGCTCCATATTAGATAATGACATGTGAGTCCCAGAATGAGGCTTTGTACACCTCAATCTTACACTACAATATTAATATGTTACCGCTCTTCCATAGTGTAGCTTTCCTTGGTAAAGGACTGGGACCTTGGGCTTTAGTCCTACATAGCTATGCAACATTAAATGGGATTTCTGTCAGAAAGCAAAGGAAAAACGTATTTCCTTCCATCTCGTCCAGATTCACCTTCTTCTTGTAGCCTCCACTCCGCCCCTTCCTTCTGGCCAGCCTTTCAGGATCCGAGCCGAAATACGCTGGCCAGGGGTGGTTGTGTGCGTGTGTGTTTGGAGGGGGGTAGTTCTAAGGACAAATAAGGATGTTCAGCACCGTATAGTCAGAGATGTACCAATTAAAGGAAAAAAGCTGGGAACACAGCCAAGGTGAAAGCAAAAGCAGGGACCATAACCTCTCATAGGAACATGCACAAAACTGCACCAAAGATAGAGTGAGCAAAAGAATGGAGCAGAAAAAAGCATAAAACTTCCTTTTCCATGTTTTGGGGTTTTTAATAAAGGCAGCGGTCTGATATTAAGCTGGATTTTCATATCTGTTTCCAGTCTTCCAATTCTGAATGAGTCAGATTTTGGATGAATACCTAGAGTATTCAATATCTAGAGTTCTACCCCTGCATGGATTCCACTTCTTTTGTCCGGCCTAGGATATCAAAACCCAACCTGAACACCGTGTGGTATGTTTCTTGTCATAAATCATACACGGATACTTGAAGCAGTACACCAATACTGTTCCTACCCTCTGCAAGAGGAACAGGAGGCTTACATAACCTGCAGAGCAAAAGGGGAAACCTGCCAGCCTGCCCTGAACAGGACTACCAAGCATCAGATTCACAGTCCCTGCAAGTTTCCTCACTTGGCAGAAATATAAAAAAAAATTTAAAAGTGCTACTTCTACCGACACTTGCCCTCTCCACAGAAACTGATGGTGTTTGTAGTATAGAGTGGCATAAACGTTCCTGTTCTTCAGAGAAAAAGACAGGTTGTAGAAAGGAGACCGCTGAAGGAGCAAGGGAGAAGCCAAGTGTGTCCTGCTCCAAAAGGCAAAAGGGAATTAAAAAAAAATTTAAAAATTAAAAAATGAGCCACTGATTCCACCTTCACAGACAAACTAAAAGTGCTTGTTGTCACAATCACTCCACAAAAGCCAAAAATTTATGAGGGAAAAGGCAAAGCAGCAGAATTGATGTTCTCTGCCCAGTCCTCCAAGTATCTTGCCAGTAAGTTAAGCAGAACTGTGTGAAATTGTACACTCCAAGTGATATTTAGCAATACTGTGGCATTTTTCAATTTAATTTCATCAAATGGCTTAAGGGGAGAAAAACTTCTTAAAAAAAAATCATAGAAGCTCAACTGTTTGAACAGCATTTTCTAAATATATTCCTAATTATTATTCTCATTGACTTATTTTGAATTTTCCTTCCATTTATATTAAAGAAGACCTTCAAATACTAAAAACCAATCAAATGATAAGTAAAACTATTTACTAAAGGCTCATTTAACCCCCTAAATAAGCGAGATAGATTTCAAAATTTCAAAGACATTAAATATCTGTCATTATTCCAGCTCCAGCACTGACAGGCCAACACAACTTTTTTCTTCCTTTCCTTCTACCACAGACAAGCTAGGAACATTAATCCCTGAATTGTATTAGCAAGAAGGTGCTTGGTCCCCAACCCCAAAGGCACAGAAACAAATTGTCCTTTACATTTGAGAGGCTGAATCCTAGGAGAAATATTGGCTCTAAGAGCATAGCATGTGAGGACAGAGACAATTCATGTTTACCTCAGAACAAAGCATGTAAAGAGGAAAGGAAAACCTTTTCATCAAATAGAATGAGCCACACTGGAGCTCAGAAATCAGTTTTCTGGTTTTGGCTCTACCTTCATGCACCCTGGGAATATGGGCAGGTTCTTTGAATTTCTGTCTGCTTTGATTTACCCTCATTTAAAAAAAAAAAAATATGATTATTCTTTGACAAAACAATTCAAGATGTATAGATGAAAAACTCTGTAACAGATATTAGAAGATTTTCTGCATTTTGCCTAAGATCCAGAGTCTTAAAACCTTCTTTAATTCACAGTTCAGTGAATTATCCTGAAACATAAAAGTCTTTGGATAAAAACATTTGCATTTAGATACATTTAACCTTACATTAAAACCAAAAGATGAATAATCCTTTAATGCTCCTGTCATATTTATTAGCTCTGCTCAAGGTGAGCAAAACCTCTTGGGAACAGCCGTGCCAGACATTCTTTCCCTTCCCCCACTCACTATTTTTTCCCTTCTTTAACTGCAAGAGTTCAGTTCTAGCACTGTTTTTTCATACTAGGTTTTTTCCCTCCTGGCACAAAAATCAGAATGCAGCAAAGACATAAGGGATGAAGGATAAAAGAAATAAGACTTACACTAAATTAACTGTATACTGAGCAAAAAAGACACTAAGCTTGTTGTTCAGAGATATATATTCTGACCTACTATATCATGAATCTCTACATCATTTAAATCCAAAGATTCTCTCCCAAAGCTCGGCCTAATTATTGCTTCTATTTGTGTTCATTTAGCTTGAAAGGGAGCTCTTCAGAGCATCTAGTCCAACCCACTGCTCAGGCTGGGTTACCTAGAGCGGGTTGCTCAGGGAGGTGCCCAGCCATGTTTTGAGTATCAACAAGGCCAGAGACGCCACAACCCCTCTATTCCAATGCTGGACCACATGTACAATGAAAGGTGTTTTCTTGTGCCCATTGTCACTTGTTGTATCACTGGGTGCCACTGAGAAGATTGACTCCCTCATCTGTATTCCCTCCCATAAACGTATTTATATAGGTTTACGAGTTTCCCCCTGAGCCTTCTGTTGCCCAGGCTGAACAGTCCCGGCTTCCTCAGGCTCTCCTCACAGTAGATATGCTCCAGTCCCTCAGTCATCTTCACAGTCCTTGCTAGACTCGCTCCTGGAAGTCTGCATCCTTCTTGTATGGGCAAGCCCAGAGCTGGACACAGCACTCCAGCTCTGCAGAGGGGAAGCATCACAACCCTTGGCTTGCTGGCAAGAGTCTTCCTGACACAGCCCAGGATTCTGTTGGCCTTCTTTGCCCCAAGGGTGTATTGCTGGCGGTCAGCCCGCCATCTATCAGGACCACATGATCCACCCCAGTGCAGAGCTGGTTTTCAGCCAGTCAGGCCCTGCATGTGCCTAAAGCTGCTGCTTCTCAGATACAGGACATGGCACTTCTCTTTGTTGATCACAGCCCATTTCACCAGCCTACTGAGTGGCTGGTGTCATTCATCTCAATGACAGCACCATCATCTGGTGTATCAACCTCTCCTCCCAGTTTTGTGTCACCTGCTGATTTGGAAAGGGTGCAAATTTGTCCTGTTACCTCGGTCATTAACAAAGATGTTAAACAGCATTGACCCCCATACATGTCCTAGGGTCCTTTATGCTGCTGATTGCAATCATCTGTTCAACCTGTTTTCCACCTCACTGCACATTTATCTAACCTGTACTTTGTCTACTTTTCCACAAGGAAGTTTGAGGAAGCAGTCAAAAACCTCACTAAGGGTAAGAGAACAGCAATAAAGTGGGAGAAGGGTCTGGAGACCACGTGAGTGGCTGAGGAAGCTGGGGGTGTTCAGCCTGGAAAAAAGGAGTCTCAGGAGAGACCTTATAGCTCTCGACAACTACCTGGGATTTATTTGCTTGAGAAATCTCTCACCCACCACAATTCCTAAGATTTGATGGTGCTTTAAAAAGCATGTCTGGTAGTTTCATGAACATAATTATTGAAGGTACAACCAGTTGTGCCTCTGGAGTTAAGAAGAGAGATGAGTAACCAACATTTTACAGTGTATTAATTATGATACTGTGCAAGCAAGTGGATAATGCTGCTACATTACCACAGCGCACTGATGTCAAAGCCTGTATAAGTGATTCCACCAGCTCCAGGAATCCCTGAAAGAGAGCCTCAGTCTGAGCCTAATGCTGCAGTATTACACAAGTTATCACTACTAAGCTCTTTTTGCAACAGTGAAACCAACTTGTTTGGGGGGTATCAACATCCAGACAAGTGTTTCATTTAGGAATTGTACTTGTTCATTGATGCAGCAAATGAGAATACTTGGAACTGCAATGCACTTTCCCATACTCCTGAACATCCATAGACAGGATACCGGTGATGCATCTCTCTGTATATCTGCTGGTGAAAACAGAGACTGTACAAACAATCGTCAGAAGCTAAATGGCAAACTTACATATCTTGAAAAAGCTGTATCATAAAAGTCATTGAGAAACAATCTATGGAGAATACATAGACACTCAGGTTAACTTTATTTCCTTTCACAGGCCTCAGAATAAGGAAGAGTCTGCTTGTTCCATAATATTTACCTGAATCCTTGAAAAGCTTTATGCATGTCACTCAACAGAAGGGAAGAAAACACAGAATAAAAGAAACAATTATGAAATTATACTACACTGACTCACTGGTGGGCAACAGCTCTATTTATGAAAAAGAAATACTGAGGAAAAACATTATGAAGAGAATGAGAAGAGGAAGCAAAATGAGAAAAAACTGAGGTGGAAGATGGAAGAATGAGCATGTCAGCAGTACAAGAAACCATCAGCACGGACTGTCTTCTGGCTGTGATCTGCTAAGGTCTTACAGCTTTACTTACTTCCCAAAATCTGTTTGTTACAGCTATTTATCTTTCTTTTATGACAGCTACAGAGTACTGCTACGTCAACGTTTACACAAAAAAGCCCTCAAAATACTCCTCATTCCTTCTCCTTTTTGCCTTCTGTTTGGACCATTAGAGATGCGCTCAGAGTTTCACAGCACAAATGCCATTGGAAAAGTGGGATCCCATTCCTGACTGCAGAGAATATTCAATCTTCAACTGGAAGTTTTACATCTGCTACAGTGTACTAACATCCATTATGACTAATTTGTTTCTTTGTATTGGTACTGTAATCAGGGTTAAAATAGCCCATAATTTTACTGCTGTTATTGCCAATCAAGCCAGTAGGCTAGAGCACTATCTCCCACCACAGAAGTCCATCTGCCTCTAATCTATTACCAGAAGTGACTAATAATTGAATGCTTAACACTATCTACCAAGATATGTTAATTGAACGCTGATCACCTTCAGGCTTTCCCCAGGCTGCTTATCATTGTCCCTACCTCCTTCCCACCATCTCCCTCAGCAGAAGGTATATCTTCCTAAGGTCTGTTGGCACAGCTGTACCTTGAGTTGCTCCCTAGCAAGGCTGTTCCAGAAGTATTTGGCTTAGTTTGGATACACTCTAAAGTATTTTTCCTATTTTGAATAATTTTGACTGAAAAGCACTATAGAACATTTACCTGTTCAGTCATGGAAGCTGATCAGACAGGACTGAATCCTATTAACCTGTCCTGAATTCAGTAAGAACATTATGTCTAACTTCAATCTCACTAGCAGCAGTAACCTTCCACATTAACTCATCCTTCCCATCTGCTAGACAAAATGAAAAAAGGACTTTTATAGCAGGTATTTTTGTGTGATGGATAATGGGCATTTAACTTCTGCATTCCCCTTAAAAGCTCATTCTCTGTATAATGAGCCTAACTTCAGCATCTGATTTGCATATCTAGACGTAGTACGAGTACTCACCATTACAGATCTGTTTTAGCTGTAGCATGATTTCACCTTTAAATTCAAGATGAAGAGAGCAACTGGTGGCATACTGGGTGTACATACACAGCAAGGTGTTCTGTTTTTATCTCAAAACCTTGAGTATTTTCATCCTGCTGCTGAGAATGGGGACAGAGAACATTTGGGTGGGCAGCTGGCTAAGGCCAACCTGGCACTGAACCAAGACTGGGACAGAAAACACGATCATGGTGATACCAGAATTTGTAATTCATACCAACAAAACAAAACACTGGCCATAGAGCTTGACCTTGACTATATGCATTCCAAAGTATTAAGGAGTATAAACAATATTTTTCATTACAACTGTACTGCAGATCTATTGTTTCACATGGCAGAATTCAGAGCTTGCTCTTTGGTGGGAATGTTTGTTTGGATAGCATCATGAACCCCATCTCATTGGGAAGCACTTTTGAAAATTCACATTTGATGGGAATTGATTTCCGTAAAAATTTTAATGTTTACTTCTGTTCTGGTCAAAGAAGCCAAAAACTTAAAAGTGAGCAACATGACTAAGACCTACTCTGAGGCATGAAACCCTTTTTAGTAAGGAATTCATAATAAAAAATATATATATATTTAGAAGTTTCTGCTGCGATGGAAAGTGCAAAGAAAACAAAATATGTGAGGCTTGCCTGTTACATAATAAATATGTATTCTGCTCTCATAAAGTTATGTTGCTGTAAAACCAAACTAATCCAATGGACCAGCAATGTTTCCCTGGCATGTACTGGTACAAGAGGGATGGAGGGGAAGAGCAAAAAGAAGTGCAGAGAGATGGCCAAAAAATATCATATGACTTAATGCCAACTCTGTCCTCCCTGCACAGAATAAGATTAAGAGATACAATTTTTATGCCGCCTGTCTTAACTTCAACTACACAAATTTTGGTAGCCTGCTTTGCTAGTAGAGTTCAGTACCACTTTTTGACATACACAATGGAAGACATTGAAGGCCCTTTATTTTTCTGGAAGCAGCCCTGCCAGCTGTGTTATACGAAAGAAACCCTTTCATGAATATTCCAGAATGAGATATTCCAAGTTTGCCAGTCCCAAATTTGCCTAATATTTTTCCAATTGAACATCAAGAGGAAAGCAAGACACACATACACAAAAAACCACTAAACAAAAATAACCCCCACAGAAAACCAAAACGCAAATCCAAATCTAAAATACTGTCGTAAAACGCCAAGTCCAAGGTACTACCCCCTCCCATGTCCTTTTCAAGAGGATGAAGCATCTTTGACAGTTTTACTGTTGCTTTCTTTAAAAGTAATGTAGCTGTATGTTTTGAGTTGCATCAAGCTGATCTCAAGAGGGATGACATCAGGATTTCTTTTCACATTTTGAATGCTGCATGTAGCCACCTCTGTGAAGTGCTCTAAAAAAAAGAGACTTTCAGAGAAGAGACCTCAGTCTTAGGCTTAGAAAAATCTTTGAAGTTCACCCAGTATTCTGTGGCACAGCATTCTGTTTTACATCTGAGACCTAAACTACTAGAAGAATGCAAAAAAAATATTAGATCTTATAAATGATCTCTTCTCCTGAGCAAATAGTGTGGTTTTCATGGTATTCTCCCACCCAGGAATGTTCACCTTTTAGAGATGTTAAAATGTAGAGAAATGAAAGGTGTCTCCCTTTCTTAGTCACACATACACAAAATAATCAATTCCTTCCCTCTGTTCCCTGAAGGCCGTGAATAAGAAAAACAGTCTAGTAAGAGGAAAGATTGGGATATATTGGGGAGACCTAATGAGAATGAAGAGTTGCAACCAGAGGGCTGCAGTTGCTGAGCACAGACTCCACTGCACACATATCACTGGTAGGTCTTATATTCCACTACTCACAAAGCAGCTCCAGCATCATACAGGAGGCGTGGACTCTGCTGCCTCTGCAGTGACAGTCCTAGCAAAGGGCTCATGCCATAAAATTACCTTTGCTGACACAGAAAATAACACCCCATTCTGAATATACTTTCAGGGCTTCCTAGGTGCATTATATCTCAAAATATACTAAATGTTTTTGCTTTCTGATAGACCTACGCATTTAGCTTAGGATTTGAAAGTCATGCTAAAAGTACGTTAATTGTGATAATAAGGTGCTTTAAGTAGGGGCAAGCTGTCACCTGGAAACCTGTCTGCATTCAGTAGTAACCCTGGTGAGCCTCATAAATATTCATCTGATCATCAGGACACAGGACACTGAACAGACCCCAGAAAAGCCCTAGTGAACAGCCATGCAAATTTTACACTTACTTCTACGCACTCTCTAAATACTGCTGAGACTCAGTTACCCTATCATTTAATGAACTCTGCACCTGAAGAATTTACTGTGCTCCTGGGAATGGTATCTACACAAACACATGATCATGTCAATCAGCACCCTAACATATGCCAGACCACAACATTCCAGTACTGTAGTAATTATTTCATTGGTATTGTAATAATTATTTCATTTGACCATACCAACTAACAGTTTCTAAAGCTGTTAACAACATTATTTAGCAAAAAAATGAAGACTTCCTATTTCAAGTGACATGGTCTAAAAGGTGAAGTAGAGAGATTTCCTTTTTTTAGTTTAAGAAAGAAAACTGTTTACCAATTATTTTTTTAAATAGTAACTTTTGAGATAGCATTTTCTAGGGATTAGTAACATTTTTATGGTGACAGATAAATACATACAAGATTAATTTACTGAGATATTTGATAACATGGAAATTAAATTAATCTGTTACAATTAATCTTTCACTTTACCATATATTTAGCTGTCCTATCCATTCGTAACCTGATGAAATATTATCCAAACATCGAATGCTGCTTTGGTGGATGTTTTGGCTAAATAGCTGAGGATACTGTAGCACAGAATTGTATCATATATCCTGTTTACTACAGCCCAAAGACAAAATTACAGGTCCTGGTATTTCAGTTATCTGGTATTCCTGTGCTCAGGAATTTTCCCATGGCTGTTTCTAATACAGAGAGGTTTAAAAGACAGTCTTTAACAAGTTGGCCCTACATTACTCGGGACATAACTACGCCAAGTCTACAACTTTGGCACAAGAACTTAAAGTATCTCCATGGCCAAATTTTGGCCAAATTCTGAGGAGAGTGATCACATTATTTTACTAGAAGCCTGATATAACAACAGAACCCTCACACTCGGGTAATTGCTCAGCAACCCTGAGCAAATTAATGTAGTTGAGACCAAAGATTCTTATCCTTCTATCACTTGCCAGATATGTCATTCTTCAAGTTCTCACAAACTTATACACAAATATATTAAGTGTTTTGCTGAAAGTTACACATTATAGCAGGAGGGAAAAGCATGTTCAGAGACACTTCAGACAGACTAGTACCAATTCTCCTTCATAAACAGTGAAATAAAGAATTAGCCTTAGCAATGGAAGAAGAGAGAATTTCTATAATATTTTTCTGCTTCATGTGCTTTTATTATGGATCAGCTGTGGTCTGTGATCTTTCAGAAGTATTTCACACATGCTGTGTGGGTATTAATATTGAGGCCAAGAACAGAGAAATGCAAACTGGGTGCATACTTCACCCCGTGTGTCAAGCCAATCTAGAACATGCCATGTCAGCAAAACGGCAGTTTCAGGAGATTTAAATTGTCTATATTCTATAATTGCACATGCAGTTACTTAATTCTAAAATAATGTTTTACACAGAAAAAACCAAGCCTCAGCTGTGAATGTAGCATACATTTATTTTGAAAAGTAACAATGTCATATTTTGAATCATAATTTCTAAAGGCAGAGCTGAATTTATCTATACATGTCAGAATTAGTCAATATAAGGAATTCGCAATATTTATGCATTCAAATCAGAAATNTAATGTTTTACACAGAAAAAACCAAGCCTCAGCTGTGAATGTAGCATACATTTATTTTGAAAAGTAACAATGTCATATTTTGAATCATAATTTCTAAAGGCAGAGCTGAATTTATCTATACATGTCAGAATTAGTCAATATAAGGAATTCGCAATATTTATGCATTCAAATCAGAAATGGCAAGAAAATCAGAAATAGTCAGACATGTAAAGACACAGCAGCCATACTGTTGCCCACAAAATCACCAGGAATGCAACACTGATTCAAGACTTAGTTATACCAAATTATATAATAAACTGCTTTGTTCTTCACAAAAGCATCAGGCTGAAAGACCCAGGATGAACGCAGTCCCTTTCTTAACTAACTAGCTACGTGGCTCGTCACTTTGCATGGGAGAGTTTGAAATTGTGATACATTGTAGCTTCCAAAGGACTTGTGCATTTAGCATACAAGACAAAGCAAGAAACACCGTAGAAATTTGAATTATTTTTAGCCAGTTATACTCTCATACAGCTATAAAACTCTGCTAATAAACAATGAACCAAATATGCTACATATTGCACAAAGCCTTCATGTTTAAGAATTACAGTCTATAAGGCCAGAAGCAGATGATCAGGGAATTAAAAGATCAGTAGAACACCAGTTCAAAAAGCAGTGCTCTTGGTTCTGCGAGAAAATGTTACCTCTTTTTTTTTACAGGCATCCTGACAGAGAACTGAAGACAGGGTTTGAAATATGATTATAAGGTAGCTTTATGGATAATTACATGAAGTACCTTCTAATCATGAGAAACACTCAGAGAAAGCAGTAAGGGGCTTGCGTAGAAATGAACGAGCGGAGTGACGAGGCAGACCAGCAGCACCAGACAACAGGTGCCTCAGAAACCAAATTTAATACAGTAGATAGGGAAGTGGATAGCCCTGAAGGTCTTGAAAGCAACAACTTTCAGGAAGAATCTGGAAAATTATCCTCTAAGTTAGTTCTACCAAGAAAGTAAAGTGTTATTTTTCAGGGAATTACTACTTCAGCTGTACAAAATTCCGTAAGAGTATCTCATGGCTTTTTCTTTTCACACATCTCTCTTCTTTAAGAGGCTTAGAAAAGAGAGATAGCCACGAGTCATTCACTTTCTTTATTGAACTCAAATCTTTATGATTTAAAAGAAAGATAGATGGAAGAAGGCAGAAAGTAAAGAATTCTCTCCTGCCTCTAATGACAGCAGTTAGGACTTCCGAACAGCCCAAGTTCCTGCAGCCTCCAAAATGCACTTCCACAATCACCTGGTTTGACAAGATACGGAGTTTTAAAAAAAAAAAATAGTGAGAAAGCTTAGCAAGACAATTCTCTAAAGTTCTGTTATGGCTGAAAGCACAGACAACAACAACAACCATCACTTTCACACCTCTTTCACATCTATTGCAACAAGAACAACATGTTACAGCAGAACTCAGCTGTGTTGAGTTGTAAGGATGCAAAGACTTCCTTCAAAAATAATTGCAATAAGATTTTACCTATTAATATCTTACTCATATTCCAAGTAAGTTACAGGCTAAGCCTATAGGGGGACAGTATCTAACACAGCAAACCTTCCAATACACCAGGTAATTACAGTTCAGTGACTAATTAGCTTAGATACATCTTGGGGAAAGTTTGGGATTGGGTTTTGATGGTTTTAGAGATTTTTGAGGTCTTTTGGTTGCTGTTTTTTTGCTTGGGTTTTGTTTGTATATTTGTTTTTGTGTTGTTGGGGGTTTTTCATAATTTTAAATGTATTGAAATTATTATTTTATTTAGTTGCCATTGCTGGTTTTATATTTTGTTTTCTTCAAGATCAGTGGAACTGATGCAAGACTCAAGGTACCAACAGCAGACACAATCCTTATCCAAATGAATAGGAAGCAGGCATGAAATATATCTGCAAACACACAGTGGGGCATGGCAGCATGTGCCCACTTCCCACAAAATAATGTCTGAAGAACAACAGTTGAAAGCTAAAAACCCTGACATTGATACTCTGCACCCTACACCAGCAGAAAGATGCACTGCTGAGATTACCTCTGAGGCTTCCTCCCAAGAATTACACCAATTATTTAAGAACTTTCAAAGGATTAGCAGAAATCATCTACTTTGTTTGGGTCTTATTTTTCTTTAGAAAACTTATTTTACTACTCTTAGAAAATAATCTAGCAGCAATGCCTCCAGATGGGAATAACAGTAATTCACACACTTTTTTGTTTATCAGTAGAACATTCTTTATATTAATGCCAAAAGATTTAATGAAAAAATATATTTCCAAGGAATTAATTATCCCTCAAGTATACAGAGTGAATTAAGAGGTACCACGAGTTTCAGTACTGCCAGCCTGGTGAAAACCAGTGGTCACAATATTCTCTCTTGCTTATCAGTTCTCAAGGAAGCCCCCACAGCAGTAACCTTCTTATGTATTAATGGTTTCTTGTTTCCCACTGTTCCTTAATGGGACCGATGAGAAAGCACCTATGCTGGAGTCTCAATAGCTTTGCTTCAAAGCTGAGAACAGATCTGGAAGCTTACTGTTACTAAAAGTTTGCCAGAATTTCTTTGGCACAGATGGGCAGGACAAGACACGACTGATCGATCATTGTTATTGCTAAATAGGAAAGGACTAATTTAATTTTAAAATGTATTATAAACTTCATTTCCCTTTACTGCAGTTCCAAACTCTTGAGTCACTTACTGGCTGGATCTGTGTGTGTGTGTGCATTATCTTCATTTTACTCCAAACTTTCCAAACCTAAAAAACCCTCAAAAAACCCAAACCAACTAAACAAAAGCACCCCACGAAATCAGTTGGAAACTTTAAAAAACATAGGTTTAAACAAATGTGCAATTACTAACCCACAAAAAAAAATGTTCATTCAGTTTTGCTGTGCTGATCAGTAGTCATTTTCTGAGTGTAACAAGGACACACAGAATTGAAAAGACCAAAACGGAGAAATAAGTCTTATGGGAATTGTTTACCTTCCAGGGTCCATAGCTAGTTAAAATGCTCATTAAATGTTTAGAGAATAATCCCAAACACCTGAGAAAGCACTAAACCACTCTCTGGAACAGCCTCCTTCCCTAACACTGATTACAGATGCCTATAGAGTGGGATAGGTGAATAATATCCACGGTAGCTATTCTTACATGGGTAATTCCCAAGCCATTTTGAGGCTGACATTCACATTTCCCTATTTCTATAGCGAAGATATGCTTCCATAAATAAAATAATTTTAATTTAATGAGAGAGTCTAAATTCACCTTCTATCTTTGCTGGAACTGATTATCTTCAAACACATGTAACAAGGCAGAACTAAGCACGGAGAGATTGACTTGGCGCTTTGTTGACACCTTTTCTTCTATCACTCGAGATGAAGATAAATGTTCAGCATGTTCATCTTGGGGTGTTTCTTTGCACAGTTTTTTGCCGCTTCTGAGCTGTTCTGAAATGCACACAATGAGATTCAAATCTCTTTGTTGTCTCTGTTTTCAGGTCTCGACAGATATGTAGATACAAATTACTAAATTACTACAAACCACCAAACGCTTTGGTCCCAAATTATTAGACACATTCCGGCTGCTTTGTATTTTTTGTGACTCGTAAGTCCTGCTATCTGGCCCCCTGGAATTTCCTCTTTTGCAGCAGAAGATTACTGTTGGCAAGAGACACCTAGGATTGTGCTTGAAACGGATTTTCCCTTTCACAGCCATTGTGGAAAAACACACCAAGTACATATCTACATATTCCATTCATCTAGATTCCATCTGGATCACACTGAGCACTTGTTTCTGAGAAGCAAAACAATGTGGGTGACTCCAAATACCTTACTGCATTGAGATTTTCCTTACCACATTGAGATAGCGCACTTTCCACAGCATTAAGAGATACAAACTCCCTCAAGATAGATTAAAAAAACCAAGCTTGTTATCTCGCTGCATGTTTGATCCACTGCATTCACAAAAGGCAGCATTGTCCTTGGGCACTTTCTCCAAAGATTAGCCACTGATACTGCTGAGGGATGCAAATAAATAAGTCCACCCTGAATGTACAGCTGTACCAACAAGTTAAGAACATGCCACTGCTAGAACATCCTCACATCAAAGAGATAGTAATATGCATGCAAAGGTAACCCCGAGGATACGCTAACATGATAACATCATGAGAAACAGCAGAAATAAACACAGTATAACAACCAAACAGGGGTACCAGCTTATGGGAATTGTTAACCCTGGCAGAAATTACCTGGGCAATGATATCTGAAATACCAAAGGTGTAAAACCCAGAAAAATCAGAACCAGTGGGAAAAGAGTAAATATTTATTCTGGAGGAGACAAAAGCAGTAGGGAGAGAATTGGCAAGTGGAAGAGGGGGAAGATGACTTAGAGAGCAAAATCATCCAGTCATAATTGACCACAGTCATAATTGACAGGTGTCAAGCAGTCATGCTTTTGATTGCCACAGTTTGCACAGGTCAATAAAATCACTGCTTCCATCATGCCTGCCTCTGATTTACTTGTAAGCTCAAGATTACACATGTATTTTCCTCGGCATCAGCGAGGGAATTCTTGGAGCACTCTACCTAATATCAGCATAGAAACACCTCACCTTTTTCTCTCTTACAGGGAATATTTGTGAAAATTGACAAATCTAGGTCAAATTTACCATGTTAAAATAATTTTAAACCATATTTTCAGCAAATCTAGTGCTTAGTAAAAATAAAAAGTTAACTACTCTACATACAGTAGTCCTCTTATAATTCTCAGTGCATGAAGCCTTCTCCAGAAAATGTGTAAGCTCTGTTATACAGGAAGTCTTGGAAAGCTTGTTTTATAAGCTAAGGATAATTTTTCTTACATTTCATAAAAAGAGAGCTGCTTATGATGAGGGAGAGGAAATGGATTACCAATTATATGCTTAGCAGCAGACCTGTCACAGACAACAGCACCGGTCTCAAAATATTGACACTGAATCCGTCTCAAAAGGAAATATTTTCTATAGGATAAGAACTCAGAAAAACCCAGGATCCAAAGCTAAATGTGACTATAACATTCCAAACATCGCAGATTCACAAAAAGCAGAGTTTTAAATCTCAACTTGCTCTTCCCCATGACCTTTTCAGCTTTCTTGGCTGGAGAAAATCTTTAGACTGAATGATTTGATCTTCAGGGATTCTAGACCCTTCTGATTTTAGATAACTATAATTCTTCCATTTTCTTCCAGGAAGGTAATTTCCAGTTCAATGCACACTTTAGGCACTTTAAAGCTTACATGAATCTAAGTCAACACTATCAGCAAAAGGACCATGCACAGCCTCCTGTGTCACCTTCCTGCACAGCTGCCTCTCTTCTCGCACACACACTTAGGGAGCAGGATGTGGGAGGTGTCCTAAAGTAATGTAAACAACTTAGGATGTTTGTCAAGTTTTTAAATCCCCATCAACTCCCAGATCTCATCCTTTCCATAGCCCCACAAATATTTTTTTATGCACAGAGAAAGGACTCATGTTTTTCAAGATCAGTGCCAGTTTATGTCAACTTTTAAAGTCTGAGAAGTCAAGAATCAAGAGTTGCCCTAAAAAACCCAAATAAAAACCCCATTTCCAAAAACAAAAACTACAACCCCCCCAAAACTCCCCACCTCCATCAAAAAATTTTTTAAAAAAGGCAAAAAAACCAAACAACAACCAAATCCCTTAAAAACTAGTTATTCTCAAGAGATTTGAGACCTCCTTGTGCACATTAAAGAGTTTTGCACCAGTTTGAACTGCTTAGTCTGCAATTACCTCTTCATTCCTTAAGCTTTTTCGGGTGTGAATTAGTAAGAACTCGGCAGTAGCAAGTTTGCCACTTCGTATTAAATTAGTCGAATTTACTCTGCTATAAGGCTGAAATAACCATAACTAGGACAAACAGATGCTCTTCTTGCCTACCTTAAAGGTTTGCAGCAGTAGAGCTCTTACCAGTGACTTCATATCAGTACAGCTATACCAAATAACAAACCCAAGCAACCTCATGTTCAAGATACACACCTAAACTTCAACTGAAACCTGTTTCCTCTGTTAATCAAAGGCTTTTCAGGCATTCCTAGTTCTATCACATCTAAGAATCTTTAAGACCTGATTTTCAAAGGTTTGACACTAACAGTTTCACAGAGGAAAGGTGAAGAGACTTCAGAGGAGAAAACCAATTCTTGGAAAACTGGTTTTTTCCCCTAGAGAATTAAGTTTCAGCTCAAGCAGGAAACACTCATTTAGGAATACTTTTTAATACCACTACATCTAAAATTAAAAAAAAAAAAAAAAAAATCCAGATTTGGTTACATAATCAAACTAGAGGCTAAGTATCTTCTCAGCAAAGACAAAGAAATTTTTATATGAAACCTAGCCTTATATTTCTTATAACTTAACCATATAGTGTGTAAAACTGAATACTCTCAGAAAAAAAATTGGCACAGCAGAATAAAACCCTGAAAATTCTTAAATAGTTTAATATTTTCTGCCATATTGTGGAGAACATCAGATGGAAAGGCCATGAAGAGCAGATTTCAGTTTATATAAATTACTTCCAAAAGTCACTGATGAATTTTGTTCTGACTTACCACAGAGGAACTGAAGGCCTTGCCATTGAGTTTGTACCAGGAAATACTGAGAGCATGCACAAGAATTTCTTATAACACTTCTCTCCAGAAAAAGCGTTTTCTTATCTGATCAATGTGTCATAACAGTAGGCAAAAAAAAAAAAAAGAAAAAAAAAAGTTTAATTCAGTTTGCACGAGCGTATCCAGAAATCTCTTTCCAAATGTGTGGGTAAAAGTCCCCAGACCCACCCAGGCTCTGTGCAGTTCACTCTTGCCATACATCACAGCAGAACTCACCATTCTCACCTATGGACAGCTGCCACATATAGGTTGAACACGCTACACAAATCCTTGGCATTTTTTCCTATTTCAGTAGCCAGATATCATCTACAGGGACATTCATGGAAAAAGGAAATCCTTGGTCTTCAGATCCAGAGGTTTTGTGGCTTCTTTCTCAGAGACAAAGAGGTCTGTCTCTTCTGAACAGAAATAATGGTAACATCGCTCAGAGAAAGGAGAAGGCAACAGAGCAAAACTTAACGTTAAAAGGACAATTATTCAACAGTGTCAAAGGAGGAAAGTGAAAAGCCCCAATCAAATCCTGAGGGAAGAGTTGGGATAGTCCATCTTATGCATCTCCATACTCACAATCCTTGGCTGACTCCTGCACATTCAGAAGAGTAGCCTTTCTCATCACCGTGCAAAACACACAAACCCAGACATTTTCATACCCAACCCACACCACTACATCAGCAGAAGTTCACATTTTATGACTCCTTAAGGTAACATTAAAAATACACAAAACTCTAAAACACAATACCCCTTCTGTACCACTACACTAAAATTGAGAAACAAAGCTTATTCAACCAAATTTTTGCAATAAATCAATTTCACAGAAACAGATGCTGTTTCACACACAATGAAAAGGTATCTTAATAGTACCCTTTAGTAAGGCATCACCTCTTCTAAATCAAAAGTAGCACTGTGCATTGGTGCAATATCTAACTCTTGGTCAAAAATGGTTATTAAACCTCTATTTTCAAGCAAATACAATTTTAACTGGCCTTTAGAGTTTATTCCTAGGCACTAACCTACAGGAGTAAAATTGTCTCCCACACAAGGCAAATACTGCAGCCTTTTTACTAGCGCTAATAGATGCTTTACTGAAGAATGTCAGCCATGACTCAGACTCACTTGCTCCAAATAGGAGATCTTAAGTTTTGGCATTTTTGAAGCCCTGCAGTCATCAAGCTATATATTTTCTACACACACACACACACACAAACTCCTTTTTTTCCTCTGTGCTCTGAAGTGGAAAAATAATCTCTCATCATCATCAGCTTTCAGATGGAGCTGGGCATTACGAAAAGAGATCAACTAAGATACAGTAAGAAAAAACAAGAAAAAGAAGCTGGAGCTGGCAGAAGACAGACTACAAGCTAGACAGCATTGTTTCTGTGACTAATATTTAAACACTGTCACAGTACACAAAGAACAGTAACAACCTGCAAGAATTACAGTACCAGTAAACCTAGTAAACTCAGAGAAGTCATTGTTCATGATCGGAGCCTCACAGCCAGCTCCAGCCTTCTCAGCAAGACACTGCCTCATGCTGAGTTGAAAGGAATTTCCATATTCTAAAAGATCTAATTGTGGCAGTCAAAAAATAGTGATTATATGCCCTTTAAACAGCAAACAAACACCTGCACAAAGAAGAACAGGTTACAGGTAGGCAGAAACAAGCAAGTGTCAGGATGAGTGCCAGCTACACCTCTCTGGTCAGAGCCTTAAACACGGAAAGACACTTGAAGAACCTGCCTGGAAAAGAACAAGAGCCCATCTTCAATCCCAGTGCCCAAGCTCAGATAAGACAATCAGTAATTTTAACTACTTGCTTGACATAAAGCACATAAAAGCCAGCTAATTAGATCTAACCAAAATTCAGACATCCTGCAGATGCAGAAATAAATAGAGAAGAGCCATTTTATACAGGTTCAGAGTGCTGCCACTGCAGGGAGGCTGAGCTCAGCCCAGCTGACAGCGTTGCTCGGTGCTGCTACAGAGACCTTTTCTATTGGAGAAATTTAGGACAACGCTTAGAGTCATGTCAGCTCTCTTTATTAAGGTCCTCACAGAGATTTGTTTGACACAATATATTTTTAACCAGATCAAAGCAGTCTATATGTATGTTAGGCAAAGTAGAGAGCATGCTGTACTTTCCTCTCTTCTCTCAGAGTTTGAAACAAAGCATTAGGAACCAAGGTATGAGCCGTTTATCTGTGAAATAAAGATCAAGGATGATTAAGAGCCTCTGGCAAACAAAGATCAAGGATCGTTAAGGGCCTCTGACAAAGCTGATGGTGCAGTGTGTCCCCATCCAGCTTTAAAAAGCATTGATACAGAGGCCCTTGCTGCTATTACGAACCAGAATTTTTTGGAAATTTGAAGTCATTCCCTTCAAGATCCACGAAGTTCAGTACCTGTTCTTCGTGCCTATGGTAACTTCTTCTTTTTCCATTCTCTGATCTCCTGTAACATAGGAATTAAAGTGCCTGTAATGGCTGATCAGTAGTAGGCTGGCATTAATAACCATATTGCAACTCTGAAATGTTGTGTTCTTCTTAAAATAAGCAAGCAAAAAGCCACCAAAAAACCTCTGAATTAAATAATTTACACATGCTTGCAACCTGATCGAAACTCAAATTCGTACTTGGAAGGTGTTTAAGAAATGATGAATCTAACTCTGTGGATATGGGTAAGTAAAAGCTGATCATAAAGAGTTGATCAAAGGGAACAAACATAAAGCCCATCAACTTCAATTTTTACTGAACACTTGGAAAACACTAGAAGATAAACACCACAGAAATGTCTCTGGAGACTGCACTTTGGGGACCCTTCATTATAGCCAGGGATGCTTTAACAGATGACAATTAGACTGATTAGAAGTTACCCACTTGAACACTTTGCTGTCAGAAAATGCAATTAGTGAAAAGTGAAATAGGTTGTAACTGACACTTTTTTTCTAAGAGAAAAATATCAAACCAAACAGAAAACACGGTTTTGTTTCTGACTTCTTAAAAAATACATCTCTTAGGGGATGCTTGTGGGAATTCTAGGATTCGCTGCCTCTTAAGAGCTGTAGTTATGGTCCACTGAGGAGGGTGGAAGCACGAGAACTTCCAATCCTGGTAAGACACCAAGTAGTGCACCTCAGATTTAAGATTCCAATACTTCAAGGCACATCTTCAGGTGAAAAAAAAAAAAATCCATCAGTATCCAGACCTTTTCTCTGAAATATCTTACTTCACTGCTTACTTCTACTGAATGATATGGAGTGCAATTTCAGCCAAATCTAATTTCTTTATACAGAGTTAAGCACAAAACCCAGAATATCTCCATATAACTACATTTAGACAATTCTTCATTCCTTTAGAGGAAAGTCTCCTTCATTTGAAGGCATTATAGTCACTGCTGCTTAAGAGAAAGATAAAGAACCACCCAGTTAACAAGCCTGTATCAAAGTCACGAGCAGCAGTGCTCCTCAGCACAGCAAAGTGCTGGTTATTCTGTGCTAGAGGAGGAGAAAATTTAATTCCTTTAATTAATTCCATTAAAACTGATCGTAGTGTTTACTGCTATTATTACCAAAACATCTGCCATTGCCTCTCACTTCAGAAATTTCCTCTTGTTTAGAACCCCTTTATAGGAACTGTGCTCTTGAATGTTGTCATTCATAAGACTTCTTTTTTGGAAATCTATCATGGGCATGACCATAGAAACTTGGGCATCTGAACAACAATTGTCTTTGTATTTGACCCAATGAACCTTGTTCAAAATTCCCCAAAAGCCACTAAATGACAGTTTCAGACTGAATATAGTGGGAACTGTAGATGAGGTACTCACATCCAAGTAGGAGTTTGCACACAAATAGAGGGCAGAACTGTGCCAAAATCAGGTAGTAAGGTTCTGCTTTACACAGATGCAATCTTCACTGGTTCAGCTAGCGATGATCTGAATTAGCACCTCAACTGTATTTATTCTGGAGTGGCTCTGTATTTGTTTGAATTTCTTTTTCCTCTGTTTTTGATTTTTTGGGGTTGGATTTTTTCATCTGTCCCACTTCTTTTCTACCTCTCGTTTTGAGTAGTATTCACAGGAAGAATCACTGAACACGCGTGGCAACCAACCTTTAAAAACATTGCTCTGCAAAATCTGCAATGACAGTGTCTTTATGGACACAGGCATGGAAATTGAATTTTGGCATGAGTTACAGAATACCAAAGTACATTGGAGTAGACCATGTGCATTATAATTCAAATTATTCATATTGTAACATATTGTGCACTAGTATGAAAACTAATTCACAGAACAGACAAAGGTCTTGCAGCTGTGGAAACAAATAGAAGTAAATGCACATTTCATTCATTCTCAAAGAGAATAAAACTGTTTTCATTATATGGACTGCTCTTCAGAGATTTTTAAGGTAAATATATTTATATCAAACAAGTAAACACAGTAAAAATGAAAATCTTTAAATGGACTCTTGTTAAAATTAACCTTTCAGACCTTATGTACCCACATTTACCTTAGTTAAGCCAACAGCATAATGTTCAGAAATGCCTAGGGGGGATATTGGAGTTTTTACACTTTTTTGTTTGGGTTCTTGGTTTTTTTTTTGGTTTTTCTTTTAATGTGGTATTTTGTGCCAGAACTACAAAGCTTTTTAGGTACCTAAAAATATAATCATCCAATTGAGATAAAAATTTTTAAAATCAAAAATAGAATCTGCAGATTCCCAATTCCTATCTAAAAACTACAAAATGCTACTTTTTCTAAACTCCTTGAAATAAAACTGTCAGGAAGCTTTTCATTAAAAATTATTCTATTTTGTAGATAACAGATAGCAAACCACCTTTCTTGGGGCTGCTGAGACAGCTATACTCTAGAGGAGAGCAGAGATTAAGATAAAGTGGAAATAAAGACAGAAAACACCGCAGTGGTTTCTATTTGCTCTAGATTGCTCCTTACACTGCATGCAAGTTTCTCTATATTGCCTTTCAGAGATGCTCTCTTCCTCCCTGTTTCCTGCAACCTTTTTTAGGTGACTTAAGCACCCCTTTCTAAATTCTGTTTCCTGTGCCAGATGTCTAAAAATTAGGCCCCTCAGAACATAATATAGAAGCTGTTATTCGAACATTCCATATTTTGTAAGAACACCCTTTTAAGTGGCAGCAGAGGAGCTACATTTAGAAAGATGGAGAGGAAGAGAAGAAAGCTATTTAGTAACAAAGCACAGTATATGTCAACATTTTGTGCATTAGAAGTGACAATACATCTTTCTCCATTTAAAAAAAAAAACCAGAGTCAACGATTTAGCTCTTTATCCAGAGGCAAAAATGATTTAAAAAATCTGGACACTGTTTCAGTGAAGTAACATTTCACGTAGTGAGCGTATATATTTATAATGACCCAGTCAAGTTTCACAAAGGGCATGTACACAGCTACCACTGTCAAGCAATGATAAACTTCTACAATTCCTTTGGTAATTCAACAAAACGAAACAAAAACACCTTGAGACAGCTAAAATACTCTCTCAATAAATATTGAAGGTTCACGTTACACCTCTGAGATGTCATTTTGTTGGATCAAATAAATCCTAAGTCTCAGAGGAGAATTAAAACTTCGGAATAAGTGCAGATGCCTCTTAGATTTAAAAGGTTTTAAAGTAATTTAGAAAATCAGAAGTGCTTTTATGTAATACTGTTGTAGAGTCCCAACTGAGCTTGAGAGGAAGTGAATCACAGTCCTTTTGTAACATGTTCAGAGGCCTCTCAAAACACCAGCAGTATCCATAAAACTCAAAAGACATTAACTCCTCTTAGAAAATGGGGCTATACAACTGCAGTAAAATCCATCTCCTAATCAGATAATCTAGTTATTGCCACAATGACTCCATTCATCCCAAGATATGAAATTATACTGGAAAGAAAGCCTTGCTTCTTTAATTTGCTTCCTGCCAGCAGGCTGAGGTCCTGCACACACACACACACACACACACACACACAGAGAGAGTACCAGTGACCTCCCTTGAGCTAAGGCTTGTGGGCTGCTTTCTGGTGACAGGCCATAGGACAGCGCTTCTGCAGCTTTCAAGTTACTCTGTGTGGAATGTAACAGTAAAAGAGGATGTTTCTGGTTAGTGCAAATTTAATAAACTAATTTCTGCTTCTGTAAAATTTAGACGCATATAAATAACAAACCATTATAGTGACAACTACCAAATTTCTCTGTCTATAGAAAACTGGCAGTTCATAAATATTAAAGTACGCTGTTAGCAACAAAGTACAACATATAGCTGTTATTTTTCCTAAAGATAAGGAAACAGTAACCATTGCTGAAAAAATTCATTATTTATAGACCTTTGAATTTTAAAGCCTCATGTCTGCACTACAATTTTTTCATTAAAATTCAAAAAAGTATCTGTTTGTTATCCCTTTGATGAATGTGCTGAAGGCATGGAAACAAGTAACTGTTGCTGACAGATTTCCCAATGATATAGTGGTATTTGCCACTTAATCATCAATACAGTGTTTTAAATGAGCCTTAATGTTGCCAAATAACTATCATGTAGTTTCATTAAAGCTAAAACATAGAAATTCTGTCACAACTGGAGACTGCAATCATGCATCTATAATTTGCATCAGGGAAGTGTTACAGGGGAGGAACACACTCCAAGGCAAACTTCCCTTAGGGCTCACTACAGGGAATTTCTAATGCCTTCAGAGTTAGGAAGAATAACAAACAAATTTTCTACCCAGTCAAAACGTGCCTTGGAAGTATTTTGATGGCTCCCAGAGTCCTTCAGCTAATTTCTATGACTTCCGTACTCAGATTTTTTCCCTTTCAAATTCAGTGGGTACTACCCACCTTAATTCTTCCTCAAAATAATTTCCTTCTTGTAATGCTATCAGTCAGAAAGATACTGGCAGTAAAACATGAATGGACTAATAAAAACATTACCTAAAGTAGTCAAATGAGTTTATACAGAAGAACCAAACTGGAAAACTAAAAATATTTTTCACAGACTATCTTCCATTGCTATAATGATTCTGGATGTTATAACAGACTCTGGTCATGCTGGAGACTTTTTTGCTATTCAAACTGTAGGTGATTCTCATATGAGCTTTTAAAATAGGGAGTTGGGAGGAAAAATTTCTTTTACTGAGGTTTGTTAAAACAAGAATTTTCCATCTTATCTCAAAAATGACCTCTCCATCAAACCCCAAGTAAAGTTTTCTTGAGAGATTTAATGACGCTACAGAGATCAGGACCAATTACAAGACTCTGAAATACATGTTCTAGAAGTTTTATTGGTAGATAAATTACACTAAGACTACTCGATGAGGCTAGAGCAACCCTCAAAGCCCTGGATCCAGCGCTCTTAGCCAAGGGCTGAGGTTATGGCCAGAACTGCCAAAGCATCTGAGCCTGCCCAACAACCAGCAGATCTCACAGATGGTTTTCTGGGTGAGGGTGTGTAACTACAACTCTCTTGAATGAAATGGCAAAGTAACACTTAAAACGTTCTCTGAAGTTCCAGTCTCAGAACAGAAGTTGTCCATGATCTCTCCTGTGTGGAAAACAGAATCTGGACACAGGGTGAACTGAAGAGGCTGCTTGGTTTTTGGTCACATCCAGAAATCTCTTCCACTACAGAGAACAGGTACAGGTTCTATGGCTTCCATTATAGTAACAAGACTCTTATTTCCCCATAGATACCAGGAGAAGACGGCAGAGAAGGGGAGCTCTTTCAGGTGAAATAACAGGGAAAATTCCCTCTGTATACAATTAGGATGAAGACAGATGGATAAGCCTACTGTTCCCAACAGTTACTCTCCTGTATTTTCACCTAGTAGGTTTTTTGTTTGTTTTAGTAAGAGTGTCAGTAACGCTCAGCTAATAAGAAAAATCAATTTGCTTCTAGCAAACAAATATGACAGCAACAAAGGTGAAAATTCTCATTAATCTCTCAACACACAGTTGAGACTTGGAAAATACAGCTTATACGGTCCTTTATGTCAAATATATGAAGTGTGTGCATCTTCAGAAGTGCTTAGAATGTTCTTTACAAAATATCAAACCTTGTCAAAACTTGCAGAGTTTCAGACTTCATAGTAACCTTGAATCCTAGTCTGGGCTGTCGAAAATTTTTTAACCCTGTTCTGAAAGGATCTATGTTTTGTTAAAACCGAAGCTCTTGTTTTTAATTTTTTGGGGTGGGAGTTGGGTGTTCGGGTTTTTTTTTGAGGGGAGGGAAGGGGGAAGAGGGAGGTTTGGTTGGTTTTGTTTGTTTTAATAAAACTAGAGTTGAACTCCAAATTCTATATATGTGATTCTAAAAAAAAAAAGCTATAAATTATTCAAAAATTCCAGAGAATTCATAGCAGGAATCTACAAGCAAAATCAGCAACTTGCGGTATATTCAAATGCTGCATTTTGGGGAATCACTTCTAGTGAAATCTCTGAAATACTGGATTATTTGAACCTATTACAAAAATATCACAATGTATGTTGCCTGTGTCCAGATGTACTGTCTGGACAGCTAGAGAGAAGGGCAGAAGAAGAGCTATAGCCAATGTAGAATTTCTTCCACATCATCCTCTTCCATGCAGATCCACACAGACCTCAGGAGATCACTTTCAGGGAGCACGTTTCTATATCTTTCTGAAGGAAGGGGTGTAAGGCCTCTGTAAGTACTTTTAAGCTAAAGACAATCGGTGAAGGTCTTTTACTTCTCCACGGGAGATAATGATGTTCTTCAGTAGCAAGCATGGAAAATTCTGTTAGAATTTGGATTTGTGCTGAACTGCAGCCAATATAAGGAAGATTGACTTGTACAAAAGGCAACTTAGCTACTACAAGAAAGCATGATACCAGTTGTAGGATACACAGCTCCAAAACAGAACAGGTCAAAGCACATTATCATTTAAATATCTCAAAGGAATTTCCATAATCAAAAGCAAGAATAAACTGCGGAGTGCGCTCAGGAGACTGAGGTCACGAAATGAAATCAAGAAGAGCCTCTGAATTACACTGCAAGACCAAGCTGATAGCCTCAAAACTCCCGAGAAAAAAATAAAAATGGTGCAACACAAGCACTTCTCCACTTTCCTTGATGAGAAATATTCAAGATACTGAGTTATATCCATAGCCTGCACTATAAAAGGTAAACATCATTTTAGCAACAGAGATTGTTACTTTTGTATGGATTTATCCTTTCCCACTGTTCAGACCAGCAGCTGATTAACTCATAAGTCTGTTTCCTCTAAATCAGATGCAAAGACAAAAACATGAGGACTGCAGTTATTTTTTTCTCTTAGCTCTATGTCACCTTCCTTTAAAAATCTCACAATATATTTCAGTACATTATATACTGCACAATGTATTTGCAGCACAAAAGTGTTTAACCACCTACAAGCTGAAA
Organism: Oreocharis arfaki; assembly: GCA_013398015.1. Classification (NCBI taxonomy): domain Eukaryota; kingdom Metazoa; phylum Chordata; class Aves; order Passeriformes; family Paramythiidae; genus Oreocharis; species Oreocharis arfaki. The sequence goes on along the minus strand of VZRR01005873.1, from coordinate 409,999 downwards.
TAGCATATACCACACAAGATTTACTTCACCCCTCCCTTATTTCTTGCAGAGGTAGGTTTGAGCAAAGTTTCTAAGTCTCGTTCCTCAGTTTTCTAAAGTTCAGGATAATTCAGAACAAGGATAATTTGTCCTGAAGACATCTCTGATTTATCTAGTTTGAAATTTCTGCCAAATGATTGGCTTTTCCCTCAACCTCTGCATGTCAACTAAAAACACCAAAAAACCCCCCTGCAATTTGAGTCTTGCAATTCCTTACTGAATCCCACAATACATTGTTGTAAGAGAAGACCTAAAAACCTCTGAAGCCAGAGATCAGTTAATGTCAGCACAGAGACAAGCAGCAAGATGTCCCACAATATCTAGGTTGAAGCTGAAGCTGACAACTATCCCCAGCTGAAGAAGGCACACTCACAGATAGTAGTTACAGCCAGATCACGTTTGCACAGGGACATGAGGAGCCTCCCTTCTAGGAGATACTCAACACTTGACTGAACAAAGCCCTTACCAACCTGATCTAGCCTTTGCACTGGCTCTGGACTGACCAGGAGGCTTGTCCATTTGACCTCCAGAAGTGCTTCCTAATCTGAAATTTTTAAGACATATTTTCTCTATGCACAAACCTCTATTAAATAAAAGTGCAAACCTGAATGGTGCTGGATGACTACAGATGCATTCACGCTAGTTCTATTCTCTGTCAAGATTTTGTGTGTCAAGAGCCTTGCCAGGTACTCTGTAGCTGACAGCTCACAACAGACCTCAGTGTACAAAGAATATTTTTGTGAGTTTAGAGAAGCTAGAGGATAACCTATAGCTACATCTAATAGTGGTTATATGAACATTACTAATACCTTACCTCTGAAGAGTCAGAACAACTTAGAATGCTTGTTGTCAACCCTGATTTCAGAGGAGGACCTTCACTGCCTACAGGAAAATCTGCATTTATGAATCCATGCAAAATTAGCATTCAGAAGACACCTGAGGCTCTCTCAGCTATTTACTAGCTAGCTACCTTTTCCTGATTCATCACGTTGTTGCAGCAGAGCTTCCCTGACTATGGACAAAATCTGGTCTGGGCAAATTGCAGATTCTTTGCTTTTCTCAAGGCCAAGCCTGAATTCTGCATCATAATCTCAAAAAACTATGTGGCATAAAAGAAACATGGTTTGAAAATCATCCCTAAGGAGGGAAGAAATCAATAACTTTGATTCATATTTTTACAGAACTTGTGTAAATTCATGTCAGTTAATGAGGCTGAGCTCGTCTAAATCAGACGAGGAGAATCTGGTCCTGAGAGTCTCACTTTCAGAATGTAATGTGCCGTATATTAATCAGAGCAGGACTCCATTTTGCTAATGTTTGTTTATTCTGTTACCACAACGTTTAGAAAACTATTTTCGTGTACAAGACATTTAGTGTTATTGCTTGTTAGGGTGTATGTATATGGAGCTGTAAGAGAGCTCAGGGTTTGCTAAAACTAGTTAGGCATGTTCTGTAATTTTATCAAGCTGCAGTCTGTAAGCTTGATTCAAAGAAAGAAGTAACTGTATAACATGAAAATATTGTAGAATGCTGGACAGGTGCTTAGAAACTGCAGCTCCACACAGTGTTATGGCCTTGGGAAAACACCCCTGATAGATTTAATGACGTTGACTCCAATTATCTCTTTTTCCTCTAAAGACCTGCCCTAACTGATTTTTCTTGAGATTTTTTAAGATTGGGTCTTTCACAAGAGGTCCTTTCAAAGGCCAGCCCTTTATGCCACAACCTTCCCAAGTCCTCTAATTGCAAAACCTGCTAGACAAAGGTCCGTCAACATGGAGGCTCTTTGATTCCACACCACTCCAGATGTCCATCTCCCAGTGGGATACATACATACTTCACTTACTCTCCTAGTTTCTTCTTTGGAAGTTACTACCTTTGGAAGTATAGTCTCCACTTCACCTCCAGGAGAAGATGCTAAAGAATATCTTGCTTTTCATAGGCATTTACCAGCATGTAATGAATGGTATCGGTAACCCCTACTCTTTTCAGGCGCCCATATAGAATCCCAAACTCAGAAGACAGCTAACTACTGGGTTGTAAAGTGAGGGAAGGGGGCATGCAAAGCACTAGCTCCTCATTCTTCCCAAACATAAGGGAAGATCAATCACTGTCTACTGGAATTCAAAATACTCTTAAAAATGTAAAATGCTACCTATGTACCCATAGGCCATTTTGTCAGCTTCTTACATCAGCTATTTGTGCCATCTCCCCTTGCATAATTCTTCCATCCCTATTGATATTTTTAAAAGTCTACTAAGACTATCATACCGAAAAAAGAAGAATCATCTCATAATTTAAGACATATAAGTTACTATGTATTTGGAAACCAAATAGAATTCGTTAGACACAGACATTAACCACTAGCTTCTGATCTTCCTGCAATTACCTCTTCATCAGAAAACCATAATGAGGGTTTTAATAAAAATTGGTTCCTATATGCTGAAGCACTAATTCTTGTGAAATGGAAATCACCTTATTCAAAAGAAGATGAATGGAGTGTAGGACATCATGAATTACCTTTGGTAGAAAAAGCCTCTTGGAAAAACATCAGGCAACTAAGATGCCTGATCTAGTGTCTGCTATAATTTTTTTATGAATGGACTTATTCTATTGGTTTCATTTTCTTTTCCCCAGTCTCTTTCACAGCATAGAGCCCAAACCAATAGGAAAATAACATATATCCTGCAGGTTTCCAAAACTCCTTCGGCTTTTCTTCAGCTTAAAGCAAACAAGGATTAATGGCCCAGCACATCCTAGTGCTCATTTGCATTCTTCCAAGATGAATCCCATGTATATTTTCACATCATGCCAATAATTGTGTGGAACACCAGGAAGCTAAAAAAAGAGAGAAGTCTGAATAAAAAACCTAATGTCAGGTTTCTCTCAAGTCTGAATATATGTTCAAATTTTTTAAATTGTCATACATTTCCAATTAATCAAAATAAATCCTAGAGTAAATTGTTACAGTGATTGAGGGGACAACCTCATGTTCATATAATGTCATTTTTGTTTGCAGAGCACAGTCAGGGCATTCTGCTGGCAAACAGGACATGTAAAACTCAGGAACAAATTTCAAAAATACAGAAAATCAGTTGTGCAATTCTACATCATTATTAAGAACCTGTGAAGAAATCAAAACTGAACACATGCATGCAGCAAATTTAAAAGCACATGCAAGAAGTGTTTCACACAGAAAACTGCATGCTCCCTTAGCCCTTGTGAAGTGAAGGTAGTTTACAGTCTGCTTTGGAGCACAAATATCTAATGAGTACATTGTCTGGTTAGGGTTCAAAGTTATGGGTGTTTAGAAACATAATTTTCAAAGTCACATTGCTTTATGACTGTTCATATGTCTAAAGACTAATTAACTGTGACAAGCTGACCATTAGGGAAAAGCATTCATACACAAGATGACAGATGTTTTAACACAAATATAATGCCAACTTAGTAATATATTTTAAAAAAATGACAGGTTTAAGTTTCAATTCATTAGAGATGTTTCAGACTACAGTAATCATTTTCAAACCGATGAACCCTGTTATACAAGGAACACAGTATTCCTTATTTTAAACAGTGATTCCACTCTCAAAATAAAGTGATTCAATAAGAAGCTATTACTTCTGTGCACTGAAACCTGTTCCCCTTTCTCTATTCAGCCCTGACTGGACAAAGGTTTTACTGCTTTTATTTTCATTTATTTATCCAGGAAAATGAGAAAAAATAGGAAAGCAAAACACAGGATGTAATTTCAAATATTTTTGCAACCAGTCACATACAATAATCCCAAACTTTATAATCCTTAATTACAATGGCACACAAAATTGACCTTCTATTTCTATTTCAGAAATAAAACTTGGAATACTTGAGGGGAGAAAACCAAGCAAACTACACCCAATATTTCCCTTTCATTTGTATCCATACTAAGGAAAGTAATGTTTTCCATAGTATTCATCTATCCTGTCTTACTCTTCTACATTAGGGAAGTTTTGCAAATGTGACTTATTCCAAACTGTGGACTATTCTGGAAGTATGGGAGCTGTTGGGACAGCCTGGTGGGTATGTGTTCAAGATGCCTCTGACCTGACTGTCACAGCTTGGCATCTGAATTACCACTAGCCCAGCTCATTCCATAAGTTCCAGTAAGGAAGTATTACAGCACCCAGCATCTATTGTAAGAAAGCCATAGCTGCATATCTCTTCAAATGCAGCAGCTAAGGTCATGTCCAGAAACTATGGGTATGACTGCAAAAATGTCATGAGCAGCCTAAGCAGCATTACACTTTTGTAAAGATGCACAAGGAGGAGTATTTCATGGCTAGTGTTTCTTATGTGGAGCACATTCTCTTAGGATTTTGATTTGGAGGGCACTTTCCTGTGGATTGAGCTTTTGTTTGTTTGTTCTGTTGTTTCCATTTTTTGTTTTCGTGGCCAACTAAATGGCAGTTTTCCAACATGAAAGACTGCCCTCGCCTTTTGCCTGGGCAAGGAAAATAAAATATAACAATCAAGTTTCATTTGTTGAACCTCATGAATAGACTCCCAGCACCGGTCTGTTACCATGCTTCAGAACATAACCTGAATCTAACAGAATTAACTTCCAAATTAGTATTTATCCATCCAGATTAGTACTTGGTCATCTCAAGCCTTGGACATACAAGCATTCTATAAGACTTCTAGCCACAAGATTGTACCACAAAAATAACATTTTTCAAAGCTCCCCTTCTTGCAGCCGTTCTTACCTGATAAGAGCTCATAACATCCCTCCAAGTGCAAAAAGAAGAGCCTGGGTTGCCACACCATTTCTCTTAGAGCCCCTGAGCCACATCAGATATAGATTATATTTCAATATAACCTAATGGTTTGGGGGTTTTTGTTTGTTTGTTTTTAACAAACACCCGTGAGATGCAATCCCAGCACCATCTCCTTTATGAGCCAATGTGCAAAACACGGAGCAGGAGAGAACACCTTGCACTGTGTGAGGACTGGCACAGTGGAATGTACTCTTATAGATCACTGGTGGTCAAGAAGAGTAATTCTTCATATTGTTTTCTTGCATGGAGATTACTCTAAGGCAAAAGGAAAGGAAATTAGTTTTCTTAATTGCTCTACCCCAAATGCACATTTTGCTCAGTGCAGTAGCTTCTGCTTTTTTCCCCCACTAAGGCTAGGCTCAACCCTAAAACGTTCATGTCCATAGGCATGTTACTCGAAGTCTAGTATATTTGTTCAGGCCTTCAAGCCTGTATCTAAAAGACATAGGAAAAGAAGTTAAAGGAGTCAGCTTAGCCAATAAGAGTTTAATCCATGGTACTTCACACGGCCATTTTAATCTTTCTGAAAAATGTTACATATTTCAGGGTCTGGAAAAGTCAACCATTTAAACATTAATGTGTAATAAGTGACACTATTACTATCTATGATTTTGTGAGTTCTTCAAATATATATTTGTTTTGTGGAGTCTGGCATCCATGTAATAAGCAGGGACTACCTAAGTACTACACAACAGAAAACCACCAACCATATTTTACAGCAATAATGGCAGTAACAACTGCTTACATAGGCTTAAACAATTTTTTAAAAGCCTGTTTACACTGTGTAGTAGTTCCAAACATCTTGACATCTTCCATACACTGCAAAAGTGCTGAGACTCAGAACTTCTCTTGGAGGGAGAAAGACATGAAGAAGCAGGGAATGAAAAGAACAAGTACAGCTCCTCGGGAATATTTAGTACAATTAAGAGTTAGTTATGGGGCTTCTCTGAGTAGTTTATTTTCTCCAGATCATCATGTTTAATAGCACTCAACAGACAATCTTTCCTAAAATTTCATCAACTTTTTTTTTAACTGTTCTATCACTTTTCTGAATGTTAGAAAATCTTCTGACTATTGCTGAGATCTAAAAATGCAACTAGTCATAGTGTAAAAAAAAAAATCAAACAAAACCCACTTCCTTTTGTTTGTCTTGAGTGTTCAAATCAACAATTTCCGTATTTGTGTGCTATGGAAAATAGGGAGCGATCTTCCCCTGGCAACTTTTTATCTTCTTTTTTTAATTTTACAGCTCTATGTCATATTCTCTGAGGTTTACTCTTTTCTAGCAAGAGCAGCTTTAGTCTCTGCTCATGTAAAAACTATTCCATATGCCTCTTCATCTACTCCAGTTCTACTGCATGTTTTTCAGAGTTAAGCATAGTTAAGTACACTTTTACTTCATCCCATTTCCAGCTCATTCATAAATATGTCAAATGGCAAACCCTCAGACCCAAAATGATAGAAGGAAGATTCTCAGTTACCTCTCTCCATTGTAAAAGCTGTCTATTTTTACCTCAACTTCATTTTCTGTCAAGTAACTATTCATCCACAGGAAGACCTTTCCACTTACTTCATCAAGCTTAATTTCTTCAAGAGTTGTTTATGAGGGCTCTTTTCAGAAGACCTTTGAATAATCTCAGCATACTGCACTAAGCAGAGCACACACATTCGTGCTCATTGACGATTTTAAAACTCCAGGAAAAAAAAATCTAGTTGATTAGTGAGGTATAATTTTTCTTCAAGAATATGTGGGATAAAACAAATTCTTTTTATAAGCATCTTTAAGCCATGTTTATAAAACGAAATTTAATTTCTTTTCTACTAATATGATCAGAGGAGAAGTCAGACCTTCTGGGGGGATTTTTGCCACATGTCTTTAAAAATTTGCATAAATTTTCATTTCCATATTCCGAACCCACTTTAAGTAACAGATTTCACCTCCTCACTCAGCAATTTCATGACTGAGAGATCCCTTACAACTCTTGATTGGATACTGTCCACCCTTGAGATTTGTAAATATTAATTTTACCATTTCTTAATTTATTAAATTACATATAACTGCTAAAATCTCTCTCACTGACAGTTCAGCAGAAGTGGTTCCTCAGACCTGCCTCATGTAGGCAAAAGTTGCAGTGTAAGAACATGTGTATACTGTCCTGACAATGGAAGTGAATTGTAATGCTCCTCAACTTGGCTACAGACACTGGAATGTGAGTATCATCATGCTGTATCTTAGATTAAAACAGACTGCACCTCTACATCCTATTACTTACTGTGTTGCAGTTTGTTCTCTTTGATCCAAATGCCAGACTGTTTAGATTTTAGTAGGATTTTTTGGGTATATAAAAGTTTGGATGGATTTGGGTTTTTTACAGAAAGCTGATGTTTGGGTTTTTGGTTGGCTTCTGTGGGGAATTTTGTTTTGTTTTGAGGAGGAGGGGTTAGTATGTTAGTTTTGTTTTGGTTTTTTTCTTTTAGACAGCACATTGTATACGCATAACACAAGCAAAACGACAAGAATAATGTAACCACATCCTCTGACCTCAGTGCCAGGTGTATAGTTGCAGAACAATACTAATTCCAGCAGAGTTTCTCTAAATTTTCATCGGAATAATTAAGGCCAAAGTTTAGGACCACCAAAATAAAATAAATACATAAATAAATAAAAGCAGATCCAAAACAAACAACCAAAACCAAACAACAGTTACACAATGAATTCCAGACTCCACATAATCTAATAAATTTATTTTTGTAGTAAGTTGATAGTTCTGGCCTTTTGATTTTAAAAGTATGACTCTCTCGTATCTTATCTTCCCATGCTTAGAAATTAAAAACGCCTGCTTAACCCTACGGATAAAAGTCATAATCAACTTATGTGTCAGTATTCAAAACTGTACTTCACCGAAGCCCTGCACAATCAGACTGGGAGAGCTATGTGGAACTAACATGGAAGTCCTACACCACGGCCCCATTTCAGCCATCACACAGCTGAAGGCTTCAGACACTCACACAGAGGTTTGGGTTGGAAGGGACATTGAAGACCATCCAGTTTCAACTGCCCTGCTGTGGGCAGAGATGCCACACACTAGGTCAGGCCCCATCCAACCTGGCCTTGAACACTTTGAGGGATGGGACATCCACAACTTCTCTGGGCAACCTGTGCCAATGTCTGACCATTCTGACAGTGCAGAATTTCTTCCTTACATCTTTTCTGCCTTTTATCCGAGGTTTGTATGTATACCCATTTTTTCAGAGCACACATCCCAAGATGATGACCCTTCAGCTACAATTCATTCTATTTTGCACAGAATTAAGGATAAAGAGGAAAGAATGTCTTGCATACAGCCTAATTCTTGAATGACCAATATAAACAAAAGTAATAAACCAAATAGTAGTTGCAGGTGTTCTCCCTCCTGAGACCAGAACTTTGTCTGTGACAAAAACATGAGAACGAACTATGAAGTATACGAGGCACTTTCTTCTTCCTCTAATCTTTGTTAGCATTTCTTCCAACGCAAGAGTACTGTGCCCTCAGAGCATAATTATTTCACTACTCCTTTTAAATCACTACAGTTATGCATCTTTTACTACACTGAGTTCCACATAAACACTCGGCTGTTACCTTTGCATAGACTGCATTAGGAGCAAAATTCTTTGCTTGGAACTATATTAAAGAACATCTGAAATTAATGCCACTATTCCAAAGAGGCTGTTCTACAAATTTCTGAATCACTGCATTAAAAAACTGTATCCCTGTTCCTGTTTTCTACCCATTACTGTTTATATTTTCTAATTCTACCAATTACGTGTACTTAAAAACATTGCAGTTTAAAATACAATTGCTTAAATTCAATTGCATCAGCAGTTGAATGATGTCTCAAAATTCTGGAGTCAGAGGTAACCAAGTTTAGGTATTTTTCAGACAAATCTGCAAGGGATTAATTAATTTTCCAACATTTTTATTTGCTTGTTTTGAACCCAGATAAACTTTTGTTCTTTTCAGTTGACTTGCCTTCTAGCACTCACAAATGGAAAATGAGAGATCAACATCATTAGGATTCTTTGTACCTCAACAATATATTGTGCGTACAGAATTTTTATATACATCTTGAGGATTATATAGTAGTACATGATATTTCTGCAAGAGTTTTATGAAGGTAAAAGCAAATTTTACCTTCAAAAAGGGAGAGTGAACATGACTTATTATTGCACAGCATCTTAGGCAATTCTTTTTTTGCCTTAGATTTTATTACAAAAATTGGTAATAGGCCAAATCCATATCCCATTGTGGCAAAAGCAATTGCCACTAATATCAATATGAACTGAAGTGTTGAATTTTGTTTAAGGATATTTTATGAAAGATCCCTGCTTATAAACATCCGTTTAAATTGTTCCTCATGTATTTATGCTCAAACTTAGGTCAGATTTTGTCTTTTTATTTATTTATTAGAAACAACCTAACTTATGTGGCTTTTCTAGTCTGGAATATTTGGAACTTCTTGTCAAATCATTACTCCAAGCTCATTTTGCTGTACCAGCTATAAATATTGTACTCTGACCACTACACGTATTGTGAGGTCACAGCAATAGGACAGACAGAAGGAAAGGAGAAATTTACGCACCCCCCCCCTCCACTACTCTTTAGTCAAGAAACGTAGCTAATTCTGCTTTTCCAGAGCTGCTTGTGTCTCTTGTCCTCAGGGCATAGTTTCTTGCTTTTCTCAGAAACTAAAACCAATCCTCAAGACTACAGAACTGCCTGAATTTCATGATGCTTGTTCCTTCTCAGGAATTTTTCCTGTGTATATGTGATAGAGAGAAGCTCTTTCCCTCTCTTTCTCTGACAAGGCAAGCGTTAAAAGGCAATTCTGAACAATTCTTCATATTGTAGAGCTAAGCTTTTTAGCAAAAGAAAAAGCATAAGCAGCTCACAAAATAAAATCTTTAAGGCTAGTGTCTCACTGACTTGGTTTAAAACTGCATAGTGACAAAGGCTCTCACTGCAGAACTTTTTTTACTAAATACAGACAAGATAGAAATGAATACTCTAAAAATAGTGAACTGGAATATTTGGAAAANATATATATATATACATAAATACAGACAAGATAGAAATGAATACTCTAAAAATAGTGAACTGGAATATTTGGAAAAATAAACTACATGAAGGGTGTGCTTGAGTTTCTGAGCACTTGATCACAATGTAAACACAAGGTTAGCTGAAATAAAGACAATGGTCTTCAGAAGTTTTCCCTATAGACTAATAATTTGTCAGCACAAATGGCATTACTGTTCAGAGGATGCTGAGGTTGGTATTTGTCATTCTCCAATGGGCAAAGAAGACAAGGTTAATTCTTGGGATCTGGTCCTCCACATAAGAACTCCATGCTCCCTACACAATATATTGCCTTAACCAATGGAGTTTATGACCATGTTTATCATCTGTTTCTGAGCCTGAGCCTTTTAATCTTGAAGCTAAAAGAATCCTCTCTGCCTGCAATATCTGAGGCACATATATTGCCATGCGATAAAGCCAAAATTTACTGCTAAACTTGCTCCAGTGTCTGTGAGAATAAATGCTGCTTGGAAGTGGCTGGCTCCGTGGACCTGTTGGCTGTCTCCATGAACCTGCTGGAGCAAGCTCGGAGGAGAGCCACGAAGATGATCAGAGGGCTGGAGCAGCTCTCCTATGAAGACACACTGAAGTTGTTCAGCCTGGAGAAGAGAAGGCTCCAGAGAGATCTTGTAACAGCCTTTCAGTTCCTAAAGAGGGCCTACAAGAAAGCCAGAGAGGAACTTTTTATCAGGGCTTATAGGACTAGGACATGGGGAGTGGATTTAAACTGAAAGAGGGTAGGTTTAGATAAAATATTGGGAAGAAATTCTTCACTGTTAGGATGGTGAGGTACTGGAACAGGTTCTCTAGAGAAATTGTAGATGCCCCATCCTTGGAAGTGTTCAAGGCCAGGCTGGATCGGGCTTTGAGCAACCCAAAGCCCAGTGGAAGGCTCTGCCAATGGTGGGGGTAGTTCGAACTAGAAGGTCTTTAAGGTACCTTCCAGCCCAAACTATTTTATGTAATTCTATAATATAAAGGAACAAATGGATGGAGTTAAGAAGGACACCTGCAAAATAACTGAATTTGAGTATTCAGCCTGAAGCCTCTCTCTCACTAGAAAGTTTGCTAAGCACAGGGGATATAGTAATGTAGCAGGTGTAGTCCATAAAACATCATTTCTTATCCAATATTTATAGCATTTAGTATTCACCATGTCAGTGCCGTCCAACTCTATATGTGTTTATTAGAGACAAAAAGTGAATGCTACATCACAAGCAAAACAGGATGACTTTCAGGACCACAAAAAGAGTGTCAGTGTTTCAGAGGATACATACAGGACCCCTTTTTCTGTCGCATGTGAGAATTCTTAAAAATATTAATATTCAGCATATTCCCCATGGAGCATCAGCAAAATGAGCATCTCTCCCCTTCTTCACCCTTTGCATCAAGAAAAGCCATGACAGACAAAATTCACACAAGGATTCTGTCAGTCAGGCGCTAAGAGATCTCTCCTGAATCTTGGCACGACATGGCAAAGAAATAACTGCAGGTCACAAACTGGAATGCCTTCTCTAACTGATCAAGAGTGAAAAGGGGCTAAAAGGCAAAATAGCATTGCACAGAGTCAGGATGCTTTGTACTTACTCTGAGCTCTTTGAGTATACTTGTTTCTACAGACAGTTAAACTAGAGTATTTTCCATTGCTGAGAGTGCCCTTTTCCAGTGCTGTTCAAATCCTTTAAGTTTTCACAGTTTGTCTAATCCTATTTCTTTTTAAATCACATTAAGCCTTTCCATGTGTCTTATGAATAGTGAAAGGAATGAACACACACCTTGCAAAGACAGCAAAATAAGTCTCTCACATGAGGAGAAATGAGCTGGCTAGAATTCAAAACTACATTTACCTTCAATACCCAGCAGTGAAAGACATGGTTAAAGGATTGGGCAGTCTCCAAAATACTTTCCAACTCCATTACTACAGCTCTTGGTTATGCCAGATCCCATCAACCGCCTAAGCAATAGTCTTTACACAACACCATTTTTCCAGTGTTTTGACATCAGACATAATAATTCCTTTACCAGCCAGAACATAAACCTTTCAAATGCCATTGCTGCTGAAAACTAAAAAGAAAAAAAAATTATAAATCACAGAACCCTTGTGGATGTGCTAACAGGCTTCAGTTGAAGACAGTTTTGCTTGCCCTGCCATACTATCCCAAAGCCGTACACTGCTACAACCTATCTCCAATTCTCTTTTTTTTCTTACATCTAACCTAGGTTTTGTGAACAGCAAATACCTCGAGTTTAAAATCCACTACTAAGACAGAATTTAATTAAGAAGCTGAAAGATAGCCATACTCCATTTCCAAATTCCTAAACTCTCAAACCTACCACTTCTTTTGTTTTTGCTAGAGAAAGTAGTACCTGTTGTAACTGACATAAGTGACTGAATCCTGTCAGATTTTTCCCACATACAGCCAATAACCTCCTCAAGTCTGATGCTTCACCTGTTGAAAAATGCTGGGTTTCTGTACATATAATTTGACTGCATATCCCAATACGCTTTTAGCTTTTCAAATACCACGGAAAACTAATTTTCCTATAGATTATTTCTTCCTCCGAGATCATAAACCTCTTTTTTTCTGAGCCACTTAATGAGTATGATTCGTACAGATCTATTCAAAGCAAAGTAATTTTTGTACATTTCGAGATTATAAACTTCTTTTTATACCACAAATCACCTCAGAAAAGTTTAGTATGATATGCTGGGACAGGTCTCTACTATTACCTGTTACGACAGCAGCACTCTAGCTTTACTGTGTAGTGCTCTGCCTGCTAAATTCCAACAATAATCAAACATTAGTCCTAGAAAAAGGATGCTCTGTCATTAACACTGCACTGACTAATGCAAAACAATGGCTTTTTAATAACTGCGTGTATAAAAAAGACCCTCCACCTACAATCTGTTCTTTTTGGGTTTGTGTGCTTATTTATGTTCTCTATTTTAATTATTGCATGGGAAGACATATTAGTTGAGCAAACAGCATTTGAAGCCACACTTCAAGTTTCCCATAATTGTATTTCCTCAATTTTACAAATTCCTGTTCTCAGAATTACAGAAAAAAAATACTAAGAATTGTGACACGGATAGTAGTTCTCTATGGGCCAAACTCCTCAGACCAAAATTAATATTTTAGTACAAAGAAAATTAAATCTGCAGAAATCTTGAACTGAATAATCTAAGCTTATTCCTATACATTTATTTAAAGATTTAAGACATTCAGCACCTTGCATTCCATCTTTATCCTGAATGGTCAGATGTTTATTTGTAAACTGAAACTAAATGTGTCCTGGTGAGAAATACTAGTTAAGTGTATGTACTGAGAACAGGCTGCTAAGTAAGTGATATCTAGTTATAACTGGAATAAACAATTTAGTCTAGCTAGAATGAAGACAATCTAGAAAAGACTACCAGAAACCAACATATATAGGGGTGGCTGGGATTCAGACAGCATAGACCAAAGCAAGCAATTTTAAAATTTACACACATGATCAATGGAACAGAGATGAAATAGAAATTGGTTTTTTGAATAATTACCTTCACCATCAGCATGTTTGAAAAACACCCATGATTTCTGAGATGCCAAGAAGGGACTATATGGAGTGTGATTTATAAACAATAGCCATAGAATAGGTTTTGTTTGCCTGGACATTATTTGTTTAGAATTTATGGGACCGGACTTTTTTTCCTCTAAGAAAAGGAAGAAGAACATGACAAATTAAATACATAAATAAACCAATGTGCTAATTAATGATCACATTTATTGTTCATTTATTGTCTGATAGTCAGTGTTGGGCTCTCCTATAGATAACACAAAACTTGTGTCCACTCTGAGCTTAAGCTGCAGTCACGTTTTCTTCTCTTTTGCCAAACTTTACTATTTTGACAGACTCCTGCAATTACAGAAAGCCCTACCCACTAAAGTGAAGACTGAGGTATTATCTGTATTTTAAGTATACAGCATGTTCTGTGTTTTATTTTTACTTCCTTATTAAACTGCTAGTCTAGAAGGATGTGGGACAAATGATAATAATAATTTAAAAATTTAAAAATCAGAAAGAAGGCATTTATTTGAAGCAGAACTCTGTACAGGAGGAAGATGACAAGAGGTAGGCCAGTAGTTGAGGAGATGTTTTTCTCTGAGCCAGGTAGACTTACACTACTGTCTTAAAAAAATTTAGACACTGAAAATACATAGTAAGAAAAAGGAAGAGGAATGACTGAAAAGTCCCCAGAGTCCCTTTCGGTTTCTCCTGCCCCCATACTGCTAAGGGCTAAAAGAAAGATTAAGGCAAAGGAAGTCAAAATATGTTAATAACAATCAGAAATAGGGGTTAAATAGTAACAGTCTGTATACCCTCAAGTTAAAAAAAAAAAAAATCCACAATCAAGCCAAAACCATACTTGTTTTGAAAAAGTTTCAGTCACTCTAATCAGCTACCAGTCTCTGGCTGCCAAAGAAGGAGGTAGAAGTGTGAGGCATTTTCCTTAGTACAAAAGGGCAAACTGGAGGGCCACTCTCTATGCCTGAATTCAGCCAGAGAGGAATTGCATTGTTTCACCTCGAGATGAGATGTCACCTGATGGCTGCACTTAAGAGAAGGTGAAAAGGGAAGGGCACTGCCACTGTGACCACAACCTATGTCAGCCTGCTGGTTCAGCCTAGAGCACGCTGGAGTCCTCTCAGGGAACTGAAGGGAGAGATTACAGGTCAGATATGCACCGTAATGAGCATATAAATATAAAAATAGCTAAAATAACGTTCCCAAATCGCCTAAACTTTGAACTTCTTCCTCATTTTAGGGCTTTCAGCAAGTACCCCAAGTCACAGTGGTGAAAATGAGCAAAACCAATACTACTCTGTGTCAACGTGAAATTCAGAGGTGGAATGAAAGGGGAAAAGAAAAAAGGAAAGAAAGAAAAAAAAGAACAACCCAGGAAGAAAGCAATTTGTCCTAGAGATTGAATGCACTGCCAATCAAATCTAAGAGCTCTTCAATCTGAAAATTACTCTATTTAATAGCATAAAAAAATTCAGAATTCATTTAATTTTTTACAAGGTGTTATGAACAAAGTGATATTTACTTTTTTTACTTTGAAATGTATGTATTAGCTTAAGAGTGTTTCATGCATTCAACAATAAAAAAGTTGAGAACTAATTTTTGCAGCGCAATAAGTTCCATTCAATTATTTGAAAAAGTTTCTCCATTAAAGCTTAATTTTTTGCAAACATTTTATGATACTGACAGGCAGGCATAACTCCACTATGAGTATATGGCATACACTACGTCCAGGTGTCACTTTTTTCAGCTCCACTTCAACAGCAGCAGCATTGCAAACCTTATCTCACCTATACAAACCAAATCTGACACACTTTCAGTCACCTATAAAAGCACATTTATTACCACAGTGTAAGAGAGATTTAAACCACATCTGGCAAAAGACACTAACAATGCCTCTCCGATTTTGAGTAGCAGATGGTGGTAGCACAGATGAAAACACTTTTGGCAGGACAAAGAGTCATCTGTCCAGCTACTGAAGACCCACCATTAGTGGCTAGCAAAATTCAGTTTGATTGTGTGAAATGAAATCAAAACAACCAATGCTTGGGAATGGTTTGACTGCTGGACTTACTTATTATATGATAGCAATTCTGACTGTCTAAAATTCCCCATAGTATCCCATAAATCCTTCTTTTCTTCAAGATACTGGTTTTCTTTCTGCAATTTATTTGCTCTATAAGTGATATGCTCAGATGTTCACTCTTGTAATTTTATTTCCATTTTAGCAACTTACAAAGGCCCCATTTTACAAGACCAACTTTTTTTTACATTGGCATCATGCTCATATTAAGTTTCATTGTGCAATTATTTCTATAAGAATTGAAAATTATCATAGAATAATCATTTCTATAAATTATTATTCATAGAATAAATTATTTATAGAATAAAAACCTGCTTCCTGTGCTGTCATGATGCCTGGGGCAGCTATAATGTACAAACTTTCTTATAAGGGATTCAAAGCACCATGAAAACAATAGAAGAGTTTTCCTATTGGACAGTACAGCATGATAAAACGAGTTGTATGCACTTCGTTGCATATTGTCTTTGACTCAGCTGTACTTAATTCCATGTAAAAATCAGTATTTCATCAACTGCAGCTGTCATTTAGAAGTCAAATTCAAACTTATCTTGTTTGCACTCTAACCCATTTTCTTTATATTGAAGAGGATGCTCAGTTGCCAGCAAGATTATGTGAAGTTCTATAAATACAAAGTGTGCAGAAGTTGTAAGTATAGTATTTCAAATCTACACAAAACCAAACATAAACCCTCTGAAAGAGCAGTGTTATTTACATGCAAGCTTGCCCCAAGAATCTCTCTCTTCACAGCACCTCTCACTCTCAATGCCTGTTGCCTCCCTCTCTTCCCTGTCCCTGCAAATAACTTCCTCAGCTCCCCCTTAATCACCTTCTCTGCTTCAGTAGTTTACCTTCTCTCTGGATTGTCTGAAGATGAAGATTTCACAATACAGCACTTACATGAAGTATTCTGGAGCACAGTTCTCATTTAATAAACAGCAACAACACTCTCATTAAATAAACGGAAAATCGTTTTCATTGTAACACAGACAGGCTCAAGTCCAAGTCCATTCCTGGAATGCAAACTATGACCAAGGAATTATAAATTCCCAGATATTAACACAAATCTGAACCTAAAAAATATGTATAATATATCCAATCTGGACAAGAATTCCACTGAAGGATTGACTTTTATAGCTATTACACGATTAATACTGCACAGCCAGGCTAGACTACTGATATTCCTTGTCAACGTCTTCCTGGGCATGCTTCATGAAGAAAGAATGTGAAAACATTTGGCAATGCTGTTATGATTATAGCACATGCCTCAGTTTTCCTACTTGTTTTGGTATAATTTTTAAGACAAATGACTGAGTCAAAATTCTTACATTAAAATTAAGATAAACTTGTGAAAATGTGCATGTCCTGTTTGATGTGATATGCAATCTGTCCTTCAGAACAGAATGAAACTCTCCCACTCATAAAAGCATACCTTGGCAGCGAATGAAACACTCCCCTCTTCCCACACATGCACACGCACAACTGGACATCAACTTTCAAAGTCAGGAACACTCTTTGCAGCAAGGATCAAAGGAACCTTGAGAACAAAAAAGCAGGAGATGGAATGAAAAAAATTCTTCATGGATTTCAGCGAGAAATGTGAGTGCTCCATCACTATATTTCTGAAAGCACTTTACTTCGGCACTCAGAACAAACCACTTTGACCTTCTATAATCCAGAACACTAATTGCTAGTTTGGTTTTCAAAAAACACTTTGTCCAGCTTGAACTCACCACTAACTACGTGACCTTACTTAAAAGGTAGTCACCACACACCTACCATTGATATCTACATCATGGGAAATGGAGACAAGCAAGGGTGCTGGCCTACAGACTCAGTCCCACAGCCAGGGCAGCTAGCAATAAAAGTGTGACCCTAAGAAGGTGTGCCAACATTGCCTTTGAGAAATATTTGGAAAGTGAAAAGGCAGAAAATCCTCAGCAGACATGTGGAACTCCTGGGTGGTTATATAATTCCAAAACCCAAATCAGAGATCAAATCAAATGGACCTGAAGGTTCTAGTCACATATGCTTAACCTGATTTATCAGGTTTCCAAATAGTATCTTTCTGCTGTTTCATCTTACACTGCAGAATCTCAAAGTACGCAGATGGTTTAAAACACAGACAAAGAATCAAACTACTAATTCATTGGTTATTTCTGCCTTCCAAAAAATGAAAAATAACTTAATTGAATGGTCTAAAAACCTCCATGATTTACTTGTTCGACAGTTTATTATTTCATATAGATGTCTTTTCTGGTTTGTTCAGAGCGCATAAAACATGCATTAGCCCTTAGTGTCTATATGCACTCATTAGATAACATAATACCAATCAGCCTTCTCATGAGCAACTAGAAGCCTAGCTGGATTTCCAGGGTGAACACCCAATACCTCTAAATGAGAAATCAATACAGCTCAATAGCGTATTTTGCAAGACAAGTGCTGCTTTTACTCCTGACCCCATGTATGTAGCTTAACACAAAGATATCCTACCCGAGCAGAGAATGTCTCACCTACAGTCACAGCAGAGAACATGCTGTACAAGCAGGCTAAAATGTCAACTCAGTCAGATATTTGATTGCATGTACTTGATAGAAAGACAGAGTTTAATTTCCCAGCAGCAAACAAGATATTCTTGAGAAACTTGAATATGCACTTGAGTATCAGTTAGCAAAGATACTGTAGCTTATATAAAACGAATCACAGTTCAACAATTTAAACAGGATGTTCATAATTTTAAAGCCAAAATCAGTATTGTACACAGTAGTTGTTGAAGAAATATTCCTAGAAGATAGTACAGCTAGAAATAGGAGTATATACATTATATATAAGGGTTGCATTGATCAAAGACTGTTTCTGCACAAAAGGGTTTGGCAAACAGAAGAGAATCACAGTGGTGTAAAGCTACTGATTTTAATTTATCTTTAGAAAATATACTTTTTTCTTTAGTCTATGTTATCAATGTGGCGTTCTGCTCTTGAGATTCAGTGAGCAATGTACCAGGGAACCCACAAAATACACCCACATGGCACAGCCAGTCTGTGATACAAGTTTTTGTCACTGTTTCCACAATCCCAGCATCAGCAGCTACCTCTTGCTATGCTGTGCTGAATAAGGGCAACTCAGGCTGCAGAAAACACAGAAACACTCATCTCAATACTGACTCCACAGCATGTAGTTTAGGAGGTTTTTCTACCCTAACAGAGGACAGTGCAAAGCGGAGAGACTGGTTTTATTATAGGCTGTAGTATCTCAAAAACTACGAGACTGTTACAAAATAAAAGGCCTTTAGAAATATCTTCTATTTGTGGTTTGTCTAAAGTTGTTTTTAATGTCTCCTCCTGATGCACAGCATGTGTAACAAATAAAGTACTGGAACCCTCATGGTTATAGGCTGAGTAATGCAATTTTTGACCCTTGCTGCAGCTGTCTTGACATGAATCTCAATGGACATGACAGCACACGTATTTCTATGAAGAGTGTATGTTCCCTCACAGTTTTTTCCCAAAAATCTAAGTTACAGCCCCTCTGGCCTAACAGAATACATCTTTGTCCCCGTTCAATAGTCACATGCTTATGCCAAACCCATATAAATTCTGCACTCATCAATAAAATTTTGCATCCACAGCCATTGCCTCCAGTCAGGCAACACCAGCATTGCCACTTCCCCGCCTTTCATTGCTCATGGTGTGACCTCATGCTCTCCCCCTTGCATTCTGGCCCACACAGGCTTTTAATACAGTTTTCACAAACACATTCTACCTTTCTAAGTCTGCAAAACGCAGTTTCAAGGGGTCTTATACTCTCATGGGATTCTCATGGGCGAAACTTCATCCACATACTTCCCTTTTTAGAGGTTACTGTTACATATCTGGAAGAAAAGTCTGGGAAAAAATGAGGATCTGAGGGACAGACCTGTTTCATACCCAGTAAGGATGAGGAGAGAAAAATTCAAGCTTTCAGACTTGCTTAAGTGTTCCTGTTGTAGTACAACAGAAGTTCCAGAAATTTCAGAGAAGAAAAAGAGCCAAAGAACAAGGCTGGTTTCCTTAAGCTGCTTGGATGAAGGACTTCTCTTTCCCAGTGGGTAGACAGGTAGGGAATGAGGGTCTCCCACAACCTCAGGTCCCTACGAAAACAGTACATTGAAGGCTGCAATCACTCTAATAAACTGGGACACCTTACCAAGCTTTCTTTGAAAGCAGGAAGATAGGTAGCCAACTCAGCGAAGTAGTATCCAAAATGATAAAGACTGATCAACCCAACTGGCTCAGTAAAGCCCAAACAGGCATGAGTTTAAGAACATCTAAGCTTTTTATGATATACCACAAGGGTGTATCCCAAGAAGGGTCAATTTCATCCCAAAATCACTATCAGATTAAACCAAGCTAGCCTTTTCCCTGAGGATTTTTTATTCCTGAGGCCACGCGCTTCCTCAAAGATCTAACACTGAGCACTTCTTTCAGAAAGAGATCTACGCAGGCATGCAAACAGTACAAGTGCTGCTCTAGCACCGAAGGTCTGGGCTTTGCTATTCCAAATTCAGACTCCTCCTCATACAGGGTCACAAACAAAGGCTCTGCAGTTTATCACCAGGCAATGTTCAGCATTCAGTGTCTAATGCCTTGAACACTTGAAGAAACGTATAACAAGGCAGAAAAAGGAAAAGACGGAGGATCATCTTCAGTCACAAAACATCTTCATGCTATAAAAACATACCCGGAAAGTGCTCTTGAATAACTCAGAAAATTGTGTCCAGTCTCTAGAACTGTTCTGTTCTGACTGCAATAGATTTCAGTGAAATTTTTATCTTCTAGAGATCTTGTGATGAAACTTAATTTGGAAAATATCTAGGGCCTTGAGGTCAAGTCTTCTTGAAGTGGGTTTGCTTTTGGGGTTTGGGGTTTTTTTTTTCTTTTTTTTTTTCCTAATAGAAAACTTTTATACTTAATGTAAAATACTCAAAGCAAATAAATACATTAATTCTATATAACAAAATCCTATCTATATGTGAAATAATCAGTTATCTTCACACTTCAGTGATTTACTTTCCATGTTTTTTGAAAGCTACTTGAATGTGACTCTAAGGCAAATAACAATGAAAAGCTGACAGTAAGGAAATGCTTTCACTGTCTTAGCATCACAGTCAAGAAATAGCTACACTGGCATCCTTGCCAACTAGGTTCATATGTCAACTGCTACTCGGATTATTCAGAGGCAACAGTCCAAAGAAGCTGTTCTAGCGAGGACTGCAAATTAGTGGATACTCATTCCTCATTTCAAAAATACTTAGGAGTACTGTATGAAGTATCAAATGAGATTAAATTTGGGAAATACCACTGCTATATGGGCCTGGTGCCATGTAGCATCTAGATTTAACAGATTTTTTAACAGATTTTTTAATAGATTTCTTGAAAAGGTTTTATCTGAAAACCATACACAAAAATCTTATTAAAAAATATACATTAAGAACAAAACCTACAATGTTTGTGTCTCAGCTTCAGCTCCCCTTCACTGCTCCAGCATACATAGGTAGCTCTGTTCATGGCTAAAAAACAAACGTGCAGGTTCCAATTTTTGGACCTGTTTACAAAAAAACCCCATATAGATCTATGTAAACTCTTCCACAGAGACTGTTTGAGAGACATGATACTTTAATTTAAAACCAAACCGAGCTCATGAGTAGTCAGCTCTCACAAGGAGCAGGGCAAACCAGAGTCCATTTGTACCTTACATCCGTCCCAGAGGATGGTAAAGAAAAGATCAGAAGAAATGCTGTGCCAGCTCCCCCCATCTCAATTCACTGCTTTCCTCCTGTCCTTTACAGGATCAAAAAGATGCTATTTCAGATTTGACAAAAAGATATGTATATCCTTCTTTTGATCTCTTTGGATTCTAGCTTTCAGTTCCTGTCCTCCCACACACACCATTTCTGCATGGTGAAATCATGCCAATACCACTCAGAAGACTTTTGCACTCCTACAGACCAGAAGCTAGACGTGTATTTCATAAAGGTTAAAATACTGAGGCTGAACTGATCTTAGTAGTAGCAAAACAAATACAGTATTCCATACCAGGTTTACTAAAATCTTCGAGAACAAATGAAACCCAGTTCCATCCCACCAGGGAAATGAATGTTCTGGGACAAAACACAGCAAGGGCACTCTTCTAAATTAATGGTGTTATGGTACAACATATTAGAAGAGGAGCAAGAAACCCAAACACTCTACACAATTGAAACACATGCAAAATATTCCAACTGAATTTGTCTCAGTATTTAAAGATCAAAGATAAAATTATTTCAGACAGGATGCTTCTTTTCCAGACAACATGCTTAAGACTAAAAAAAAAAAATTTAAAAAAAAGCCTGTTTTAATTAAGATTTTGGCACTGGCTTTTGAACATCGCGAGTTTGTTAATTTTATGCAAAGCAAAATAAAATTATATTCTCAATGGACTTCAGCAAATTAAATGAAAATATTTCCAGCAGCTAACTTGAAAAGGGATATCATTAAAGCACTGAATTCAATCTTATCTGTAGTTACCACTTAAACTTCTAGTCACGACACATTCATTCAAAACAAAATAGCAGATTGTAATGTGGGCTGATATCTGAAGGCATTTCATAAGCATACTCATGCTGAAGTCTAAATTTTACATGATCACTAGAGAGATTACCTTTGAACTACTCACAGAAATGTTTAAATGTCTTTGTTCTGTCTCTGAATTAGCATGTGGCATTGGAAAATTCAATATTATTTCTTACCATTTACTTCCCTTGACTAGTTAGCTACAATAATATGCAACACAAAACTGGATATCATTTTCCCTTCAAAGAGGAGTGGTATTAGAGGCAGAAAAAAGATCATTCAGCTATTCATTTTACATAGCTTTCAAATTTACTGTCCAAAAATCCCAGGCTATGGACATAAAGACTGGATATAATTGTCATTTGCTGCATTAGGATTACAATTTCCGTGTTTGTACCGGGTAACACTGATTCTTCAATATGTTGTTAAATGAAAAAATTGCTTTGACACTTGTCACTGTATCTTAAGCTAGAAAATCAGTGTGGTTCTTAATCAGAACAGACAAAAGTACTGTACTGTTTGATGAAAATTACAATTTCTAACTGGCTCTGTGTAAACCATTCTCATCTAATGCCAAGTCCTTAATGATAAGTGCTGCTAGGAAACACTACCGGGCAGCTCTGTGCATGCAGTCAGTTAATTATGACTTCAGTAGAGAACAGTTCATGAGATTATGTACAGTTACAACACAATTAACTTGTTTATCATTTCTTACATACCTGCAATGTTTGTTTATGTGTGGAGCACAGATTGTTTGCATATAATTTTAACCTTTGTTCAAAGGGGTCCAAATCTATTAGGATTTGTATGCCTTTTCTTTTTTACAGGAAAACAGACTAAATCACAATGTTTACAACCAAGCTTTGTCTCTGTCACTTGGTTTTATGATTCCATATATAAAAATTAGCTAGATCTGTGCTTACTATAGCCACCTGCTGAAATTTCAACACCAAAATAAGATCTATAATTGGATATACAAAAACAGAAGCTCTGAAATTACAGCACAGGCCTAAAATTTGCAGCAGGGGTAGTGAAATTCTGCAGCACTGTTTATATGTGGCTGTCAGTACTTGTACACCCACAGAATCTACTATTAGCAGTTAAAAAAGGCCAAGAAATAAAAGGATCTCTTGTACACAGCCTTCTACTTTTAGCAGGTTTAATTGTCTGTCCTTGCAGGAGCTATTCCCTGTTCCATCCACTGCTCTAAAAGGAGAGTATGGACCCCATGCTGTACAGGAGAAGTGAATACCATCTTCTCCATACCATGTTTAGGAATCTAGATAAGGAGGAGATGAAAACATTTAATTCTTCAAGGCTTCCTCAAAATACAGCTGAAAAATACTGTCTTAGAGCATGACAACAACATTTTTAGCTAATATATTTTTAAGAAGAACCCACTTATATTTATTAGCATGTCATATACTTCTGCAATGGTTGAAATCTATATATAAGACACAGGTAGAGAACAGTCTCTTCTTCATGGATAGCCTTAGTTTGTAGTTTTATTTACAGAATATCTCAGCATTTTTTACTCTCACACTGAGGATAACCCCAAAAAAGTTCCTTGTACAGAAATGTTGGCAGAAGTAAAGGACAGAGTTTTAGGACTTCAGCCGTTGCAACACTTAAATTCAACCAAATCTTGACTTGACAATACTAGGGATTAGGATAATAACAACCACTTTGATTGGCAGTCACTAGTTGCTACAAGACAGGAGTTTTAAATCCATTGGAGAAGAATAAAAAAAAATACTTTCACTATCAAGACATGGCAATGCTCTGGCATGTCATGGCCTACTACACTTGATACTGGAGACACATCCAAAGCTCACTTCATGTTCTAGATCTTCTAGCCCCTGCTCCAGGTGGCCTCAAAACTATGAGAGCAAACGTCAAAATTCTCCAACATATATTGGGGATCTGGTCCAAGGCCTCAGAACAAATTTCATCCCCAATGCTGACGGCAAGCAGAGAATTCAGACTCAAACATCTAGCAAATATTATGCTGACCATGTAGAGCTCTGGTATGACTCAGAGGAGAAGGACAAATCTACTGCAGGCTCTTTTGAATTTAAAGCCCTAGTGGAAAACACTGTGTTGTAGACAATTGTACAACTTCTCCTGACAGTTCCTTTTCCTCTGGAAGCAGAGGAATCAGTCAGAGCTGTTAACAGGGCAAGGCAGAACTGATACAATTATTAAGGATGTTCTCCTTTCCGCCTGTCCAGACAAGGGGGTGTTGTCTGGGGAGCTGCTCACACTATTTCCACAAGAACTGAGAACAGCTTTGTCCTACAGAAAATACAGAATGCTCTGGTCTTGCTTCTCCCTCTCTGGCCTCCAAGAGAAGCAGCGGCCCACAGTTGCCTGTACAAGCTACAATAGTGCAAGGAACACACAAGATCAAAGAAAACCAGTTAAATCGAGGGGGGACTGTGAAAATAGTAAACTGAAGCACAAAAAGAAGATTAAAACAACAGAACCTAAGTGAAGCTGCAAGATGTATATGGCACGGACAAATGAATGTGTGTCCTATCACTTAGTTACACAGTCCAGAGAGGGCTGCTATAAGCATCAAAAGCACTTCACAGCATCAATCTGAGAGCCAATAACATTAGCTAACTTAGGAGAAGCTGGGAGTTCAAAAATGGAGGAAGTTTCATTTTATATTGCTAGCACACGTATCAGCTTAAGCACCAAGCCAGTCAATGTTGTGCCTGTGAATGTAGGGGACTGACAATCCTACTGTTGACAGGTACTTGTGAGTCTTTCCAAGTGGTGAGGTACTGAACATCACTGACCTTGGGAGCTGTAACACTGCAGGTGTGCTTTTGCATAGGCAAATGCTATTGGCACTCGTCTGTGCTAAAGCAGAGAGACATATATAATATTAATAAATATAAATATTTATTTATTACATCACATTTCTGAACAATCTGATCTCCTGCTTCATGGACCTGTTTTCTGAATGCTGCCATATTTCCCTCACACCTAAAGTTGACCAGATATAGAAAAGTCAGCTCTATCAAGCTCATTAAACTACCCTTTTGGTTTTGTTTTTTTCTTCACTTGGTAGCATTTAGGTTTCTCACAAATCTTCAGTCATGGTAGCTTTTATATCTTTTATATGGAAGCTTAAGCCGCTAATCTATTTCCTCACCTTTGCATCAGTCAGATGGCACAGCAATTGTCACTTACTAACGCTTATAAAAAGTACATTTTAAGCTATAATAACTAACTGAATAATTTATGAGTCCTAATATCTTAACAGTAACAATGCAACTTTAAAAATTACTTGTTTTCATTTCTACAGAAACCACAGTATTATCATGGCCACGTATCAAAAACTGTATTAGCTTAGAGATTTATTACATTGCATCTTTATTCTTTCTCTCATTTTGGATGTTGTTGGACCCCCTTCTATGTGTCAGAGGGACAATCAGCACTGTTAACTGTGCACAGCTTATTGAGGATGGTAAATTTGATAACAGCACGTTTTCCACTGCACACATTCGCATCTTTGGCCTATTCTTCTTTCGCTGCTTCCATCCTCCAAACTCACAAAACAGCACTCTCATTCCCTACCACTGTGCCCACCATGACATCTGTGCTTCCCAGCATCCTGTACTCATCCTTTTCATCTCCCAGTGGAACATCTACTCAGTTGTCTATTTAACCCATGATCCTGTCCCTGAGAGTGACATTAGGAAATGCTATATAGAAAACACAACAAAGCCTAACACTGTCTTCATTCTTCTAAGATTCCTCCAACACCAGAAAGGGTTGCACAAGAGAGGCTAAAGGATATGTCCCTGCCTAATCCTTCTGTATCCATTTATAGACTTGTTGTATGGTATTTAATCAAATCTCTTGCAAATCTGCTGAAATTGCCTGCTTCAGGAACACGCTGAAAGGAGCTTGTAGAAGTTCACTGCCTGCTGTGTAAAATACCAGGGCTTATATAGTGCCAAGATCCTGCCCTCTGTCTTATTATAATGACCCCATTTTGCTGGGTCTTTTGGCTGCTGCACACTCAGCCAACAATTTCAGCAATCTCCCAACTGACTCTGAGATACTCCTCTTGTGTTGCAATTGCTTGTTCTGAGCTGGCATTGTGTGGGAATGGTTTGGGTGACTTTTACTTAGCTCCATTGGATGACTTTTACCTGTTCTGAAGCCTGATCTGCTGCCTTCCTCCCCCACTGTCCCTCCCTCCATCCCAGCACTTCCTGAGGTCCTGCTGGAGTTCCTCACCCTTAGCATACTACATTTGACTTCTGAAACAAACTTAGTGACGACGCTCTTGGAGATTTCAATGTTTATCTCCTCTGGTTCACTGATAGAGACACCTGAAGATCCCTCTCTTGCCTCTTTTTCAACCCAAGAAGTGATGACTATTATTACACTCAGACCCTGTAGCAACTTTGTTTCTTTGATGGTTGAGAAACCTTCACCAGAGTCTTTGCTGTTCTTTCAATCCTGGAAGAGCAGGGTGGGAAGACACTACAGGATTTCTTCTCCCTCGTAGATCATGATACTCAGGTTTCCTTGAGCAAGTGAAGCACAGAGCAGCAACACAACCAACCTGCTGCTTCCAAAGTGAGATTACAAGAGTGAGATTAACAAAGACAGAAAACTGACTACTCGGATACCGGCCCCTCCCGGCACCTGAGGAAACATTACTACATTGTTAATAAACATCTCTCCCCATCTTTCCCCAAGAGTAACTTTGATCATTGGCTCTTTTTCAGGCCATGCAAATGAGACAGGTAGACAAATTGAAACGTTTATTCTCACCATAACTGAAACCTCTTCTCCTATTATAAAACTTGCATCAGGCCTCACCAAAAATAATCCTAAAATCAGGCAATACTACATCTGGATATCAACCCCACCTTGGGAGGACACATGTGGTAATCACACACCATTCACGGAGTCCTGACAAAAAATTGGGTTCTTACAGGAAAAAAATTTTTGAAAGTCAAGTCATGCAGACATAGCTCTGCATTGCATGCAACAAAACTGAACACTGTAGTGCCTTGTGGTGAAGAAAAAGACCCTTAGAATCAGGGTGGGAAATAAGCAATTGGGTTAGCATTTACTGCAAACGAGTAGGTAGAAATTTGTTGACTTGCAAGAGCTAGAAACGTGGGGTTTTTTTCTCATAGTCCTGTACCTATACTATCAAATCATACTTGATTCCTTTTCTGAGAGGAATGAGCATGTCATCCAAACATATTTCTTTATTTTTAAAATTCCGTATTTCTTTATTAAAAAGACCAATACCTTTCCTTTAAGCTCAGAGAGAATCATGCTATGCCCATGTCATTCTTTGACCTTGGGTAAAAGAAATCTACAGGTACAATACCCACTGAATGTATCCAAATAATCTCAGCAGTGTTGTTAGAGACATGATGAAATGGATGAATTCTTTGTAAAAGCAATGCTTGAAGAAAGTAAAAAAGAATGAAGAACAGTGTTTACCTCCTTAATGAAATTGTGGCAGAGCTTTCAGGAGAGTGATTATTTTCTTCGGTGGTGTCTCTTATCAGCAGCTTCATCTCTTTGCTGAGTTTGTTTGACTGTTAGCCTCAATTGGCATGTGCTCTTGCTGCTTGACTGGCTTGATGACCTCAACTACAATAGCTACGGGCAGCAAAGGGTCAGGAGTTTATAATGCCTTGTCCTCTTTCTAAAATGCCAGCTTCAATTTGCCTAGAGCCAGGGGTTCATATACATACAGCACATAATTACGTTTTAAAGGGTTATGGCTGAGAGACAAGGAAATGTGTGCATTTCAAAAGGGGGGGGAATTTTTCCTGTGAAGTTGTCACTGCTTTCAGCTCCCACTGGGAAACAATAAAAACATCACCTCTGCATTATACAGAGGCACATGTTGAGCATCTTGTAAACTGAGTCTTACTTCTCTAGTCCACCACATATCCAAGCATGTAGTGTCCTCAGCTCACCTCATTTTGTACAGCCACTACAGCACCTGAAACTGCCCGTCACACCACTGTTACAGCACATTTCATTTCCTTTAACTCTTCTTTTTTTCCTAATGACTGTAATAAGGCTCATTTGGTTGAGTAGGGGTTTGTACTCAAGCAGTTAAACGAAATTTAAGATTGCGACAAAACCTACAATGCATCAGAGCTGGCATTCTTAACAAACACTGTTTAACAGGAACATTATTATTTATGGGGAAATGGTTCTGAAAATAAACTCCTACGCATGTTTAATGTCTTCTTTCCTTTATTTTTATTCTATGCAGTAGGAAAGATTTAGAAAAAGAACACAACCCAAAACAATGAAAAACGACTTAATGCCCAGTAATGACTAACTATATGAACAATTGCTTTAAAAAACAAAAATCAGTTCAAGAGTTCTTCAATCTACTATACATGAATAGATAAAACATGACAAAAATGTTCATTCAGAAGAAGCTCAAATTAAATTTCAATCTAATAAGGGCCATTTGTCTTCTTGATGACTTATATCCAGGAATGAGGAAAACACAATGTAAATTCTCTTCATCACGATCTCTTTTTCATTTCTTATTTGCTGATGTATATCACACTATTGAATTTTAGAAAATGATGAGGAGAATTGGTGAGTGCTTCACCCTGCAAACTTTCATTATTTTCTAAAAATTGGTATATTTGGATATGCTCAAGTTTCAAATAAAGTTGAAGTATTTCTTTAATTAAGCCATTTTAGCTCTAGCAGAAAGTCACCTGTAAAGCCCAATCTACGCTGTGTTTTCATTCTTTGTTCCATAAATCCGCAGTTATGTGCCTACCGGTCACCCCAGAAACTACAAATTGCCCTTCTATAGAGCAAAACAAATGTGGAGGGGTATCGAATACCACACTGCTTTTAAGAGGAGGTGCACATCCAGATCATGAGCCATGATCCCTAGTTCTGCCAAACACAAATATTCCCTTGTGTTTCAGTATGTAGTGGAACTGTGGAGTGTGAGCTCCTTGAATTTGGGGCCAGAAATACCTCCTTTGGCAGTCAATCAACACAGAAGCCAGAATCCACTTCATGTACACACTGCTAATCATAAGGAACCGACCATGGCCAAGACGCGGCATTAACAGGGATGCCTGGCACTTCTACTGTGCATTACTGCTTCCTGTTTATGTGAGAAAAACAGGACTTGTTTGGATATCCTGCTTACAGTCTGCAAAAGCCATCCTCTTGAAACTAGCAACTGGTAAGAACAGCTAGCTGTTCTGCTGTTCAACTCAATAGCACCATTACGCGAAAAACTGCAATATACCCAGCACGGTCCTTGTGGGTCCCTTCCAACTAAGGATATTCTATGACTCTACGATTCCAACTTGTGAGGTATCTTCAGTTAATTTAACTTGCAAAATTGCCAGCTGCAGTTAGGTCCATCAGAAAATTAATTCTCAAATTAATAATGAACCAAAGATAAAATTACACATTCATCAATATGAAAGTTAACCTACTCGACATTTATACTCGTTAAACAGATAGCTGGCATGTGTCTTTTCTATGAATATTGACAAGTCTGAGGGAAAGCTCTGTTACAAGATTTTATGGTATGCTATGACAGATGATTTTGACTGATAATGCAAGTTCTAGACAGGAGATCTTTGTTTTTCTACTACTTTCTACAACATCCTGTGACATGTCACATCTCTCTGCCTCAGTGTCCCCAGAAGGGAAATAACTACTCACATCACAAAGCGCTGTGAAACTGAGTCAATTTATGCCTCATATAACCTAGAGAGTATCAATATAAGTGGAAGACATTCAGCACCTCACAATGCATGCTGGCACCTTGTAGGATCACGTCTCTGCAGCTCCTTGAAGATAAAATACATAGTGACCAATGGAATCCGTTTGAAGGCAAATTTTACCTTCAAAAATTAGAAGGGAAGTGTTCCAGAAGGGAAGTGTTACATATACTTATTAATATTAGTCAAGTCATCACATATGTCACTGGTTTTACATAACAGCAATCACAGTAAGATCTCCAGATTTTCAAATGATACTAAAATTAGAGTTAGATTAAATAATGAAGAGTAATACAATCAGATTTCAAAGGATTTGGACCATTTTGGTAATAAGGCCAGCAGATGGCAAATGCAGTTGAGTGTAGAAAAATGTAAAATAATTGGTCTGGGAATATGTGCTAAGAGGAACAATCATGAAAGAAAAAGCATTAATGGGGGGGGAGGCTGGGGAATAAACCAGAGAAAGAGAGAAAGAGGCTATAAGAACAGTTGTGGTTTAGCCCCACCCAGGAACACAGGACCGTGCAGTCGCTTGCTCACTCCACACCTCACCTGCCCTGGGAGGAAGGGTAATGGTGCTGGAGCATGTCCAAAGAAGGGTAAGGAAGAGACTAAACCACATGAGGAGCGGCTGAAGGATCTGGGGGTGTTTAGCCTGGAGAAAAGAAGGCTTAAGGAGGGACCTTATCGCTCTCTATAACTACATGAAAGGAGGTTGTAGCAAATGGGGGTCAGGTTCTTCTCCCACGTGACAAGAGACAGGGGAAGAGGAGATGGCCTCAAGTTGCACCAGGGGACGTCAAGACTGGGAAAAATTTCTTCTGTGAAGGGTGGTCAGGTATTGGAATAGGCTGCCTAGGGAAGTGGTAGAAACACCATTCCTGAAAGTGTTCAGAAAATGCATAGTTGTGGCACTTGGGGACCTTGTTTAGTGGTCAAGATGCCAGTGTTTATTAGAATTGTACTTGGTGATCTCAGAGGTCTTTTCCAATGTTAACAAGTTCATGATTCAAAAATGGGTCAATTTATATCAGATATGAGGAGTTGTTTTTACAATGAGGGTGGTGAAACGCTGGAACAAGTTGCTGAGAGAGGTGGTGGATACCCCATCCCTTGAAACATCCAAAGTTAGGTTGGACAGGGCTCTGAGCAACATGATATTGTTGAAAATGTCCCTGGTCATTGCACGGGCATTGGACTAGGTGATCTTTACAGGTCACTTCAAACCCAAACTATTCTATGAACAATAATAATTGTAATGAAAAAAAAACCAAAAACAAAACAACAAAACAAAATACCCCATACCCTCAAAAAACCTAAAAACTGAGGAGGAAAACCTCCACAAGTGATGCACAATTGCTCACCACCTGCTGACCAATGCCCAGATCATCCCCAGCAGCAATTTGACCCTGTCAGCCAACTCCTCCAAGATTACGGGCATGACATTTGCCAATATGGAAAACCCCTTTGGCCAGTTTGCGTCAGATGTCCTGGCCATGCTAATCCCCCACTTCCTCATTAGCAGAGCATGGGAAACTGAAAAGTCCTTGTCTTAGGATAAGCACTATTCAGCAACAACCAAAACATCAGCTTGTCAGGAGCACTATTCTCATACTGAATCCAAAACACAGCACTGCTTCAGCTACCAAGAAGAAATTAATTTTACCCCAGCCAAAACGAAGACATCAATATATCAGCTAATTTAAAAAAAAAAAAGTTAAAAGGATTTGGTAGAAGGAATTTATTAGAAACTACAAGGAATAATGCATGTGAACCATTTCTTACAATCAAGTGATCCAGTCAGGAAATTATTTAATTAGGTAACAGAACCAGATAGTGTGAAAGTGCAAGTATAAGCAGAAGCATTCAACACCTAACAGGACATATTTGGCATCACATAGTATTAAATCTAAAGTCAGTAAAGTTCTTTGAAGATCAAGTGCACTAGGATATAACTAAGACCTTTTGAAGTTTGAAACCACAAACAAAAACAAGCCAAGATGAAATGAGAAATACTAACCTACCTGATTAATATTCAATATCCCAATGAAGAAATAACTTAGGAGCGTGTTTGTATATGACACCAAAAATGCTGGGTCCTCATCTAAACTAGGAAGACCAAGGATTGTAAACACAGTCCTAATGACCATATTATCAGTTGATTTAGAGTGAGTTTCCCAATTCTGTTCTAAAGCAAAGGTCTCTTTTCTTAATACAAATTGCATTAAAAAGGTTGTAAGTTTAATTTTTGATAAAACCTGGAAAATTTACAACCAGTGTCTCTAGTTATAAACACCACGGATCACAAGAGCACAAAAACAATTCACACAGGAATAAAACCTTGGTTATAAACACTGTGTTGTCCTAAAAAGACAGACCATGACAGCAACAGAAAGTAGTCAGATCTGGGTTGCAGCAATGTAAAAGCACTGCAGGGTTGCCAGCTCTGGTGCAAACTGGTCCTCTTAAAAACAGATGTAATACAAATGTGAAGACGAAAGGCTAAGTTAAAAAGAAAGATTTGTGGAACACTGACAAACAGGCACTGCTACACTTAAAGGATGTTATTACATACGATAACTGACATTTGAGGACAATGAAACTTACGCAGACAAGTACAGGCAGTCATGGCCCATTTCCACTGAAAACAATGCCATGGATATATGAAAAATCACTATTTTGTTACAACTACTGCCTTTTGTTATTTTTTCACACTACTAAAAGATAAAAATATGTAATTTAAAAAAAATCAATCTTGTTTGTGCTATCAGGTATATTCACAGGTCCACAGAACTGGAGCAGGATTCAAGTCAAAAGTTAGAAGGTACAGAATAGGAAACAAAATAGAAGAACAGCAGAAAGGCTGCAAAAAGCAGACAGGTGGGTTTAAGATCTCAATAAATACTAAACCCCACATTTCTAATCCCAAAATATCATTATTTCATGTTATAAAATGGCAAAGTTCTTCTCTTACGCCATTAATTTCCTTTTTCATCTGAACCTGCTAACTTTATTTTGTGCTGGCGCTATCATATGAAAGCACTTTTAGTGCTTTTCTCTGATTGCACTGGCAGAGTTATATGAACCATTACCTATCATTACTTTTATTTCAAACCTGTCAGTTCTTCCTCTTTGTAGCCAACAAGCTGTAAGAAGGGAAAAAAATGCAGTCTCTGTCAGGGAATAAAACCATACATACAAAAATGAGCTGAAAGGAGCACCTGAACAAAGGAGAAGGGAGGATGAAGAAAGAGAGAGATAAGAGATTGATAAATCTGCTCACCCTTTCTGCAAAGGGCATTCTACTCTCCTGCCATTTAAAATTAATAAATAAATAAACCCATAATACTAACACACAATGCATGCTAGACCTGGCTTTTGCCTGTGACTCTTCTTTATTCTGCCACACCATGTACTTAAAATACCTCCAACATTCCATAAATATTATGCAAATAAAAATAACATCAATACCCCCTCCTCATGCATGGAAAAATGCACACAAATTGAGCTTGAGCACATGAGAGAAGATGCGCTTCCCTCAAAGCTGTGTGCATCTTAGGAGGTGCTTTTCAGCAAATCCTTTACGAGCCACACAACGAGCAATGAGCAATTAGTGTTAATTAAACAGCCCCCCTAACTATAGTGCTGCCAGGGACAAGTTAATGACCTCAAAATGCACTTGGATGTGAAACTCTGTTCCCTCCGGGTGCGTGCCAGGCTGCCGTACCTCTGCAGAGCTGTGGCATGCTCCAGCTGCTACCACACATGTATGGAATGTCACTCCCATCTGCAGTCACATGCACCCTTCGCCAGCAGCCATTGCAGAAGGGCACTGCAGACACAGCTCCGAGACTAAAACATGCCAATAAGTTTTGATTTGCCTGCTTGAAACACCCAGGGAAGCCACATGCAACGGCAAAGTGACAGCACACTGACAGGCAGGCCACCACAAAGGCAGCTGACTTAATGCAGCAGAAACACATTCCAGAAGCTTATTTATCACACTCCATGCCCCAGGTTAGGACCACGCCTGCCTCTTAACATCTCAAAAATACATAAGGAAATTTTAAAAAAATTTAAATCTTAAGTAAAAAGAGTCAAATCTACTACCACCATCACCACCCCTTCCCTCATGTAGCTCATGTTACTCTCCTCATGTAACACCACTGAACCAGCACCAGAAACTGAGGTGTCCTACTGCCTCTCAGAAAGTAGGAGACAAAGGAATACAAAAGATCAGTGATCCCTGTGAACGTATAGTGGAAGCCACTGAAAATGACCAGAGGAAATAATGTAATGAAGTCAGAAACAGACAGCTAAACTCATAGCTGTTCCTAATTTGGGTATTACCTACAGACTAGACTGCAAACATCATAGGTATTCAATCAAACTGAATTAACTGTCAATAAAGGTTGAAGCTTAGTAGGGTGTTTGACAACTTTTATCTCCAAGGCAGAAGATGAAAGCATGTGGAGTATGTGTTAAAGAATGAAGCCTGGAGCATCTGCCGTGGCAAGCATGCTATTGGGCAGCTGCAAGAATCCAAATGGCCGGCTCAAGGAATCTATCAAAGAAACGAACACGTGGAAAACTTATGCGATTTAACAAGAAAGGATGTGCAGTGGCAGAACACACAGGGATTGCTGAGCCCAGCTGGTAGCCCAGAGGTCATATGATGGCACTGAAAGGGTTCATATTTCCCATCTTGTTCTGAAAAATATACCCATGCTCTGTAGCCAGTATATATGCTCCTCCTGGACTGTGATTTACCTCAAGAAAACAAAACCTAATCCATTTGCCGACAGTAATATCTTTCCTAGTGGTTGTTTTTTGCTTGTAGGATCTATTCTTTCCCTCCATGTGTCTCGAATGACATAGTTCAATTAAAACATAAGACTTGAATCAGTTTAGACTTGTGGTTTTGGTGGGTTTAGGGACAGTCTAAGATATTTCCACCGCTTTTCCAAGATCTAGCTAATGGTAGAGTCAAGAATGTTAAGATGTGGAGAGCTTTTCGTCACTGTGATAGAGAGGACAAAGAAAAGCTGTTCCAGAAGCACATATGGTGCAAGAAAAAATCTGAAGAATAAAGTAGTAGCTTAAAGCAGAGAAAAGTTATGATAATGGCAGTATAAATTTCTTGCAGCTAATATGCAGCTTGTCACAGCCCCTAAAAATCACAAGTTAGTAAGTATGAAAACTAGAATTTAATAATGACATTGTGCATTCCAGCCAAAACAGAATTCTGTTTTGAATTCCATTTTCGTTCCAATACATGAATAATGTCCACTGAAGGATATGGATTGCATACAAAAGACCCAGGTAAGTTCAGGTACTTTCATTTAAAAGGAAAAGAAAGAAAGTATTTTCATGCTTGTATCCAAAAGTAATCAGTGAGAGAGAAAGAAAAGAACACTCTCATTCAGAGGAACAAAGGAAAAGATCTTGGAGAAAAATAAAGAGAATTGCAAATTGCACTTCATTGAAAACATTGTAATTTGTTCACATTAGTCTTTGATACATGTGAAATTCCAAACACAGCTAAAGCAAAATGCAGCCCACTACAGAAAAAAATGAAATCTTTAATTTGCATAAAGATCCAAATGTAACAAACATATCAAACTATTGTCTGCTGCATTACATATAGTCAGAATATATCAAGTCTTCTTATTATTTCCTTTATTTCATTTGAATTACAATTGCACCCATTGTCCAGGGGATAATTTCCAGAGATTCTATCAGTGCTTCAGAGGATTCAGAATCTAAAATAGCAAGCAAGCAGAATACACATGAGGAATGGGAAAATATTAAAGCATATCAAGCAAGTGTCGGCTTCTTCCATCAGCAATCTATATAGACAAAAAAAACCACCTATCTGCTACAAAACTCACATTATCGCAGGCTTGGTGAAAATCTATCATGCATTCATAAGTGCCCCCCTTTAAAGAACTGCACATGGAGGAAATGAGAACTGCCTCAAATTTTCTATGCTTCCAATAAGGCTCTGCTGAGGAGGTCTGAGCTCCCATCACGCATAGCCATGAAACCAAGGCATCTGACATATCTAACATTCTGAGCTTTCAGATGAGCATGAGAAGACAACAAGCAAGGAATATGCTTTCTGGAAGTGCCCCATCTCATAGTGTCTCACTGAGTGGCACATGTGCCACACACTTGCACTTTCTCTTATGGACTGCAAAATGGGATAATGCTGACTGACACACAGCAGCCAAAATCATTAGCTCTTTCTCATTTGGGCTCATACAGAAACAAAGGTGTTAAAGTGCTACCTTGCAAATAAAAGACAAAGCCCAAAATGCTATAGGTACAAGTGAACTGTTTCTTTCAGCGAGAGTAATTTGAAAAGTAGTCTCTAAGTTTTTCCAGCAACCTGACCTGTTTGAAGACAGCGTTGTAGCAAAGCTCCTAACGGGCCCAGGGAGCCCAAGCTGTGCACATCAGGCTTCTCTGCTACAGCCATGCATTTACTGCTGGAACACTAAGAGAGAAAAAACAGTCAAGTGAATTTCTCTTCCACAGACTGTGTCCTCTAGGAGGTCTGCAAACACAGTAAACAAAGTGGCAGCTTATGGATGGAAAAGAAAGCCACAGTCATAAATACTGTCCCTTATAGCTACAGTTACCATAGTGCGTGTGCAACCGAGGCCATTCTCTTAAGCACTGTATGAACGAAGATGAAAAAGGAAATACAGGTCCACTACCACAACTTTAATAAGAGACAGCAGATGGCAAAAGGGTAAACCACAAAAAAACAGTGGCATAGCAGTGCTCTTGGCATAACCCAGCTGCTTACGTGGTAGGTAACTTTTGCAGGCACCACAAACAAAGAAAGTTTTTAGAAAGGCTTTGGATGAGATTGTGCAGGCAGTTCTGCATCTGTTTATGAAATCACAGAATGACAGCATTAAAAAACAAAGTTAAAAACTTAAATGGTTTATGGAGATTAGCAACTGAAGGCAGAAATAAATGTTTTAATAATGCAGGAGATGAGACATGTAGGAGAGAATAAAGAGCCCTGAAAACAAGAGACAAACATCCTACATTTAATGTGACAGGTTAGGTGGAGCTAGCTGACGAAGTCAAGGAAAGAAGTGACAGAGGTCAAACTGAGAGCTGAGGAAATTATCTTTAGAGCAGCAATTATCACTGACAGAAGTGGATCAAACCTGCATTGCCAAGGCTAGAAGAAGTGCTGTCAGCATAATGAAGGTATACAAGAGAAAGCTATGAGGATGGCTGGGAAGTCTCAGGGCACTGTTTCAGCTATATTGAGCTTCAAGAGGTGCACATACAGGCCCAAGCAAAGATCAGACAGAACAATATTTTAGTTTCATCACGGAAGGAGTAGAACCTGGATGCTGACAAAACAAAGAAGTAAAGTGTGTCCCTTTCTATTCTGAAAACAGAGCTTCAAAAGGTGAGATTCTAAAAGACAGAGCATGAATAAGAGGGAAGCTTTTGGAGATCATGGATTTGAATTATGATGGTTTTGAGAGGAGGACAAAATGAAGATTCAGGAAGTACAAGAAAAGAATTCAATGCATTCTACATAAGAGCCATGACAATGCATTTAAACGAGTTATCAGTTAAAAATTTAAAGGAAATATCAGTTGTTGATCCTTATTAATTCTTTATCTGTGTGAGCCTCACTACTACTCTGCATGCTTGCGTGTGCATGCATTAAAAACCAGAGGGAAAGCAGAATCTCAACTAACAGACTGCTAACTCCCGACAAAAGGAACCTACTAAACAACACAGGGAAAGCAAAAGTACTTTAACAAACCAGACCACAGCTAATGTAACCTGCTTGTCGATATCGAAACCCTTTTCTAAATAGATTAGTAAAGGAAAAAATTTTTTTAAAAAAGAAAAAGTCTCAAGTGTCACTTGCCAGTTTCCTACAACCTGTATCTCTTATATGGTCTTTATAGAATCACAGTGTGGTATGTATGAAAGGGCATGGGCCATCTATCACCTCTGGGCAACCTATTTCCATGTTTTACCACCAACATTGTAAAAAACTGCTTCATTATACCTAATCTAAAATGACCATATTTTAGAATCACATGCAATTTTTTGGGTTTTGCATGACAGATCCTTTAGAATGTAGCAATGGACAATGCAAGAGCTGCTGAAGACATGGTATCTCCATAACAGGCTAACAGACTACTTAGAGAAGCAGGAGTTTTTCAAGTCCACACAGTCAGACAGAACGTGGAGCTCAGAACCTGAGCCAGCCAATCTGATAACAACACTGTTAATATAATTTATGATAATTTATTGTGATCAGGCCTCTGATAAAACTTTTTTTTTTTAAGTGTGCTACGCTAATCCTTAAAAAAAGTAAGGAGTAGAATCCAAAGAACAATCTCACCTGAAGTCCTGGAAATCATGGAGTGCCTCTTCTTTGAATACATTTCTAAACATACATCGCCCAAGAAGGCAAACAGGAAAATCGGCATTGAATTATTAAGCTTAAGCTACACTTAGCCAACCTACAGACTATCTACCTGGAGAGAGCGGTGAAAATAATCTGTCTGGAGTTCAGTAAAGTTTTTGGAAGCT
The DNA here is from genome assembly GCA_013398015.1 of Oreocharis arfaki. NCBI lineage: Eukaryota > Metazoa > Chordata > Aves > Passeriformes > Paramythiidae > Oreocharis > Oreocharis arfaki. Next base: position 371,435 of record VZRR01005873.1, on the reverse strand, counting down.
GAACAAGTATGGGCTGGAAAAACAGACTCCTAGGTAGGCTGAAAATAGGCTGGACTGCTGGGCTCAAAGAATACTGCTGGGCACCAACTGCTCAATGGTTGGCAGTCAAAAGTGAGAAATGTTTGCCAGTGATTGATACCGAGGTCTGTACTGTTTAATAACATCTGAGCAATAACAATGAGCATCCAGAATAGTGCAAAGTTTTGCACCTGGGGCAGAGTAAACCCATGCTGGGAAGGAGACGGGTAAGTTTCAGCCCAGTAGAAAAGAATCTGTGGGATTCTTTTCCAGACACCAGCAGACACCAACCCAAGCTACAAATGCTCACTCATAATGACCAAGGCAAAGTGAATACCTTCTGACAGTATCAGAAGCATGGCCAGCAAAACAATGGGAGTTATTATCCTCCTCTACATGGTGTTGGCAAAGCATCAGGAATCTGCGCCCAGTTCCAGGTAGATATGGAGAATTTGAGAACATCAAGAGGAGGATCACCAAGATGGTCATGGCCCAGAAAACAGGATTCATAATAATCAGCTGAGGGAGCTTCTGTAGTTCAACAAAGAGACTAAGGATTGCTAGAAGAAATAAAGTGCCAATGGTGTCAAATTCTCCTTGACAGTAGCTATGAAGTAACAAACTCTCTTGACCACGATCTGCAGCTTTGGAGATTCCAACCGGACATGAGGAAAGGCACATTACAAATTCGTGTCCCAGAGCTGCTAGATTTATGCTAGAGCATCAACATATGTCCTGCTCAACCACCTTGTACCCAAAGTACAGACACTAATGCCACCAACCTTTTTGTCAACACTGAGCGTCTACCTGACTGTTAGATTCAATAGGCCAAACATCTCCACCTGAAATAATCTCTCTTAAAAAGGCATTACAGCAAAAGTTCAACCTGCATAAGGCCTCCAAAACCTGCACTGACTTACTCTGAAAATTTTTTGTGCAGGGGATGACAGGAAAAAGGAGTAGAGATTGAAACAGGCAGCATGTCACCCTTTCTACATACATAATATCCTGTGAAGTTACCACAAAAAGGGATTTGCAGGCTTGAGCTGTCACTGCATAACATTTCAAAGCAACAGTCTTCTTTCTGTGATGCCATTCTAGCCCACATCTGTAAGTTTCCCATTTAGAGAAGGAAAACCCAAGGCCCTCTATTTGTAGCTACACACTATGCCTGCAGTCAAACTGTCAACATCTAAACACTCATGTAAACAGGTACATATTTTAATTCTTTCTCCCACAGGCATAATAAGTATTATTAAGACTAGGGCAGACAGCAGATTTTTAAAAGGCTTTAGTTATATCAATAGTAAGTTTGAATGGTTTTTCAGTCTGCTGTAGCAAGGCAGTAAAATATAATAGCCACTTAACTGACACATTGTTATCAGTCTTATTATGGCTTTCTTCATGCCTGTCAGTGGATTATGGTAATTTTTTTAGTCATGGATCTAATCAAAGTAGAAGACTCTGAGCTACTGACAGCTCAGGAGAGAGATAACTGCTTACATAACACTGTCATGAAATTCTAACGCAGGCAGGAACTTCAGCATCTCTCTAGTCCAACTCTCCTCCTGGTTAAACAAAGCAACTTTTACAACAACAGGTTCCTTTTTGTGCCAAAGAAACAAAGAAAATGCAATGGTTTCCCTCAAATTACTACAGTATTCATAACAAGAAACATTGTTCTTCTAGGCAGCTGGTGTGATGCAGTCTAGAGATCACTTTGTGAACAGTATTGTAAACTCATCTTGATATCTACCTGTCCAGAAATTCTCTTCTGCTTCTTTCTGAAGAGCTGATCAAGTTAAACCATTAACCCACATGGCAAAAATTCCTTTGTAAGACTGAAACACCATTTTCTCATTCGAACAAGCAAGGTGAAATCAATTTTTTCTTTAAAGAACCAAGGAAGAGCTCCATGCAAACATTATACAGTGGCTTAGAAGGGGAACAGGCAGGACTGCACACCCACGTGCAGGGTGTGCAGCGTGTCTGAGCAGGCACACACTGCATGCAATGGATACAATCACAACGCAGGTGCTGGATTGCATCGTGTGGGGATTTCTGTGTTGCTCAAGCCTTGTGGGTTTCCACTGAAATAGATACAAGTACACAGAAGATCCTGACATTAAAAACCGTACAAAGCATAAACCTTTTGCATTCTAAAAACCAGTATTTCCAGTGTAATTTGTACTAAACTTGAGGGCCATAGATGGAAAGCTGAATTGATGCACAGATTTAGAGTGTACACAAAACACTGCATGAACGCAGGTCACATCAGCTCTCCAACACAAGTAAGAAAGTAGAGGAGCTTTCACTTTCCGTTCTTTTCAGGGGTACATCATGTGCCGGCTGCAGTGATGGTCAGTGACCCACTGTATCCATCACTGCAATCACTAACATATTTCAAACTGGCTGCTGAAGAACAAGATTGTGCTAGTGCTTGAGTCACAGCTGATAGGAGCTTGAAGCTTGAACATGCTGGATGTCAGAACACTCTCAGGCGCAGGAGCCATGCACTATGGAGATGAAAAAACCTATTCACAAGATATAGCCATTCCTGAACGTGACAGAATCAGTGCAAAAAGAGGCCTCTTACTTTCGAGTTTCGCAAGTCTTCTCTTTCTCCTTCAACCATTTTTTATTTCGCTTCACTTAGAGAGAGCTAAAAAAAGCCAAAATCAAAACCAAGCATGGGCAAGTGAGCTAAGGATTTGATCTTCACATAAAATAATACAGGCAGGCATTGAAGTGCTGCCCAATACTACATTTCTATTATCCACGATGGTACAAATCATGCCCAAAGACCATCTTTATAAAGGAATGCAAAACACTTAGAAAACAATATGGATTTTTTTATTGTGTGCAAGCTGAGAAGAGTTTTATTTTGTAAAATCTGTTTAAATTCCTGGCTACTTCAATGGTCACACTATTATCAGTCAGGTATACTAAGAACTCCACAGAGCTTCATGAGTCATAGTACTGGATACAAAGCCGACAGATGTCAACGTGAAATATTATCTTCTCATTGACTTTAAAGGGTTTTGACTCAAGCCTATAGCAAAAGACATGAAGTGAAGCAAAGCAAAAACACTTGAAATAAGATAAACCACTTCTTAAGATTAAAGACAAATTTTTATATGATACAGAATCTCCAGCACTTACTGCTTATCCTTGTAGGATTTAATGCTATTTTCTATAGTTTCTATTCTGCAGTGAACTAAGGTTATCGGCAATAAAGATTTCTGTAAGACATTTCACCCTGCTTTTGCAAATCCTTAATCTTTTCCACCAGATTTTGTTATAGACTTCAATCTCATCCATTCTTTTTAACAGCATACTAATTTCAGAAACTACTGGAAAAAGCTTTAGCATAAACAAGTCAAAATGTAACTTGAGGGCAGAAAGCAGTGAAATCTGAAATATTTTCAAAATAAAAGTGATACAGGGTTAGCTTTTGTGGCTGAAGGAAAGGAGTTGCAAATAGTACAACACAGTTCAAATTATCTAGGTGAACAAATACCTTCTACTAAAAAAATTCTTTCCATAGGTCTCAGAATTTACTGGGGAAGGGGAGAGAGTCTAGTTCTTCAGTGACCAAGTTCTAACTGTCCAGCACTACACAAAATGAATTCTAACTAGTGTTTATGAAGCATCTTAAAAGTAATTTTCAAGTGGTGGGTGATAGGCTCTGGGCAAATACATGAGCTTTTTCAATTTTTTTTTTCTTAAATGCATTCCTTGTGGATAAGAAAACCTATCTAAACTGGAAGAAGCTTTTTCAAAGCTCATATCAATACTCATCTTCTGTTAATTGCTATAAAATTCCACCTCATTACCATATGATAGAAATACTGTTATAACTAATACTACAGAGTAGTTAGTGTCCAGCAGTAATAAATGAGATATCAATAGAAGCAAGCATTGCTTTTCTAAGTGAAAGCCACAGCAAATGCCAAAACTGAAAATACTGAGATCTGGGATTATCAGGGATAATATAGTCATGTACCACACTGTAACACACACTAATTGCTAGTTCTGCTCTGACCACGCTGTGCCCCTATCTTCTAATCACACTTTCCAGTCTGGTACTTCAGTGCATGTAAAATAATGCATTGAAGTACAACAGGATGCCAGCTTGACTGACAAGTCCTGCCACTGCACAGCAATGCAGTAAAATTAACATTTCTCGTTTGCTTTCCCCAGGTGGTAATCTCTGTCTTCCCAGTGATAGGCTTCCTGTGGGGGCACGTGATAATTCAAGGTGCTGGAAGGTTTAGCTGATGGCAAAGCATACACTTCTCACTACCACAGCAAGGACAACTACTGACTGCAAAACTTGTTCTAAACCATGCCTTTTAAAGATAATTGGCCAAATGCTAACAACTCTTCTGAATTCCCTAGAACAGAACTTATTTCCTCCTCTACTCTGCTACCACCCTGTAAGGTTCTGTTTGTGAAAATGGCACAGAGTAGGCAATATAATTTATGCTGATTTGGGCCCAATAAAGGAGCAAAAGCTAGCAGAAGGAGCCGAGAGGAGAAAGCTATACAAATTAAATATGGATTACTTGACATCAACTTTCACCAATGTATTCAGGGGATTCAAGACTTAGGAGTAAGAGATTGAGGCTTCGGGGGGTTTTGTTTGTTTCGGGGGGTTTAGTGGAGAGGGGGTTCTTTGTGTCTGATTATTCTGATGTTGGTTTTCTTGAGTTAAGATTCAGTAACACAGATCAGTCAGCTTTGAAGGTCACCAGATAAGGATGTGACACTAGAGTGTTTTTCTTCCTGCTGTTTTCCCTGTACAGTGCACCTAAAATAACATCATCATATGCCACTTAGTGGAATTGAATCAATTATATCAGATGCTGTGTTGTGCTCAAATACATGAAGCCAAATAATGAGCGTTTGGCTTATTGTTCATCCTTTTCAGGAAACTTGGTCTTGTGGGAAATTGGCAACCAAAACAAAACACTGTGTTATAGCCTGTGGGGAGTGTTTCTGCTCCAAAAAATATGATAAATGCCTTTGTCTTTCATTTTTTTCAAATCCTCCACCAACACAGGCTACTGCTGATGGCAGGCAAGCACAGAATGAGCCACCTGTATGCCACACAACAGATTTCTGAACAATACCACTTTTAGAGAGCCAGAAGTATCAGGCTGCAGATGGTGCTTTAAAAATCATTACTAGGGCAATTTGTTGCATCTCACCTCAATCTTTATTGTTGCAATTATGCAATAATATATGCAAATCAGCCACCAAATTTTACAACAGCTATAGTTCTTTTTCACAAAATCCATGGGATCACAGTCATAATAGTAAAAGATTAATGATCCACACCATTTTCTCCTGAGCCTGCACCACCTCCTCTGATCTGAGCATCAGCTGGACAGTGCAAGTCAAGATGTCAGACATCTTGGTCCCCATGGAGGGCTCAAAATAACATCTTTTTAGTGATGAAGTATGCTGATGGAAACCCCCAAGTTACCGAGAGAAGAGAAAGTGCTTTAAATTTTGGACAGTTCCTAGACTCCTGTGACAACTGGGACCACTTCAGTCTTTTCTCTTTAGTTTTGCTGGTTTTTTAAAAAAAAATCCCTGCTTAGAGGATTTAAAAACTTGCTGCTGTTTTTTTCAAAGTCAAGCCTCTGAACAAAATCTAAGTATGCTATGATCTGAGAGGAGATCATACTCTTTCCATCAATCAACCGAGGCTGCACTGTAATGGTTTCTCAAACACTTTGGGGATAGGAGGCCTTAAAATCTATTTATCATATGGAATTCAAGTGCCTCAGCCAGGTGGGCTACAAAAACTTCAGTCCATTATAACCCTCTTTGCTAATCATTTTCATCCCTCTCTTGTTTTCCATAAAAGAGTTTATTCTCTCTAAAACCAGCTCTTTAAATAAATGCATTTTCTAGCACTCAAATCTACACTAACATTTCAATCCTGTAAGGGAACATTCTGAAAATGAAATGGCAGAAAAAATGAGTTGAAAAGGTCATCACATCTCTAAAATTCTACTTGCTTCTGAAATTCTAACAGACAGTTTTGTACCTAACAGGACAAACCATGTTGTGGTTGCTCCAGGAAATTTTGCAGTCACCACCACTGCCTACAAGCCCATTGTAAGCTTGCACAGATTTTCAAAACAAGCCTCGTCTTTCAACTATTTCAGCATATGGGAGGAAAAAAAAAAGAAAAAATGCACTACTCAAAAAAGAAATCCTAATGTGCTACTGAAAAGTCCATTTGACTTAAATACCAGGAAAATTCCCTAGAGAAGGCTGAGTCGCCATCTAATTTTTTTTCAATTGCCGTCATTAGAATTATATCTGTATTGCAAACATTTCTCTTATATGGAAATTAATAGAACCTGCCTTCTCTCAAGCAGAACAATTAGGCCATTCAGAAAAGGTGCATAACTTCTAACAGCAGTAGGAAAGTGTTTATACCACAGGTTTATACACTCAGGCAGGAATAATTAACTGCTCAAAGCACACAGCAGAGGACATCTTGCTAGATATCACTTCTGTTGGAAGAATCTGGTAGGTACATTGGACCACAAATATTAATTTAATAATTGTTTCTTTGTTTTATACAATATTGTTTTATTTGTACAATAAAAAACATAGATGTGCCATTTATAGGAATAAATATAAGCTGAAAGATAAGTGAAGTACCTCTATTCAACACCAGTTAAGCTAGAAATCCCATCAAGGTATGACATTTCAAGAAAAACCTAGGCCACATGGAAACAGTTCAGAGAAGAACAAAGATCAGGAACATAAAAAATACGAGATATGAAGACGCAGGACTATTTAGCTTTAAGAGATCAATGGAAATGTACTAGTGAGAGTCTTGCTGGATTATAAAGGACTGCTGCAAAGAGGAAGGGATTAATTTGTTCTGCCTACCCACTGTGGACAGGACAAGAAGTTGTCTTAATCACAGGAAAAAAAAAAAAGAAAAAAAAAGAGATTTGTGGTAAACAAAATTTTGCATTAAGTGAAGACCGTGAAAGATTAAAAAAAGTAGGAAATACTTCTGCCAGTGGCCCTTGAGAAGAGGTTAGACAAACACCTGTCAGGAACATCATCAGAGAACAGGCCCAGACACAGATGACTTCACGTGATTCAACAGTATCTCCTGATTTTCTGTATACTCTTTTTCCTTTTCAAAGTATTTTGCAGAATGTATCTGTTACACATTTTAGCCCATCTCCACTTTTTGGCCTAGGGTAGTACAAGTGTTCATTCACTCACTGAAAGCTGTAGCAAGGAGAACCACAAAGTTTGAGGACCAACAAACAATGTCTAGTTTTAGCTGAAATAAAATCTATTGGATTAAAAAAGAAAAAGTTACAGAAAGTACCTGAATTTGTGAGGGAAGAAAAGTAATATAAAGAACAAAGTAATAACTTAGGAAATACAATTTACTATGAGATTTCTTGAGGGCTGGTAAAGGCCTGAGAATATTCTTGCTAAAACAAACCTATGCATTACTGTGGCTGAGAAGCAATACATCAGACTTGCCAGCTTCTGCAGTATATCGTGCTTTACTTCTCTTGCAAAAAATTAGAACAGCTATGTAAATTCTAGAAAGACATACACAGCATCTGGCACCTGACACTTACATGCACTTACTAATTGTACTTAGGGACTGAAATAAAGGAAGAAAGAGAAATTTCAAAAGTGACAAAGGAAAAACGCAGCAATATTTGTATACCCACCCTATCCTTCACTGGGTTAATTTGTCAAAGGAATCACTACATCAAACGGATAATCTGACTCCCCTCTCAGTGTGCAAGAATTTGTTCATCCCTCACACACAGTTTAGCAGCTCTAGCATTTATTTGTGGAACGAGGAGGTGGCAGAGAAGCAGGAGTTAAGGAAAAGGTTTATCAAAGGATAGCACGGTAGCACTAATGAGCATGGGGGCAGATGGTGCAAATACGTCGGTAATAAATAATAATCATTTGAAGCATTGCACACAGGCAAGAAGTCTCTGGGGGTCTCTATAAAAATAGCTGCTGCACCACTGCACTGATTAACCTTTTACTTCCAGTATGTTCCCTACCTTTCAGTAAGAACTAAAAAACAGCAGGATCCCTACAGGCTCCGGGAGTATGAACATCACAAAGCTTCACGCAACTACACACAACAAACCTGGCAAGTGAATCAGTATTACAGCTGGACTGCTATTCACGCTTATTTTATGTTAAAATCTTGCTACATTGTAAGTATAGTTTTGTTTAATGCTTCAAGATACATGGGTCCACTTGATTAAATAGCCTCTAGGAGTGTGAAATCCTATGGGACTCCTTGTGCAGCCAAGAAATTATCCAGGGTAGAAAAGACTGAAGGTTTGATCCCAAAATATTTTTTCCTCCATTCTAGAGATAAATTGCAGAATGAGGTAACAGTTCTAGTCCAATACTATTATCAGCATATCAAACTTCATCTACTTTTGTGAAGGACAGGGTCAAGTAACATCTTCATAGAGTAGTAATTTACACCTCAGTCTCACCAATTTAAAGGACGAGTGTGAGGCACAGAATAAGCGAATAGCTTAATTCTACTGCTGGAGCAAACACAGAAGCAGCACAAGTGGAATTCTAGACAGGATGGCAAAACCACGACTGTATCTCAGCCAGCCCTCCAGCACAAACCTACCCTCTGTCTCATGACCCTCTGCCATGGCTTGTGCCACCACAGCAAAGCACAGACACGTGCCTCCTTCCCTGCTGCAGGAAAGGTGGTGTTTACACCTGGCACACAGGAGCTGGTAGCAGAGGTGACAACGTTTCTGTTACCTAGCAGAGACCCATTTGGTGACTATATTCAGGTTGGGTCAGACCATGAGTCTGACTATTTATTTTTCTCTTGCACAAAACGGGGAGAACAGACTCGCTTCCCCTCTCATAAGGAATTTCCCTAAAGGCCCATGAACATATATATATTTATACCCATTTCAGTAAACCACATTTCCTCTGCTGACTGTATTTTCTCTTTATTTCCATTCCAACATAGTTGAATGGGCTGTCAGTCACTGTTTGGCTAACCCTGACTTGTCCCAGTATGTAAATTAGATTCCCCCCCCCCTTACTTTAATTCCCTAGAGTGGTGTTTTCCATGTATTTAAATAATTTTTCTACTTATTACATGGACAATGAATCCAGAGCTGGGTGTTTGGCTATGCTAGTAAGTATATAACAATGAATTGAAGATAATTAAATACCAGAGCTAGTGCAGTGACATGAGATAGGAAGCACAATGAGAGTTCAAAGGTTTACTAATGATGTATTTAGGAAACATGTGGACAAACCGTGAAACTGAAAGCTAAAACATCTTTCAATCTTGACCAAAATCAAAATATGCAAAAATCAAATCAAAACCAAATATGAAACATGTAATACACAATTACTGTGCTACACCAGTAGTAATTGCTGAGGCAAGTCAGTAGTCCAATGAGAATCAGCCGAAGCCATGGGACATCAGGCACTGCATTCACCATTTTACTTCCAGGCAGCAGAGCAGATGCAGCCCATTCATAAAATCCTCTACCCAATGAACAAACTTTCTGGTCTGAATTCCAACCTTGACTACATTTACCTGGCTTCAACTGCACCACAGTTCTGTTTACTGCCACTGATTACGGGAAGAAAACATTCAGCCACTTCACTAGCAAAAAGAACTGTTGAGAAGCAGCATCAGTTTGGTTTTAAAATACATTTTAATGCAATAGTACTTAACTAGTTTTTCTGAAGTCTCTGGAGGATTATCAACACTCACAGGAACAACAATAATGCTTTATTTCTTCAGTCAAAACCATACCACCTCTTCAGCTTTCTCACACCAACTTTGTGACAATCTGCTTACAACTGCAATATCTGAAGAGGCTTTCCTAACTGGAAAATCCTTACAGATTTAGTGTTTTTCTGAAGGCCCCTCTCTAGGCCCCCAATATATTTCTTTGCATTGTTAAGGCTACTGCCTCTGAAATAAAGGCCACTGGAGTTCTGTTTGCTTGATGCTTTGCTATCCTTGGAAAGGAGTTTAGGGAAGCTTTCTCGCCTCAGCTAAGAAAAATTACTCTAAAACTGGTACATGTTTGTATTATTGGTCAGCAGTTACCACATTATCTGCACCAAATCAGCGGCCAACATAGGTGTATCCTGCAGCACGGTGCTTTTTGCAGTTATTTTCCCACATACAAGCAATTATGCAAGAGGAAACAACGTGAGCTTGAACCCAGACCTAGTGTAACTGCTGGAAAAAAAAAGGTAGAAACAATTCCGTAACATCTGGGTGGAAGATTTATATTAATATTATCCTCTATGGGGATAATACGGGATATGAAAGTGTCCTGGGTTGCAGTATATTCTATTACCATCNCACTGGACCTTCAGGCGAGGACCAGACCCTTTTTCCACAGGACCACTGTTTCTCACCGGAGCTGCTGCACGCACCCTGCTCACCAGGAGCCACCAGCGCTGCTGCCGGCTGTGACCAGCACTGCTCCAGGAGGGGAAGCTGCCGGCTGTGACCAGCGCTGCTCCAGGAGGAGAAGCTGCCAGCTGTGACCAGCATTGCTCCAGGAGGGGAAGCTGCCGGCTGTGACCAGCACTGCTCCAGGAGGGGAAGCTGCCTGGCAGCCAAGAAGGCTGCACTGAGTGACTGTGCTGTTATAACTGCCATAGTCATTGTTGTTTATTGTTTTGTTTTATACATATATAAATTAGTAAAGAACTGTTATTCCTGTTTCTCATATCCTTGCCTGAAAACCCCTTAATTTCAAAGTTATAATAATCCGGAGGGAAGGGGGTTGCATTTCCCATTTCGAAGGGGGCTTCTGCCTCTCTTAAACAAACGCCTGTCTTTCAAACCAAGACAGAAAGCCAATATATAAAGTGATTTTCAGCTCTTACAGAATTATCTCAGAGAAATAGCCCAATGGACAAATACCGAGGGTCATTTTTTTCTTAAATAAGCAGGTAGATAAATAGCATTAGACAAGCCTTGTTTAGGAAATGTAAGTCAACAATACAGTCAAGTGTTGAATAGATAGACTCGGAAGTCTTAGAGGAGACAGCATTTCTTGGCATCCTGAACCACCTGGGAAATTATAGTGGAGGGTCTTCTCCAAAATGCAGAGCTTCTGAGAAAGTGAAACTACACAGAGTCTGGGGAAAAAGAATCGCTGCTGCTTACAGGCTGTATTGTGGGGTGGCAGTAATGAAGCCTGGTGATAGCAATCTGCTGGGCTCACCCATCAATCCTAAAAATCCAAGTAATATTAAAAGCTTTCCATTATCTATCCCAGCATGTACTTTTCTGGCCTAGCTTAGCCAGCCCTCCATCTCATGTTAGCAGCTTCCAGCCCTTGCAAGAGAAAGCTAGACTTTTTCATGTTCAAATAGGTGTCAATGTCAGAGGTGTAGAATATATATGTAATTAATCCAAATATGTGTGGGATGAGACAGCCCGATATCTAGACCCCTGTGTGGAACCCACTGTCAAGATCCATTGACAGCTCAAGTGTCAAAACAGACAAAGGAATTGAAAGAACACAGAAGCACTAGAGTACGGACTGGAAAGAGTCATGTAGGTACTCAGTGCCCATGCGAACTTCAGCCAAGGGAGTTTGTGGGGCTGTGTGAACATGTATCGCTCGACCAATGCTCTCAGATTGGGGCAGTTGACCTGTGAGAATGGACGGAAGAGGCAGGAAGCCCCATGCAATTATTCCAGGTTTTCGTCATTATTACAATGATCATGCTTCTCCCCCTCTCCCCTCAGATGGATTTAGAGTAGCAACCTACAAACTTCTGTGTAGCAGCAAAGAACTGTAAAGGTTCAGCTATGTTCTGACCTAATCCCATTACTACTAGAGACATTTCTGTGCAAAGCAAAAAACAGGATGGCTGGCAGAGAAGAAACACTGTCTACCACCACTATCACACATCTTGTCGAATTGGCCTCACTAATACCAGGGCAGATCATGTAAATTACCTGCCCAGGGCCTAGTAAATTTGGTCCCTCGAGTTTACAGTTTGGTATAAACACTAGCTTGATTAATCATGTAGTTCCCTAATCCTGCTCTATTCACTCAGAGGATAAGCACTAGATACCAATACTTTAAGGTTCTTTATTTAAAAGCTTCCAGAGGCCCAAGTCCATCTTTAACACACTTTATTAGTTCATTCCTAAAATCCAAACACGTGACCCATTGAAGCAGGTTACAGATGCCCTCGAACCCTTTGAATAATCACATTATGCTCCTGACTTGGTTTATTTCCACTTCTATCAAGAGCAGTAAATCCCCAGCTCCCATTATCAACTGAAAACACCTAGTGCCATCCTGGGATCTCAAAGATTCAATTCTCTATACTCTCATTATACTTACTTTATAACAATCGTAAGAGTTATTTCAGCATCTTGTAATTCTCAGCTACCTTTTGATATTCGGTATTTGATTGTAAAGCCTGGGCTTTGGGAGTCTGGTAGCTTCATGAGAAATCACACCCCTAAGTGTGACTTTATATTGTGAATTAAAGTGAGTGTAAAGAAAAACTGAGAATATAAATCTTAACAGTTTTGAAAAAATAGAAGCCAAGTAATTAACAAAACTTTACTACTACATTAAAAAGAAAAGAAAAAGAAAAAATACAGTCTCACATCCCTCTTGATTTAAAGTCAGTCTTGTGATGTGAACTGGGGAGGTTCAAACTCTCAACACTAAGAACTGCCCTTTCAATGAATTCACATCCCATGAATTTGGATCCATATTTAAATGCACAATAGAAATTCAAGCCTGAACAGCTAAGTGAATACAGTCACACTGTGAAGAGATAAGCTATGAATGAATAGCTTAATTGGACACTTGCAAAATTAACTTGTCAAAAGTAATTACTCTATACATGATCCAACTGGAAATGTTTTATATCAACCACAATTTGAAAGAGTATTTATGCTATTCCTTGGCCTTTAAAAGATACATTTACAATATGCTGATTATTTACTAAGCTACTATCATGCATTTGCAAGCCTTTCAAGCATTCTGGTAAAAAGAGACAACAAATTAATTTTTGTTCAGTTCCAAAGAGGTTAGCAGATATACTGACTATATTTTTTATGAAAATTCTAATTCTTTCTTCTCCTTGTTAGAGTAAAACCATCCTGGCTAAAGGTATATGTTTGTTTTCTCTATGTAACAATAAAAATGGATTTAAAATTAAACAGCTGGAGATTGGGAAAGATCAAGTAAACATAATGACAAGTTAGACACACATGCAAGTGCTCATATTTCAAAAAACTTTAAGGGGAAAAAAAAAACCCACAAAACCAGACATGCTGTGAGAAAAAAAGAGTCCAAGTGGAAGTAAAAATCTCTCCCTCTCAGGACCTAAAAGAAACAGCAAGCTTTGCATAACCCATATAGAAGTAATAAAATGCTTCCTGAACTACACAATTCCCATCTAGTACCATGAGATAGGAGATCATAATTGGAAAAATAGAACGTGTTGATACACAGATATATCTCTTTCAGCCATGCATAAGGCAGCTGCATATCTATTCAAAATGACATGTCACTGAATTTCCATCTCAGAAACACAGGAAGCAGTAATCCAAAGTGTGCCTTTGAGGCCAGGTACATCATGGAATCTTCAGATAGTTGCCACTCCAGGCCTGGCCTAGCAGAACTGTTCTTCTGTACACGCAGTAAAAACACAAGAATTGTCTAGTGACTTGGCAGAGTATCCCTTCTCCTCATACAGATACTACCCTGATGAAAAAGGCCTCCTATGTCAGCACTCATGCATTGCCTTAACCTACACAGTAGCAGAAAAAGACAGAAGAGAGATTAAAAGCATTGTTAGAACAAAAGCCAGCAATGTGTTCTTATGCCATTATCCCTACTTTTGGCCACTACGGTGAGCATCAGCAGAAAGAAAATATTTCTAGAGAAAGCTGTGCTACCATACTATAAATGCTACCATCTAGAGAGGAAAGAGAAGGACATATGGCAAAGCTGGAAAGGTTGGTCTCTAAAGTCCCTTTGGCGAAGTTGTTGCTGTAATTATCTAACACATGCTACCTCCTTTGGGTTTGCTTTAGCAATGGTTTGGGGAGTCAAACCCAAACTCTTACCCAAATCTCCCACAGTTTTGCTTGAACACGGCCTGTGGAAGCAGCCCTTTGACACAGTCTAAGTCTCCTGTGCTGCTGTGAATTCCCTGCACATGCTGCTATCCTGGACAAGGCAAACAGGAAATATAAACTTCAAAGATTATCCAATGTATTAAAACTTAATGAGCCATTGCCCCAATATGTGCAAAGCACACAACACCTCTTACATTCTGGCTTCAGACTGCAATTTACTAATCAGCTACTGAAGCTGAAGCACCTCAGTCCCAAAGCAGTTACTGACTGATTGGTTAATAAAAGTTTCTACAGAGAGAATTTCACTTCCATAATGGAGGAATTTCATCTAATCTGAGAAGATGAAATCACGTGCTGAAACACTTCAGTCCTAAAGCAGTTACTGATTAATCAGTTAATAAAAGTTTCTATAGAGAAAATTTCACTTCCACAATGGAAGAATCTAATCTCATCTAATCTGAGCTGATGTGAAAAAAAAAAAAACCAACAAAAAACCCCCCAAAAAAAAACCCACAAAAAACCCCCAAAAAAACAAACCACAAAAAACCCCTCAACTTCCCCCTGCTCCCCCAAACAAAAAAACAACCCAACAGACAGGACAAACGTCACACAAAAATCAGAAGACCCCTAGTCCCAACTTCTCCCCCCGCAAAAAACCTCTTGAACAACAAAACCAAACCAAATACCAGCACTTAATTATGTTCCTTACCTTTAAAATAATATTAAAATAAGTATTCTACAATCAACGTATTTTATATACTGGCATATGACTTTAAAATGTCTGTTGTCCACAAGACTGCATATTCATCGTTTTTTCAAAGAATAAGTTGGAAAACAAATGATGTGATATAATATGTATGAAACACCATTCCAAGAGCTTTCAATGGGCCAAGTTATTCCATGAGCAAGGGATAACTCAGGTCAAGTTCAACATAAGGGATAACTCTCAGGCAAAGTTCATAATGAAATAAAAAGGCTCTGGTTAGTTATCAGCCTATTGTACATCAACTGTGGCTACTGGTGGGCAGCAGCTCACACCAGCCCCCACGAACCGATGCCACTGCAGAAAGCCCAAGGACAGAATAAACGACTCAGGAGGAAACCCCTGATTGAAATCTGTGGGCAGTACTTTCCATTAGGACACTAGATACACAAGTAACAAAGCAGGAAATATATTTGTACTGCTTCTGTGTGTTCTGGCCTGTTTTGTACCCACAGGCTCCCATTTCTCCAGGTTGTCACAATCTGTCTCCACCTACAAGCTCTCAGTTAATGCCTGTGACTAACACACTACCAGGTCCATGGAGAAATCATCATCTGGATGCAAAAGCAATGAGTCTGCAGGAAAGGAAAAATAAATAAAACCCACCATAAAAACCCCAAAACCAACCCAAAACTACATCACAACGTGAGATGGATGTTTGATTTCAAGGGCACTACCATTCTCTTTTCATTCTCAGGAAGAAGTAATGTTTACATTTTTTATTTCACTATAAGAAAAGGCACTGAGCACATAGGTATGGCATAAATACAGTACAGAGGGGAAAAAAAGCCAAACACACATTATAAACACTCTTGTCACTTATTACCATAAAGCAGAACATAAATCAGATTTTGCTTCAAATGCCACAGGCACTGTGGGAAGATGAAGACAGCAGTGCAACTATGTAATTAAAAAAATAAAAAAATTATATTCCAGAGTAAAAACATTGTATCCAGCAGGGCAAACGTTTCAACGTGTGTTCTTCAAGCCCATCTGGGTCATGCATAATAAAATGTATAAATGTATACACTTGAAGGCAAGGAATACAAAAAGTTTTGAAAATAACTAGCTAATTCCTAAATCGCTCTTAAAGTAAAATGAAAGTCTGTGTTGCTGCATAGGGAAAAGATAGGGCTGTCTCACTCCAGGATCTGCAACTTTATTCAAAGCTTTTGAATGTTTATCTGCAGTATTTTCCTTCATTTACAGTTCCACTGTTCTTTTAGTGAAGTAGTAAATTACAAAGTTCCATCTGGACAACGGTTTCAGTTCACATCCTTATTGCTTTAGACAATTAAAATCAATCCTTAGCATTAAGAAGAATAAAGGCAGCCCTTAGAAACATTGTGCTAAGTTGTGGAATAATTTTTTTTTTTAAATAATCACCTTTTCAAATTGGCTTCAACCTACTAGTAATCTCACGTTTTAAAGAAATCCCTCTCTTATAAGCAGCAGCTTGACAGGATTTAACATTTCAGACTATCTTTAGATTGGTTTTGATTTTAAAAAATAATTTTAGACTAAACTAATGACATTATTATAACCACCTCACTCCCAGCATTGCGTTGCTTGACAACTGCTTCAAACTATTCCTTCACTTTGTTCATGACAGAGAAGTCAATAATAATTGAAGGCTTTGTTGATTTTTAATGCCATCTCTTAGTCAGGGAAAACACTTTGATGCGTATTCCCAATTTGACTGTTCAGCTAAAATTTTTCTTCTTTAACAAATTTAGCATAGATCTTCGTGTCTATTTTTTCCTAGGTTGGGCTGTCAGCTGAGATCTTACAACTGAGTACATGAAAGTTCTTGCTTGAGTATCAGTTACGTGAAGCTATATGCTGCTGAAATGTTAGATCCACGACTTTTATATATATAAAGTCATAGACTGACTGCAAGAAGAGTTATGGCTCTTAATTTAAGAGGTAACAGGCCTCAGATATAACACAGCTCACCGAAAATTTCGGTTGAAAATTACAAGCAGAAGAACATTACACAAAAATGCAATGCAAACGACACACAAGAATAAATTAGTCTCACTTCTACATGATTTTTCCTCTATTCTTCCTTGTTCTAAATGCACCAAAAAAACCAATAGCTAGAAAGACATTTTAAAGGTTTTCTTGCAGATACCAATACAATTAGAGAGAACATACTAGTAAATTTCAGATCAGCTGAAATATCAGCCATCACTTCCTTCTGCATAATTATCACAGACAGTCCACACATAAGATTCATCCAATAAGTTTATTCGACTTTAATATAGATGCTTTAGCCGAGTCTCTGCTGTTTCCAAATGCAGTTTCCATTGCTTGAAAATACACTGTGAAAGCAAACCACTCTAACATATTCCTTATAGACCAAACTATATCTAAGTATGAACCTGACATGGTTCCTGAATCACAACTCAAACATTTAGAAAACATTGTGCATTACAGCAGGTGCAAATCAAATGGAGTGATCACCCTGGAGGTAAATCATACCGATTTTCAACTAAAAGGAATGAATCCCTAGGCAACTAGGAATCATACCAAAGGTAGCATAGGCTCATAATGTGGATTTTCCAACAAATTAATCAAGATGCAATACCAAGACATCAGTGATACGCTAGGAAATCCTCTTGTGCCTATAATAGTGGGATTTCACACTGGAAAAATAAGAGTTTAATTTATTAAACAGTAAGATTAGGCTAGTACTCACCCTCAGACAAGGTTAGTGGCACTGGACCTCCTCAAACACTGCCTCTGCCAAATGGGTTTTCACGGACCTCAGCTACCACAAGCCCAGTAACCACTTCACTTCCAGCTCAGGGTCCCAAGACAAAGGAGTGCACTGTGCACCTAAGTGAGAGTTTTTCAGGACTGCCAGCACTATTCAAATCACAGGTGTAGCCAATGCTCAGTGCAGCACTCCCAGGCAAGACATACATGGTGAAAACCAGTACAGAAAGGTGGTGATATGTCGCTGTGACACACAGGTTCCTCATGGCTGAACTGAGGATACCAAGGTCCTCTTCAGCAACACAGCCTCTGAGGAACAGTGAATTCACCTTCTACATCAGCAGCTATACGTAACTTACATGTTGTCATTACTGTTTCTAGAAATTACTTGTGCGTACATATTTTTTGTGGTGTTTTTTCTCCTAGCCAAGTCTGGCCCTTATTTTCAACTCATGAGTTATAACAATTTTGTTAAATAAAAGAAAATGGCACTACGACCCAATAAGGGAATTGATGACACTTTGTACATTAATACACTTTGATACAAGACCCCCTCAAATCACGAGGCTGCTCATGTTACCCAATCCATCACTGCACTCATGCAGACACACATGGTCAGCAGATCACACAGCGCAGCTCTATCAGCTCCCTAAATACTCTTTCCTGTGGTCAGTAGAAGTAGCCTTTCCCAACCCTCAGGATCAAGTAAGCATTTTTGTATTCGCCATGTCCTATGACTGGTAGATAGACAAGTTGAATCCATATTCCAGACTGAAAATCATTGTCACTATTAGTTCAAAGTTCCAGGAAAAAAAGAAAATTTCTGTCTTTATACCTCTAGAGAAAAAAAAAAAAAAAATGCTTTCAAGGTACAGGGGTGATCCTAGGGGCCTAAAAGTTTGAAAACATCCCTTGCCATGGTTTGCTTCCAATCTGCTTCATTACTCTTCCCCGTAGGCCAACGTCTGATTTTTTGATAGACTATGGATCTACTCTTCCAAAAGTCACAGCCTCTGCTACAAAATCTAACAGAGGTTCCTGTCTGTTCTTTATTTTACATGCTGGAATAAGACACTGCAGGCAGCCTGTGAAGTATCTAACAAACACCCTAGTCTGAGTATCCCATTCCTTGCTATGAGGAGACCTCACAGTCCACAAAAGGAGTAAGTATGCGTGCTAAGTATGACCTGTAAGAAAACAGATTTTAGAGCTCAGACCCTAGGAACTAAAATTAAGAGCAATCTTCTTTCAAATAAATGAGACAGACTGCTTGTTTATGGCTTAAATGATAGGCTGTTGGGTTTTTGTTCTCTACAAAATTCCAATTTCCTCTCAGACATTGGTTAAATTCCTACAGTAACAAGAGACTCAGAGCAAACTGTCCCCTGGGTCTACCCTCTCTAGGATATGAGTCTACATAGTACTGAACTATCATAGCACTAATCTTTTTGCAGTGCTATTTTCCTATTCCAAGCCACAGCATGATCTATAAACACAGTACAATAAGAAACAAATATGTAGCCTTTCCCACCTCAAAGTAAGCTGCTGGGAAAGGCAATTATTCCCTGTGATTGAGCAGCTTCCTGTATATGGATGCGTGAGCCTTCATTTATTACCTACTTGGTTACTGGCAAAAGGCTGCAAAGGAAAAGGTTCTTCTAATGGGATTTTTTTTCTGAGAAAATAATTAAAATAACATTGAGACAATTTAAATCACAAACAATCGCACTTCCCAGTCTTCCCCTCTACGTAAGACAACACCTAATACAGCTAAAAGTTCCAGAGGAATCATTTGGGATGGATTTCAACCCTTTTGTGCTGTCTACTCCCTTCTAAATAATATGCACAAAGGGCAGAAGTCTGTGCAATCAAGGCAGAGTAAGGCTTTAAGTAACATGATTTTAATATTCATTAGGTTTTAACTTCTTAGTGACTATTTATGAAATCTTCTATTACATCAGGATAACAGGCTTAAAAGAAAGTCAAATAATTTGAAACTTAGCACTTTTACATCAGCAGAAACATTTCAGAACTATAATTAGAATCTATCCTGATAGCTGGGTTGAAACGACCTGCCAATCCATACATAGTATCAGATAATAACTAAATCCAGAGTTCATGAAGGACAATTGTAAAGAGAATGAATTTGTTGCAGAAATAAAAACCATATACTAAAGCTTCAGTCTGAAATGCGTATTTCATCACAATACATTGCCAAGGCCCCTACTAAGCCCAAATGAAAATGGGTTATTCCTCAAATCAGAATTATCAAAGGTTCTTAAACATTTAATTGGCTTAAAGACTGCTACATAGGCTTTGTATTAGTTTACCTCATATGTGAAGAAGTTTCCAACAGGAGAGAAGGAAAAAGGCCACTCCAATGTTCTTTCCATCTCTACAACATGTAAAAGATGACCGGTGGTCAGTTCTTCTCTATTGCAAAGGAATTTTTTCTTGGTCACTCTTTGTTGTACAAGGGAAGGATATTTCCCAAGAAAAGGAATGTGTCAAACTAATTAAAACAAGATTTATTGTACAAGTAACTACAGATCAGTGACTGCTGAAGGGATCTCTCAACTGGTTCTTCTTATAAAGCACTTCTAGTTAATTTAACATATTTAAAATATAAACACATCAGAAAATTAGTGCTACAAAACATTGGTTAGAAGACATTTTCTTACTTGGGTAAATTATCTTCTGCATGACTCAGAACCAGACAACATCTCATATTGGAGCTTGGGAAGACAAGAGGTCATAAAGGCCGCAAGATACTTTCAAGCGCTTGTGTGCACCACTGTCCTCTGCTGGAAGAAACCAGTCTCACTGACGTGTTTGTGACTGATCAGCTTCTCTTGGCAGCCGCTGACATAGCGCAAAGATGACATAAGCAACAGCTCATGTTCTTTCCCATTTAAGCTCCACAGGCCTGTGGCTTGGGATGGAAGGTCGTTAATTCTATTCTGTGCAATGTAGCTGCGTAATTAAAGATGTTTGTGCATGCCCTGGACTCTTTAACACCACATTCCATCCCCAGGCCCTGCTGAGACTGAACCTCGCTGCTCTGCGTAAGAGAAGTTAAGCTCCAAGATCTCAACAGCGTGCTACAGCATCATTTGACGCCCAAGGCTAGCAAGCGGCCGCCGACAAAACAGCAGCTGGTTTTGTGTCAGCGTGAGCCCAGGAGAAAACCACATACAACCCCTTTGGAGGACCCGAGCCACCTAAGGCGTTTCAAACGACAGCCAAGCAGCAATCCCTGTCCCGCACTGCCGCATTCCCGGGAGCAGCAGGGTCCGTGTGAACCCACTTCTCGCCGGCCGGGCGGGGCGGTGCCACCGCGAGCGGCCTGACGGGAGTTGTAGTCCGCCCGCACTGCCCGCGCAGCCATCCCGGACTGCATTTCCCAGGGAGCGCTGCGGGTGCCTGGCAGCCGCCGGCAGGGCAATGGCGGCCGTGGCGGCTATGGCGGCGCGGGGGTGCGGAGGGGTCTGGCGCCGGGCGCGGCAGCGCGGCGCGGGGGGGCCGGGGCCCGGGCCCAGTCCTTTCCTCCGCGGGCAGAGGGCTGCTGCCTGTAACGCGAGAGGCGGGGCGGTGCCGGCGGGGAAGAGCGGGGACGGTGCCGGGACGGCGCGGGAGACGGGNGGGAAGAGCGGGTACGGTGCCGGGACGGCGCGGGAGACGGGTCGGTGGAGCTGGTTCTGTCCTGGGGCATCCCGCCCTCGGGGCGGAGCCGGGTCTGGGGCTCTGGGCTTGGGCACGGGAGCGGCGGTGACAGCAGGGGCATCTGCTGTAAATTCCCGGTTCTGAGCGGTGTAACCGGGCCACAGCTTACTGGCAGCTGGCAGCGCCTGCTCAGGACGCGTTTATCTCGCACCCTCCCCAAAGGCGCACGGTAATTGCCGCCGCAGTGGGGCCGTGACCCTCTGACACGCTTGGCTGCGATAAGAGCCCGCAGCTCAGGAAGCCTGAGCGTTCACGTGTGCCGAGAATGAACAGCGAGGGCTGCACCAGCTTTCACGAGCGTGTTTTCAGGGGTTATTCTGGTCTAGAAGAGGCTTTCTCTTCCAGTGGAGTATTGTGAGATTTGGACCGTGTGCCTGAGACAGAGCATTTTATTTCTGCTGTAACTGAAGGTCACGGCCTGAACGAGTTCTCTTCTCTGGTGTGCCGGGAGTTTCTCTCTGCACAGCTGATTCCTTCAAGAAAGTTGTGCAGACACCGGCAGAAGTGTGCTGCTGATTCTTTAGAGACACAGATAAACACAGTCCTTGAACAAACATGGCAAGAAGCTCCAGGTGCCTCATCAGTGTTGTTAGCAGGATTGAAGGACTGACTGCTGCACACACCTTTTTCTCTGAGTGTAAGCCAAGACACTGATTAAGCAAAGCCTGGTGTAATTTTAAATGCCATGATATGACAGGCATTTCTGAAGAATACAGGAAACAATAGAATGAATTTGCGTCCAAAATATAAAAGAAAGCCCACATTATTTCTTAAATCTTGAGGCACCTGTATGATTAGTTGAAAATACCAAGAATAATACTATTTTAGTAAAAGAAAAAATATTAGCTCCTTTAAACATCTGAACCTTAATCTTTTATGATAATATTCTTCTTCTTAAAGCATCAATGTAAGTGGCATCTGCATCATTAGTTTGGTGTTTGTAGGGATGTCCTCAGCTGTTGGAGGGCAGATGGAGAACTAAAATCTTGGCAATGTAGAATGTTCACCTTTGGAAGGAACACTGTACTTGATGTATTTGTTTGATGTTTTTCCACAGCTTGCTTATCTACTGTAGCTATCTGGGTACTCATACCGCTGAAGTATTCTGCCATAGAAATGTGATTCCATCAGTGAAATATTATTTGTGCCACTTCATTTGTACAAGGCCAGATAATTACTTACAGAAACTGTCAAGCAATTCATACTGTAAAGGTGACCTTTTTCTCTTGTCCATATAAAGGTTATGGATGTGAGAATTGCAATTACTTTTTAGATGATATGGAGAAGCTTTATTCTGCGGAATACATTCAGAGAACAGTAGCTCTCTAGTTGAAATGATGATTTCTCTATTACCAGATTACTAATGTTTATGCTAATATTCTACTAACGCTGCTCTGGAGAGCCACCTTTCCCAGCATGCAAGTGTCTATCTGACAAAGAATGCATAATTTATTATGCCACCTGTCTGTTGGAGATTTATCAAACTACCTGAGAAGTAATTCATATTTATGATGATTTGGGGATTTTCACGAGGCAGCAAATTAGGGTTCATCCAGCATGCAAGTGTGCCTCATTAATTTCTCTGAGATTTCTCGTGTAAGGAAGAGTTAAAAGTTTCAAACCATTACATTTTTTTATTACATTCTTTTTTGCATGTAATGAACACTGCCATATAGTCCCTGTAGCCTCTGTTCTCCAGTATTGCAGCACAACCTTTTCCATTACGGTGTAGGTGTATTTGCAACATTGTTTACAATGTCTTTACAATTACAATTTAATTTTTGTTAATAAATTAAGCATTCTTAGTTCTTATGTTTCTGGCTGTTCATGGCTTTTTAACGTCATCCGTATTTAAATTGTTTCCCCTTTCCTTTTCAGCCTTGCTCCGTGGATACCAGTTGTGGGTCTGGAAATTCATGCACAGATCAGTTCCAACTCAAAACTCTTCTCTGGTTCTCGAGTCCAGTTTGCAGCACCTCCCAACTCTTTGGTGTCTTTCTTTGATGCCTCTTTACCTGGAACTTTACCAGTAAGTTAAGCTACAATTTCATTTATGTCGGCATTAATGTCAGACAACTTTGTGTATGTTTCTAATATTTTATTCTTCCCAAGGTTTGACTATAGTCATATATGTGACTACTTTTCCTTACTGTTCTGATTTCTGTTTGTTTCATAACATGAGATGCCTAGCACTGTTTCTTTTCAATTTCCTCACTCCCTAGTTATTGCCTCAGATACTTTATATCCCCTGCAAAGGAAAAAATTCAGGAGTGTCTGTTCAACATAGTGAATAGATTGTGGTATTTCTTTGAGGCCAGAGTGGGTGTGTTTGGTTAGTATGCCACACAGGAAATTCCTTAAATATGAGAGATGCTTAAAGCCCAGTGAAAGAAGAACATCTTAGATTTCTCAGTGGCCATTTGATGTTATTTTGCCATATGTTTGTTTATGTAGCTGTCATTTGCCATTTGGAATGTCTCACTGCCGAGTTACTTTGCTTCCTGAGTAGAAAGCCTCCAATTTAGGAAAGTGTCAGCCATTCCTATTTCCAGAGCAAAGCAATTATTGAAAAAACAGTAATCTGTGTGAGACATTGTGGATTAATAGGTCAGAATAACTAGCTAGCACTTAGCAATAAGGTTTATTAGTGAAAACATAATAAGTGTTTGAATTCACAGCTTAATTATAACTGTGATGGCTATGACAGTACTGCTGTAGAATTCTCTGAGAATCTAACGAGTTTAATATAAAAATAAAAGTTAAAAAATTATAACATAAGCTCTTACAATACAGTGAAAATAAATATTGAATAGGCTTAGCATTGCCACATGCAACAAGTGTGCAGAGACTGTAATGGGGCCTAATTGTTTAATGCAGAAGCATTTCACTGACTATATTCTTTGAAGTGCAGGTTTGAATTCCAGTTACAGAAATGTATTTTTAAATCTAGTTGAAGCATTTCATTACCAAAAAGCAGCCTCAAATAATCTTCTAAAATTGAGAACTAACTTGTGGCTGGATTTCTGGGGTCTTGATATATGTCATGGTCCTTAAAAAGAGAAATTATTTTATTTTTATTATTTTATTTTTATTTCTGTATTTGCAAAGGTATTGAAAATTAAGGAAGTGAAGTTTAGATGCTAATAAAATTGGGACTTCACTCTGGTTGCAGCAGCAATTCAGAGCTGAGTTTCAGATCTAACTATATGGAAATTCTGAAAACTTCATGGACATAATGGGAATCTTGTGCAATCATTTGGTTTTAGAAGAGGCTAGCTAGACTTAAAGATGGAAAATTAGTTCCTTTCATTTGGGCACAGGGCTAGGTTAGATAGTCAGAAAATCCAAAAGAGTTCAAGATTCTGGTTTTAGACCTTCTGTTTGACCTTCTGCTAATGCACAGAAATTCTCTTAAATTGTCTAATGCTTAACTTCTGTCAAGTAGAAAAGCTGTTCTTGAGTGAACAAAAATGAGTATTTATGAGGAGTTGAATTTTTCTGTATGTTACTGTTTATCAGGGGTGCAGTGTGTATGTGTCTTTTTTCTTCATTAATGAGGCTTTAAAACAAGGCTTGGTGTGACCTTTGTGGGAAGACCCCAGTACGTGTGGGTTTTGATGGAGAATATAACTGCACCTGAGAAGAAAAAATTCAGAATGGTCAGGGTAATTTTAAAGTAGTGATGCTATGTTAGGTTCTACCAGCTGCTTTTATCTATACAAAGAGAAGAAAGATTTTTTTTTTCTTACTGTAGTACTGGTGAAAATAGAGTTGAAAGTGGATTTTACAAAATACATGTCCCTGCATGTTAGAATGTGATGCAAAATCCAGTCAGTAGTCATAGCTTTATTTTCCCATTGTACCTGCTGCACAGGAACTATTTGAGAGACCAGCATTTGTTCTGGAATCAGTTGGGCTTGTTTTCTGTATGTAAATTTGTACATGGCAATAGTATCTGAAACAGAATTGGATTTTGGTAAATTTTGAAAGATGGAAGGTCATTTTTGAAAATCCGAAATATTTTTAGAATAAACCCAAACAAACAAAAGCCATTTTAACAAATATTGGGTTATTGCCTAATAAGACTACTTAGAAGGTAAATATTCAGCCTTTCATTTGGACTCCATTTTGTTGAGAAATGAAAAAAATAGCAGCAAAGTTCTTATACAGTAGTTGTGCTGTCTCTAGAAGAGAATGATTGCTGTTTTAGACTGAGAACTATGAGGACAGTTTTCAGTGTCACAGGGATTTAAATTTACTGTGTGACAATGAGGTGGTTGTGATAGAGCTCCGTGCTAGTATTTGCTCCTTCACAATGGGACCAGAAATGAGGGTGCTGAAGGGAGCTTTTCAGGTTGCTGTGCATTTCTGGGTCACCAGTAAATGTTGGTGTGAGCCTTTGCACAGGAGAGGTGAAACTAGAAGAATGTGTTTAAGCCCTCCTTCATCTTTCCTCTTTATATTTGCCTCCTGTAAGGTTAATACAGCTTATTTTATGCTTCTGCTGCAAGTAGGCCTTGGAAGGGTCATCACAGTGGAAGTGGCATAGCCATTTTACTCTGTTGTTCTCATTAAGTGCCTCTGAGAGACAGCTACAGGCAAGAAGAGCTATGCAGGTGCCCTCCTATTTGGCATGAGATGGAAAAAATGGTTACAGAGTCATAGAATTATGGGATGGTTTGAGTGCAAGGGACCTTAAAGAGCATCTGGTTCCAGATCCCTGCCACGGGCAGGGACACCTTCCACTAGACCAGGTTGCTCAGAGCTCCATCCAGCCTGGCCTTGAACATTTCCAGGGATGGGGCATCCACAGCTTCTCTGGGCAGCCTGTGCCAGTGCCTCACCACCCTCTCAGTAAAGAATTTCTTTTTAACATCTAATCTAATCCTTCTCTGTGTCAGTTGAAAACCATGTCGTATCATTACAGGCCCTTGTAAAATGTCCCTCTGGCTCTCTTGTAGGCTCTGTTTAGGTACTGGAAAATGTTGTAAGGTCTCTCCAGAGTTTTCTCAATGCTGAACAAGCCCAACTCTCTCAGCCTGTTTTCATAGGAGAAGTGTTCCAGCCCTCTGGTCATCTTCATGGCCCTCCTTGGACCCTCTCCAATAGGTGTCCCTCTTACGTTGGGGGTCCCAGAGCTGGGTGCAGCACTCCAGGTGGGAACTCACAAGAGTGGAGTAGCTGGGCAGAATCACCCCCCTTGACCTGCTGCCCTTGGGGCTTTGGATGCAGCCCAGAACATGGTTGGCTTTCTGGAGTACAAATGTGCTTTCCTGGCTCATGCTGAGCATCTCCTCAACCAACACCCCCAAGTCCTTTTCCTTGGGGCTGCTCTCAATCTGTTCTCTGCCCAGCCTGTATTGGTATTTGGGATTCCCCTGATCCAGGTGCAGGACTTTACACTTGACCTTGTTGAACTTCGTGAGGTTTGCACAGGCCCACCTCTCAGGCCTGTCCAGATCTCTCTGTCTGGCATCTCTGCCCTCCAGCATGTTGATCACACCACACAGCTTGTTGTCATCAGTGGACTTGCTGAGAATGCACCTGATCCCACTGTCCCTGTCACTGACAAAGATATTAAACAGCTCCAGTCCCAAGAGTGACCCCTGAACGCCACTCGTCACTGGTCTCCACTTGGACATTGAAGTGTTTACCACAGCTCTTTTAATGCCACCATCCAGCCAATTCCTTGTCCACTGAGTTGTCCATCTGCCAAATCTCTGTCTCTCCAGTTTAGAGACAGTTTAGAGACAGTGATGTCGTGTGGGACAGTGTCAAATGCTTTGCACAAGTCTGAGTAGATGATGTCAGTTGCTCTTATCCACCAGCTCTAAAACCCTTTTGTAGAAGGCCACCAAATTTGTCAGGCACGATTTGCCCTAAGTGAAGTTTTGTTGGCTGTCAATAACCACCTAATTATTTCCCATGTGTCTTGGCATAGTTTTCGTCTGCTCCATGATCTTGCCAGGCACTGAAGTAAGACTGGCCAGCTGAGACTGACTGATGTGTCAAACCTTTGATTAAAAAAGGCAGTTTGGAAGTAGCAGGACTGGATGGCACATCCTGTGCTACTTGGCACACTTTTTGTTCACTGTGGTGATGAAGCCCCTCACCACTAGATGTGATAGCATCTTACTCAAATTACTGCAATGCCCTCCTTTCTTTGGGCCTGCATCTGGCTATATACATTTCATTTCATGTAATGAAATTTGAAAAAGCCTGGGGTTTTTACCTTCTGAATGGACTTGGCAATGATCTTGGTTTGCTATCTTCAGAAGACCTATTATAAAGGAAGTATTGTTCTATGCATGGTAGCAAACAGTGCATTAGACCTGCAGACTGGACTAAAATTCCTCTGAGGATCCATAAAGGTGGTTGCCCTCCCAATCTGATTTAGCCTCTGAAAATTCTGAGAGGCTTTATAAAGGTTTTTAAAGCTAAAACTATGCTCACAGAAAAAGAATCCATGATTATCTATTTTCATGATGGAAGTGGCTGTCTAAAAGTTAATTATAGCTCAGCCACAGAAATAAGATAGCAGATCTAGCAGCCAAAGGCTGAAACCTTTTTGTCGGTGCTTAGTCTTTGTCGCACATTTTACATTTGTCTCCTGCATGAGTGAAGTGAAACCATGATCCTATTGTAGGCAATCCTTTGTAGGCAAGTATATAAAGAAATAATCTAGGATTTACATAACCAAGGTTTAAATTAATAAGATTTGAATGAATATTAGCCCTACAGTCTTAAATATTTTGAATTATTTGATCTCTTCTCGTGCATTTGAATTTCATTCTCCTTGTAGTGTGAACAGCATCTGTTTTATCTTTTTTTTACAACAGACTTTTCAAAAACACTTGGTAATGATCAAGCTCTTCTTCCAATGAAGAAAAGTTAAATACCTTCTGACCTCAGAGGAAACAGAGTAAGATGTGTGTTCAGCACTCCTGTAGAGTGTCATTGGAGATGCATGGTTTTACCTGAACATATAATTTTTTCCTTTTCCCTCTGTAAACAGTATAGAGGGACACATTTTAGTCCTGCTTTATCTTCTCTCACTTGTATAATGACAGCTGGGCAACCAGATCCCTCTTTTTCATGGAAGAGAGCAATGCTAGAGCAGCTTTAGCCCTTCTTCCTGCAGGCATTGCACCTCTGGCACTGCACCTCTGGCACCATCAGCTCCAAGCTCGGGCTTGTCCGGAGCTGGCAGATGCCGGCACAGCGGTGCGCAGTCGCTGAGAGCACGTCTGTCAGGCTGCTGCCTTGCGGTGCTGGGCTGCTGAGGTGGCTGCCCTGTCACCCTGTGACAGGGCTAATACCCAGTTTGGGATTATTGAGGGTATTTCCTATAATGGCACTGCATCCATCTGTTCTTGGCAGTGGCAGGTACCCAGTGTTCTTCCAGATGTTTTGGGTGAAGGATTATCAGACTTAAATAGCATCTACAATTCATCAGAATATACAGGATTTATCTGATGCATTTCCTTTCAAAGGCTCTGAGAGGTTTGTGTGAGATTTTGGTGGATCTGTCTGTCAGCTATTCATACTGGAGCAGAAACAGCATTTGAGACCAGAATTTATACTTCACAGCTCGAAACTAGATTTTTTTTGATATCCTGTGCCTGTTAAATGGTGATTGCAACAGCTGCTTTACCAACTTGTGATTTCAGTTTTGTTTTGACATTCCTGCTGGCATGCATGTGAATTTACTCCCTTCTTGTACTACTTTGTTTTGAAAAAAAAGCCTGCTTCTTAGCTTGACTTTTGATAACTACAGTTTTAATTGCATGCGCTTTTCATGGGGAACTGAACGATCTTCTGATCGTTGTATGGATGTTTTTTTAGCTTTCATTACATAAATTTTCTTCTTTTCTTTTAAACCATATGATAGCTAGGTTTTGAATCCATGAGCTCTCCTCTAAAAATAAATCAGTGGCAATGCCTGATGAAAAAAGTGAGTTCATGCTTGTTTTAAACCATTTGCCTATGTCTAGGTTCACTTAAACTCTTCATTACTTATTTCACTAAAACTGTAGTAATTGTACATAGGAGAAAAAAGACAATTTTTTTTTTTTTTTAGAATTTGATGGTACCTTTCTGTTGCAGTCCTTTCTTTCCTGATAATATTTGGTTTGTGACATGCATTGTATGGTCAGTGCTTAAGAGTCTTTTCTTGCTCACACAGTCCCAGCTTGCTGGGCTTGCAGTCCAGAAAGCTTCCATAAAGAAAATCTCACATAATTTAGAAAAAGAGTAGAGGAGTGAATTAGGCTTTTAAACCATTGCTCCCTGAGGATGCCTTTGTGGTTCATAGACCCTTAAATGTCCAAGTTCATGGTGAATTAAAGCCTGCCTACAGAATTTTAAGCTATTAATCAGTTCAAAACTGTTGTACTGGTCAGAAAAGGCCTTTGGAAGATGAGTGATGCTGGCTTCAGGTGACTATCAGGACTGGGTTATGGTGCAGGTTGTTTCTCATTCTACTTCTTTGTGTTCCATAGGATCATTCACAGCCCCCGGGTTACCTGTGGAACCAAACTCCTTCTCTGGGATCTGAGAAATGTAATGCTTCCTCCATTACTGCAGTTGCTTAGGTCAACTTTATATCATACTTAGGCCATCTTTTCTGGAGATGTCTCTGCTCTTGTGTATTGAAGTATTTGGTGACGTTTGTTGCTCCTCTCTCAAGCTTTGAAGGAGTCCCTTGTAACATTTTCTGTCACTTTTTGCTATGTCTCATATATGTGTGAGTATTTCTGACACTCATTCTGGGTGTTTTAATCTTTTTGTCAAGGCTAACAATTCAGGTAGGGCTGTCTCCTTAGCACCTCAGTAACTGTTGAGCTCTCTCTCTTCTTGTTGGCTTTACTGTTCATCCTTAACAAGTCCCTCTGGCTGATGCAAACTTGCCAGTTAGAATGGCATTGAGTTGATAAAACATCTTGTTATCACCTATTTCAGTAGATCCTTCAATGTATCAGTGATGTTGTCTATGTATTTTCTCTTACCTCCTTTTGCGTTGTACCTTTTTAGTTGCTTTACCTTTTGCTTTACACAGGTATTTTTCTACTTCTCAGTGGGGGAGCAGGAATTGATAGTATCTTGTTTCCTTTCCTTCACACAGTCCTGTTACTGCAGTTACTGTGCCATCTTTGACTCTTTTGGACAGCACAGCCACTACATGACATGTTGGTGTCCCCCCTTTCTGAATTCAGGTGGAAATTGCTGCTGAAATGCACACTAGCTTTTTGCAGTAGCTTTTCTCAGTGGGCTAGGAATTTCTTTAGGTTGGACCTGAGAGGGGATTTATTGTTGCAAATTTCTCTTACCTCTGTTGTCAGTCACTATAGGTGCTCTGGTATCCTTAAGTGTTTGATTTGATTTAGTTTTCTCACAGTCTGGTTCCAGGTGACTCCACTTGAGGAAATCCAAGGTGGTATGTTGTATATATGTGTATGTAAGCAGTGCTCTCTTAAGCAAAAGTTTCATGGTTCTACCAATTTCTTAGCATTTTAACTTTGCAAATGGAGGAGTTGCTACCATTCTTCTTCTTAACAATTGTTTCTTTGAAGAGTTTTTCTTTAAAAGGTGTTTGGGGATGCATTGTCCGACAGTAATGGCAGATAATTGTTGACTGGATCTTTGTTCTCTTCATGGTTAGCTGTCTGGTGTGTAATGTTGCATAACTGTCAGGTTTATGTATTTTGTTTGAAACTTATCTTGGTGCAATTAGGCTTTAATTGGTTACTGGGGTAAAATTAATTTCTTTGTGTTCTCTCTAATTATCAGTCACCTTGTCACCTTAAATATGACTCATTCTGAGAGGATTATGTAAACTTCTGCAAGTGATGTTTATTAGTTACATATGCAGATTTTGCCACAAGGACCATTGTTTTCTATACAGAAATGCTGGTTTTGCAACTTGCTGCCAAGTTCAAGCCAAATTTTCCTCAAAAAAATTTCAGTCTTGTAGAGGGTTTTTATGAATGTATTAGCAAGCATATGAAGAGGAAATTATCAATTTAGTCTCCTCGCTGATCTCAGCCTTATTTGGGCTGCTGCTCTTCATATACTTGTGACACTTTATACTCATTTTGGGATGTTTGATGGAATGAGGAGAAGATGGAGGAGTCACAGGGGAAAGATCTTTGGGGTCAATGCTTAGGTAAAACAAACTAGGGATATTATGTAAAGGAAATTAGTCTCTGTTGGTTCTGCTGTTCCAGAACGACTTTGTTAAAAGCAAATAATTTCAGTTTGTTCTCTTATAATTTCTCTCAAATAATTTCTTAATAGCTCTTTGCAAGACTTGTTGCATTATGTCACCTGATGTTTTCCTGAATTAGTATCATCTTTTATCTGTGTATAAAAGACCACTTCTGGTTTACTCCCTGTTTGTATATTATGCTCTCTTAAGAGATCTGGGTCAGCCTGCAGGGAAAGACAGCTGAGGAACAAATAAGCATGTTTTGGGAGACAGCAGTTGGAGAAAAAAAGAATGAGGGAGTCGGAGAAAAGGGCTGAATGTTTAGTGTGGGCTCTCAGACATACAAAGATTGCGAGAAGGAGCAGAGGGCAGATAGCCAAGACTTAGAAATAATAGAAAATGACAGTAAATGGGTATCGAAGGTCAGAATTGTTACAACTCAGAAAACCACAGAGCTGGCTCTCGCAAGCAAAGGACCGTCTGCAAGGAGAAACAGACTAGGGATTTGTTTACAAACTATTTCATCCTAAATGCTCCGAAGCGTCTCCATTTAAGAAATTAAGCAATCTATGTTATGTTGAAGAAGGCAGATGATATTCGGGTTCAAAAGCCTTTTTTTTCTGGAACTCAGTGTAGGAAGAAAGGTCAGAGATGGTTCTCCTCAAACCTTTTGTTGCCTTTGGATTTGATCGTAGTCTGTAACTTAAGTTTTAGCCATTGATTGGTCCCCTGCCTCCAGTAGCAGTGAAATGTTATCACTGGATCTTCCTGTATTAAATGTGCCCCAGATCAGATAGCATTAGCAGTGATTTAAATTTCAGCTGGCATAAGAGAGGGAGCATCCTTATGACAGGTCAACAAATGCCAATTGGCAGATAGAGAAGACTGATGTCAATAAGGAGAGCATGGATATTAGAGAGGTACTGGACTTCTTTGTGGGAACACCACATAAGCACAGCATTTGGTTATGGATATCATGAACCACTATATCACCATTGTATTGTCCTGTCTTCTCTGTGGGTTCTCCTGCTTGGAACTGGTTCTGCAGGGTAGAACTTTATTTGGTTTTAGATGCTGCTGATGGGATCAGAGATATGAAGATCACTGGATTGGCTGCTTCCCTACCACCACAGAAAACAGATTTTTTCTATTGAGACCATTCGGCACTTTGCCTACACAATGGTCTGAGTGGATTTTTCCTTCTATGTTTCTTTCAGCAACTCCTGTTGGGCTGAGAAACCTTAAAGTCTGTCGTTATTGAAATACCTCTGTATCTGGTGTTACCTTCAGTTTTTCTTGCTCCCAGGGGTCAGCATTTCTCCCTACTGCTGCTGCATTTTTCTTGTCATTGCTGACACTGGAAGACGCTTCCTCCATCCTGAGCCTGGTGATACAAGCTTTCGGGCTAGCTCTTCAGCTTTGAGAAAGTGTGCCCTCTTACTGTTTTGAGTATACCTCAAGTAGTGTGTTTGGGAGCTGGGTGCTTCTTGATGTCAGAACCATCTGGTTTTGAGATATGACTGGGATCAATGTGTGCTGCATCACCACAAGCCAGCTTTGCCACTAGACAAGGTTAGCAATAATACGTTTTGTATAGCAATGTATAGCTCTGGTCCCAGCCTGTGGAAAGGTAAAGTTACAAAGTGCATTAGGTACGTTTAATGGCTATTGTCACCTTTGCTGTTTCAGCTTCTGAGTTGCCATTTTGTTCTCTTAAGCTGGACTCTCTTTCCATAAAGCTAAGATCTCAATTTAAAATGTTTGGTGCTTCTTCCCCTTTTGTCTTGTCCCCTTCCTTAGGGATAAGAACATAATGCTCATACTGGGGCAGCAAACATGCTGTGATGTAGATGCTGGACTGAGTGAAGAGGACGCTAAACTGAAGCTTTTAAAATTTTTGCTGAAATTTGAGACCTCGGGTTTTGGAATGTGGGTTCTTTGAACACCTAAAAAATGACAGCACAAGTTGTCACTTAAATTTTTGCTGTATTCTTCAAGGGATGGAGTCTGATTGTAACCTATTGAAATAAATGGCTCATTTGGGGAATGGTCAGCTCTTGATTTATTGTATGTACATTCTGTACATGCACAGCTACGGTTGGTCCCTTCTCTGTGTGTGGGAGGATGCCAAGGCAGAACGCTGCAGAGCAGGAGGTACTCATCTACAGTGTCAGACTGAACAGCCACGATTACACTGGGACTAAGTACATATAAGGGTATTTTATTTTGAAGTTTAACTTATGATTGCACTTCAAAGAACCATATATTGCAGCAATTTGGTACTTTTAACACAGCTAGAATAGTAAGACTGAGTATATCCATTAGAAGAAGCAAATAAAAATCAGAGTGAGATGAAATAGGAGTGCTTGAAAATGTGATTAGATATATCTGTTGAGGTTTCTAAAGATTGGTGTCTGGTCTATAGAGAGCTGGCTGAGTACATTGTACTAGTTCCTTCTTTCAGATATTATTTTGAATGAAAAGGAGCTAAAATTAAATGTTTTTTAGATAAACAGTCCCGTAGTTAATATGATTAATGCTGATTTTTTCATGATTGTAAGTACGACTGCAGGTCTTAAGATGGCCAATGAGTATTAAATCTACTTCATTGAAATGTGTGACCTAGAATCAAAAACTTTAAAAATTTCTGGGGAATTATTTTAATTTTACTGGTTTTAGTACAAGGAGTATTTTCTTCTGTAAGATAGGCTTCCTGGGTGCAAATGTTATTGCAGAGATCACTGGTTTTTTGTAAAAGGTGGAAAAAATAAACTTTTTCCAGGAGAGTTATTTAGATGTTTCTTCTTTTTTTCCCCCAATTATCCTATATAATACTCATTAGCAAAACAAGAAGCTGCATACCTACCCTGTTTAAAATGTAGATATGGTAATTTACTAATTATAGAAAGTTACATCTTCACTTAAAAGGGTGCCAACTCTCTTTAATATATTAATACAAGGAGTAAACCTGTTGTTTAAGAAAAAGCTGTTAGAAAATTGCTTTTGGTGGGAATTTGTGCCATTGAAGGTATTGTAAATAGTTTTGTATAGCTATTGAATATTCTATTTGAAAGTAAGTTTCAAAGTCTTGACTAAACTGGACTTGCAAATAAAGATAAATTTTTAAAAGTCCACTTGTGGACTAGATGTAAAGAATAGACAAGCAGCAGAAAAAGGGAGATCTTGGTTAGACTGTTCTTTCATTCCTTTAGTGTTTAGTTACCCTGGTACTGTAGCAGGAGACTGTAGCTACAAGGGAAAAGGTGCTGGTGTTTTGATACCATTGTTAAGGTTTTTCATGAGTTTCCAGTACAAACAATTTACATTTCCTTTTGTAATAGCTCTCTAGGATTTTCTTTAAATACTGGGAGGGATGCTTCCAATTTAGAAGACCAGAAATATTGAAGAAGTCTTTATAGACTATTGTGTTTTGTCCATAGCTACTGCGGGAACTACACAGCTTGCTTTCAAGGCCAGCACTTTGCTAACATACCAGACAGGCAGCTTGTCAGTTCAAGGCAGTAATTTAAATCTTTGGTGCTAGTCAAAGCTGTCAACTTAATAACAGCTTACTGCATAAACAAGCTGGAGGACTTACTCTAGGTCATTAGTATGGGAAGTTTCACATACTGAATTGATGTTTATCACTGCAGATTATTTGAAAAGCAAGGCTTGTTTGAAGGAAAGGTAGTAGTTTGCTTAAACAATTCTGCTTTGTGCTTACAGACTTGGTCATGGGAATGGGTAGTAAAAGTCACTTCAGAAATGAAGCAGTTTTGATTTTTGAAGAAGAAGAGCATCATGTGGTTGGGTCTAGGTTGTTTTTTTTAAAGGCACAGAGGGCAGAGGAAGCAGATTGGCACAGCAGCCCTCTCAGTATGCCATAGCAGGAAAGATTTGCTTTGCAAGGCCTTCTCTCGCCACTGAGAGCGGTGAAGGAATAGCACGGGAAGTTGAAGGAGTAATGGTGCATATACAGCAATTTGGCTACTGTGATCCACTACACTGGGGACACATACACATCAGAGTCATCTAAATGCTTAGTAATACTACATAAAAAATAATCAATACTTCATGTTTTTATGCCAGTTTTTCCCCAGAGCCACCAAACTGTTTCATCAGCAGTAGAGCAAAAGATTCTCTCTGCTATAAGTAGTATAGATACATGGGGATTATTTCTTTCACCTCAAAACAGCATTATCCCTTAGGACGATGAGTAAGATTCACACTACCCTGTTTGAAGTAAAAACTGAAGAGCAATGGAGTGCTATGAAGCTTTCACTGATTGTGACTCGGGAGTTGGGTTTTGTCTTGTTCACTGATTGCAGTCACAGCCCCTGCACCATAAGGAATTGTAGCAAGATACTGGTTCACTGCTTTGAAGCAGTGGTGTTTAGAGTCAACCAGTCCCTTAGGGAGGCTTACTGGTTTTCTGGTGGCCAGTTTTTAAAGGACTGACTGGCATGGTCCTCACTAATTTGTAAAGCTGAACAGGATTGTGCCATAAGGCTGTAGTAGGAGGAAATTTGCCTGCATATTTAGAAATGTGATGATATTTTAAACATTGAGCAGTGTGACTAGCACTGTTACAGAATTCCTTAAACAGTTAAAAAAAAAAAGTGTCTGTACTGTCTGGAAGCATTTAATTATTGAAAACAGAAGCATTTAGTATATAGTGAACTGTAGTTATGCTACTAAAATAAATTAATATTTTGTAGTTACCAATTTTCTTTAGCTTAGAGTCAGGGCTAATTGTGTTCGTTTTGCTGTGGATTGGTATTTCAAAGGGAGATTGTTCTTCATTTTTTCTTGTCTAGAATTTGCTTTATGTATCTCTTAAATTTTTTAATAAGTAAAATATGCCTGAACAGATGATGCGTTCTAGTTAGCCATATATAGCTACACTAAAGATCTGAAAGTTCCCTTCTTAAATGTCTTAAATATTTAATTTCTTTTCTGTATAAGCAATTTTTAAGTTTCAGTTACATGAAGAGTTGCCTATATCCTCTCTTTCTATTTTGATTTTTAAAAACTAAATGAGTAAAATAAAGAGATTCGTTTTCTGGCTGAAGATGTGGGATGATGGGGAATGTACAGCTGCTTAGTATGTTTTCAGAAATCAGGCTGGAGAATATAAAAAGTAAATACTGTCAGAAACATGGAAGAAAACATTATTTAAGCCTTTTATGTTCTGGTCAATGCAGATGAAGTCATGTACATTCTTTTACATAATGTGCGCCTTTAATGGTCCTGCTGGAAATAGACTTCTTGGCAGCTGTACAGTGCAGAACAAGATGGATAAAGTTCTGTTCCTGTTTCAAAATTCTGTAAGTGTGAGCATGTCAGAATTGTGCTAAGACAAATTCAGTCTTTTTTCCTTTTCAGTTTCATCCATTTGATGTTAGTTAAACGTACTATTAAATTAATGAAAGTACATCTGAAAAAAAAAAACCATCATTTGTCAGTACTTTTTGGAGTGAAATTTTCTTTTTCCTCTGGACCCTGACCCTGCTGGGAAGATGGAAGGGTGTAGTGCTGAGAGTGATGGGTCCGTGGTGAAAAACTGCATTTAACTCCTTCATTTCTTTGTGAAGGCCTTGCTGGGTCTTCAGATCACATGACATTAATCACATGGGTTTCTTGGGTACTGGACATGTGTGTACTTGTAGCCGTGGGATCAGTCACAGTCTTTTGGGTTCTGTTTTAGCAAAGATGTCAGTGTGCTTCATTTCCTCCTGGTTAAGCCAAGCATTAAAATCTGTGGTATGTGTAGATACTCATAAATTCACTGTGGTTCTGTGGTTACAAGTGTTCTGAAGTGTTCTACTGTAATGGCACTGCAGTCCCTAATGCAAATCCCCAGTGTTTCAAGTTCCCAGGATGAGCTGACAGCTGGTTACAAGTCAGTTATCATGTGCTGTGATTTGTCTCTTGTACCCTCAAAGATTTAAAAGCACTGAACGTTTGCAAAAGAAGCGAGCCAGAACAGTGCACACCTCCATATGTGGTATGACAAAATGACTGAATAGCTTGTTTTTTCATCTTAAAGCTTTGCAGATTTATAGCTACCACAGCTTTAATGATGAATAAGAGCTACCCACACACAGAAAGAGATCTAATGGTGACTGAAGACAAG
The DNA here is from genome assembly GCA_013398015.1 of Oreocharis arfaki. Taxonomy (NCBI): domain Eukaryota; kingdom Metazoa; phylum Chordata; class Aves; order Passeriformes; family Paramythiidae; genus Oreocharis; species Oreocharis arfaki. The sequence continues at coordinate 333,697 of VZRR01005873.1, read as the reverse complement.
AGAAATTGAATATATGCTCCTTATAAGGCAGTGTGTGGGAGACACATTTGTAACATACTGAGTATCTGAGCAAAACCATGTGTCATGTTTCCTTAGGTTCTCAACAGGAGATGTGTAGAAGCAGCAGTGATGACAGGCCTGGCACTCAACTGCAGCATAAACAAGAAGTCCTTGTTTGACAGAAAACACTACTTCTATGCAGATCTGCCTGTAAGTATGCAGTATGGCTGGTCCCTCCTGGGCTGTAGGAAGGACAAGTGTGGAGTACGGATGGCTGCAGGGGAGGAGTGAAGAGATGCTTTTTGTGTTTTCAGTCAGTGCTCTGCTCACCCCAACAGGCTGCTGCACTGTGCCCTGATGGAACAGGCAGCTGTACCCTGGTGCTCACTGATTGAATATGATTGCTCTGATTGCTGACTCCTTGCTTAGCTGCACAATTCCAGTAGTCTAATGTAATTGAATTGGGAGCTGGAGCTGCTTTGTCCCTTAAAGTTGTCCATGCCTGGTGTTTTGTACTAATGGTTTGAGTTGGTAAAAGCAGCCTGATAATAGTCCTTCATTTAAAGTGAATGTATGACAAACACAGGTTCCAGTGGAATAAACACAGTAGTGTCTTTTTTGTGTGTGCTTAGGGACCTAAAAATATTTAATTTCCCTTCAAAACTGTCTCAGTCATAGTTCTAATAAATTAAAAAACCAAAACACCTGGGAAATCAAGTCTTTGCAATGTGGTTTGTTGGTGGATTTCATATTGGGTAGAAGGTGCCACTGGAAGTCAAATGCATTTTGCTGGACTTGATATGGATGTAGAAATATTGAAATAATTTAAGAACCTGGCTTCTGTCCTTGTAACAGGGTGCAGCAGTGTTTGAGCCTCTTTTTCTTTCTAATGGCATTAAACTTTTCTAATTTTTAAGTTATTTTTACATCAGCTGGTTTGTACTGAATGTTCAGTTTATCAGTAATCTCTCAAAGGGAAGAAGCTGTTTTTAGTTTCTGTGGTTTTGGGGTGAAGATCTGATGACATCACAATAAAAATATGTGGGTTTATTTTATTTGGGGAAGATCAGGCATGTTAGCTTATCCTCTCTGTGGGTGAGGAGTCTCAGACATCCAGAGAAGCAGAGTGGGAGAGCTCTCAGATCCCAGATGAATCCGTAGAGGTGCTGTATTATTTACCAAATCACTTTCTTTCCCACTCTTGTTCAGACACTGAAAATATTTTGAAGTTACACGAAACATGTTCAAATACAATTGCTTCCCACCTTAGAAAGAGAATTATATTATGGTTGTCCACTGGAGACCTGGATCTCAGAAGAGATTTCTGTTCTATTTTCTTCTAGGTTGGGAACTTGTGGCTCTTCTGTGAAGTTGCTGTAATTTTGATTTGGTTTCTGGGGATAACTTTGCAAATATTTGTTAGCCATTAAGAGGCCCTTTTATTGGGAGCTCTGTAGTGACCTGCTGGGAATGTGAAAAGCAAACTTAGCAGTTTGAATTGCCAATACTTTTTCTTAAACTTGTAGAACTATCTTAATGCCCATTTCAAGGGAAAAGGTGAAATAGTGGGCAATAAACATGACTTTCGAAATTCTTTTACACATCATGAAGAAACATGAAAAACATCACAGACCTGTTTGTAAATTCCCTTACTCTATTAAATTGAAATCACTCTCATATTCTTGTGATGTCTGCTGCTATCAGTCTACTGCATAGCAGCTGTATGGATGAATGTTGTCATGGGAAAGAAACCACATCCGTGTGTCCGAGAGAACAGCTGAGGTGGAAGAAACTGTGGGACTCTGCAGACATGAGTTACAGGATCCTCTGGTCGCATAAGCATGGAAATTTGGTCAGGGAGATGCTGACACATTTTATTAGCTTGAAACATGTAATTCTGGCTTTTTACTGACTGACTTCTGCAGTTTAAGCACTGACAATAAGCTGCCCGACCTGCGTTTCATAGTGAACAGTCTAGTCAGGAACCCTGTAATAAGATGCAGAGTTTAGGCTAATGAGCTGAATAGAACAGATAAATCCAGCTCTTAGGGTCATTTGACAATGGGATTATTGTTACTCCTGAAAATGGGGCTTTGGATGGGAAATGGGATTCATATTATTTATTGTCACTCAATATTTCAGGCTTTAAAAAAATCATTTTAATGAGAAGTTCTAGGAGATGAGAAGAGCTGTGTGATTAGCACGGGCTACAGAGAGTCAGTTATTTTATTTTTCTTACAGTGATTATGTCTAGAAGGTCATGCACTTCACTGCATATATAAATTGGAGTGTTGACAGGGCCAGACTGTTGTTCTCCATTCCAGTGCCCTGGAATTCACCATCTCTACATTTCAGAGTAAGCTCATCGTCCCTGCAAAATATGCAAATACTCCTCCCAAATCATTTGTGTCTGGCAGACATTTTTTAAATTTCCACCACTGGTGCCATAGGCAGGTGAGGAAGATGAGGCAAAGGGGGACCCCACCTCAGCTGTCTCTAATTCACTTCTATATTTTGACATCATTGCAGTTATTCTGATACCTTGCCACTGGCAGCCACTTTTTTGGCCAGCAGTTTCCCCTTCGAGTGAAGTCCCAGGCGTGGGGTGGCATTTATCAGCTGTGTGCCTTCCGTGGGGTTGCCGTGTCTTATCTTTTACATTGCTACATTAATGAAATGGAGTTTTCTCGTTTTCTGGATTTCCACACCTCCACCCCTTCCCTCTCCTCCCCTCTAATGAGTACAGTTCGGAACAGTCAGAGAGGGATATTCAGCCTGTTGGGAGGGTGAGTGGCAGCCCCAGCTTGGGGATGGAAGTACTGTAACTGGCTTCAAACAAGATCTAACACGATCATGAAACCACAGGCATGGAAGAACCTCCTCCAGTCCATTTCCTGCCCCAGGGCAGTGTCAGAGAAGTTTGTAATCCTCGGCAAGAGATTGTGCAGTTGGTTATTGATTATTTCAGCATTAGTATGGTATCATATCTTTGTCTTGAGGAGTCCTCGTATTTTTTCCAGACTTCCAGCTTCTTACAGTTATGTTGAATTCTAGGCTCATCTTCTAGTTTGCTTCCTTTCCATCTAAGCAAAATAACTTTTGAATTTACATGTGCATGTATTCTCTCCTCTTATATAGGTCACTATGAAAGATGTTGCATTTTCAGTCTTGTTCTTAGTCAATTATATTTGCACTTGGTCTGCTTTCTGAAAAGTGAATGTTTCATTTGAGTATAAAGCTAATTTTGTTGACAGGCTGGCTATCAAATCACTCAGCAAAGAGTTCCTATTGCAGTGAATGGAAGTCTGTCATACAGTCTCTGCATAGACAACAAGATGAGCCAGATGGTGACCAAAACTGTGAGAATTAAACAAATTCAGTTGGAGCAAGACAGTGGAAAAAGTCTCCATGATGACACAAGGAGCCAGACTCTCGTGGACTTGAATAGGGCTGGTAGGCTTTTTTCCTATTTTTCTCCTCCTTTTGGGGTAAGATGAGTCTTTAAAGGTAAGTGGGTGACAGGAAACAGGCAAAAAATAAGAACAGCTTTATGTCTCTCTCCTTGAAAAAAAAAGTTCATAAAAATCACTGCTACACTTGAAACAGATGAATACTTAATTTTTTTAATGGCCAGTAAACCTTTCTCATTTGCTGTTGGTTGATGGCAATTAGCAGTAGCAAGTTAGAAATCTCTTGGCTCCAGTTTTCTCAAAACTGTGTCAGTCACATAGAGCCACTCAGCTATTTAAGCTCTGCACTGTATGTGTTGTTAAAAAAAGTAAAATGTAACAGACCTAGTGAATCAAGTTTGTGTATAGAAAGAGCAGCTGTTGGAATTTGTTGGTGCATGAGTCAGACATTTCTTTTAATTATTAGCTTTGAAGAAATGTAGATTTTCTGTTTTAACTTGGAAATCGTAAATTGAGTGATCCAAAGGAGCACACAACATGGGCAGCAACCTGGCTGGCCTAGCCTAACTGGGACAGAGTGCTCTGGTGTCCATTGAAGCTAAGGGCTGTGGCTGCTCAGATCCCTTGAAAGCTAGGTCTTGAAGCTGAAAACTAGACTACATCTGCTTACAGTCCTGCCCGCTCCAAAATTAGTTTAAGATAAATAAATTTGCATTTGGAACCCAATTGGCTTTAAATGAGAGTTCTTCTAGAGAAAGGCAGAAGAGGAATGGGTCCTTTTGATCTGCGTGTCATCAAAAGGTGGAGGGTTGTCTGCAGTTTGTCTGGTACTTCAAAAAAATAGAAGGAAGAGTTTTTATAGCAGTCTGCAGCTAGGCCCATTGTGACAGTTACTAAATAATACATGGGGGTTTATGTATTTTTGTTGGTTTTTTTTTTAAAAGCCCAAGATCTTTCATGTGTTTAGCCAGTTGCATTCTAATATGCCAAGATCAAAAGCTATTGTTGAAAATCTCCTGTCTCTTTCCCTGATAGGAGTCGGTCTCATGGAGGTTGTCATGGAGCCTGATATGTGCTGTGGGGAAGAAGCAGCTGCAGCAGTCAGAGAGCTTCAGCTCATTCTGCAAACACTTGGGAGCAGCCAGGCAGTCATGGCAGGTACTGAGGGGAGAAAGGCATGTTCCCTTGTCACCAGTAATTCTCTGCATTTGCAGGAGTTTTGCAGCTTCTGGTTATTTTGCTCTGTGTTTGCTTATAATGTATAGCCTTTCCTAGCTGTTGTTTTTACAATCCTCAGAGTCTGTCCTAATGTCTGCCATGCCTATAGGCCTGCCTTTGTCTGCAGAGCTTTGCCATGCTAGATGTTATATTTCCTCACACAATAATTTTACAGGATAAAGCTAGGCAGGAAGAAACATCCCTGGGGCTCTTGTGGTGCTTCTCCCTGTCTCTCTCCATCTTCCTTGCCACAGCACTGCAGCACAGAAGATCTGTAGTAAGGATTAATTGTAGAGTATAGAAGGGACAAAGGGGCAAAGTAGTAGGAGCATGGATCATCTTCTAAGTGTCAGGTTTCAGCTAGTCATGAAATTGATGTAGGCAGTAAACTTGTGCTGGTGTCATGGATGAGATGGAGTAAACAACAGCATGTACAGAAATGGCTGGTGGGGTTAATTTTAGCCAAGATTACCTATCTTTCTGAGACCACTTCCTCTGGTAGGAAACATTGCTTCTGGCACCAGCTCTTCTTTCTGTAATTTTAAGGCCCCAGTTTTCACAATAGGTGATGTGCAGAAGCATATCCTGCATTCAGCCTCCTAACTGGTGATTCTGTCTCATTCATTGGAAGATTCAGGTCATGCTATTTTTCCTTGGTCTTAACGTTACCAAAATCTACAACCAACCCACGGTTATAGGTAGCATATAGCAGACATCTGCTTAAGAATTTAAAAGTGGTTTCAGGCATTCATTTCCTCCACACATACCCACAATTAGCAGCTGCTTATTAGTGTTCACAGTGTAAGCTATATTTTTGCCTGTGACAGTTGGCCTCACTGTCTGGCAACAAATTTAGTCCATTATACCAAGTGAATGTCTCCTGGAAAACTCAGAGTGGTCCATGCATCACACAATAAATGGGATCCAATAAATGGTGGCTACTGGTGCAACTTTAATTTAATGTAGCTGGAAATAATAATAGCTAGACATTATCTATTTCTCTGAGTGTTTTCTCACACAAGTGTCCCACATGTCAAATGAGGCACAGTTGTCAGTATTATGTCAGCAGCCAGTTTGGATGCTTCTTCAAGGGCCTTTGTGGGCATACATACATACAGCCATTTTTCACTACTGAATTTGGCCCTAAGATTGCCATTGGAATTGCATTATGATAGCTTTCGTTGCAGGGAGATTTCTGACTTTATAGGAGAATCCCAGTGTTGGGAATATTTTTCTTCCAAGATAGTTAGCTATAAAAGTATTTGGATTTTTTTTTCTTTCCAAGTGAAAGTTTTAGGGGCTTTTGCATGTAGAGTGGCCCAGAAGTGCCCAGTTTTATCAGGTGTTATTTCATTACCAACAAACAAATGAAAAGATGATTTCATTGAAAAGTGAAAGAAAAGTAAGCTAGTCTTAAAGAAAAAAAGGAAAAAACGGTTTTTGGGGTTTTTTTTAAGAACAATTGCAGCCTGGGTATCTTTTTGCTTATGCCTGATTAAGTTCATTGTCTGGTCACACTGACACCTACATCCAAGTAGAAACAGGTCACGTCTCAAATGAAGCAAGGGAAGGACAAGACTATTCCTCCTTTGGAACAAGTACAAGTTTCACCCCAACGAGGGAGCACATGCAAAACACTTCCCTTGAAAGAGATGTTGGGTCATTCCAGCATCATTGTCTCATTTGCATGTCTGGCAGGGCTCTGTGAAGACAGAGGAAATTAGTGTGCTGTCATCCAGCCTGCTTTTACAAATTGTACCAAGGCCTTGCCAGTCAATTTAAATCTATTGACCGCAATGGTTTCTGAAGCTGTAGCGTCCTCACGGTTTCAGCTGTGAGCCGTCTTGCACTCTCCTTTATAATGCTACTGTATCCAGTCAGGAGGCATTTGTTTCTTTTTATCTGTATTTGAAATTAAAAAACGAATTAAAATTGAAAAAAAAACCCACAGGGAAAGGCTACAGATGTTCACTGTGTAATATGGGGAAAATAATGTTTCTTAACATTCCAGGATGTAATACAACCTCTCCTGTTTGTGTATTCCCAGCAGTTGATAACTGTGGCAAGCCTTTTCTTCTCAGAAGGGATGTCTTTAGAGGGACGATATTTAGAAAGACACAATTATGATTTCCTTGTGGTTGAGTCATTAAAAATTTATAAGGACATTGGTCCATTTTGGACGGAGAGTGCATGATGTTTTTATATAAAACTTGGTACAGATTTTGGCAGCCAGAGACATTTGGGGGGGTAAGATTGCAATTTCCTGAAGGAGAGGAAGAAAATGACAAAAAAATCCACTGCTTCTCACTTTTGTCCTTGAGCTGTAAATTTCCAAGAACACCTTAGTAAATCTGTTCAACATAACCTTAAGTTCTGGTGTTCCGTGCTAGGGTAGTATATATCCATCAAATTGTAATTCCGAAAGGTATTTTTATGCTGCTTTGAGAGGAATGGAAGCTCACAATCCACCACTTTGCTTGTCTAATTCTGCCCTTTATTTAAGAGCTGTGAATCAGAAGCTCTTTTCACTGTATGGCTTAGAGGATCTGTGCTGCACTGCACCATGCAGTTTTCTGAGAGGAATTACGAGCAATGATTTAAAACTATTTTGAATGATGCAAGGCAGTGCCTTGAGATGGAATGACAAACAGAAAGCTATGATGAAGCAGTTGTTACTCCTTTCTGAACATAGAGAAATCTGCTATTAATGCTCTGCACATAACATGCAGTTTATTAATGCATGCCAAGGTTTTTAACTCTAGTGTACAGGGCAGGCTGTTCTGTTAATAAAATTTCGTTTTCCAGAGGGTCAGCTGAGAGTGGATGCCAATGTTTCTGTGCATCACCCTGGAGAGCCTTATGGAGTGAGGACTGAAGTGAAGAATATCAATAGCATACGATTTCTGGCAAAAGCAGTAGGTAAACGGTGGTTGCTTCATTACAAGAGCATTGTAGATATTTTATGTGGTCTGAGATGAAATATGTCAGCCTTCTGAGTGCAGTAATTTGCCTTAAATGTCCTGACTAGCTTTGCCTGAGTGTCTCTTCCATATGCCTTGCCTGTGGGTGCAGAAGTCCCATTTAGGCTCAGGCTGGGGCCTTCAGACCTTGCCTGAATGGCTGTGTCACAGGTGTGGCAGTTTTCAGTCCTGTCTCCTGAAGGACCTTAGACCTGTTCTGTAGTCTTGTTCCCAGTCATGTCTCAGGACTTAGCTCCTTCTGCTTCTCCCTGAGCTCCCTGAATGGATGCTGGACTCAGCTCATCCCCTCACCTCGACTGACACTGTCAGAGGACTCTTAGTAGCACTTGCGTGGGCTCTGGTCACTGTTCACTCCTGGCTTATCCCTCTTTAAATTGCAGCCCCACTCTTGCTGCTCCCTGAAAGAATAAATCTTAGTACGGGATAATCTGAGAAGAGCAGGCATGTTAGTCTGCAGGGTTTTTGCAGTAAAACCTCTGCCTACAAGAAGAATGAAGCAGGTGGTTCAGTGCCTAGCATGTACTGAAATATGGTAGCAATGGTATTGTGTCCTCCAGTGGAGATGATTGCTTTCCACTGAGCATGGTACATGATGTGTGTGAAGTTCAGATGCAGCTTTAGTATGAGGAAAGAAAAGCTGATTGTTACATCTCCAAAAGGAAACTGAACTGGGTGACTGCAAGGTCACCAGGAACAGATGACTTGACTGCAGTGCCTGGGAGAAAATGGTTTCCATTTAAAGGAAATGAAAGAAGATGAGGAAAACACACAAAGAAAGAAACAGTGCTGGAGAGAGAGACAGTGATTGATAATTCTGCCTATAACTACTGCTGTTGATTTCATTAACGTTAAAACAACAAAGTCTTCCATTATTGCGTAGCAGTGAAAAATGAAATAGGGGAGTGCACTAAAGCTAATAGTGTAGTCTAACAAGCTTACTTCTTTTTCTTTTATTACTGTCAGACTATGAAATACAGAGGCAAATTGAAGAACTTGAAAATGGAGGGACAATTTTGAATGAAACAAGAGCCTTTGATTCCAAGCTTGGGTGAGTTTTTATTTTGGAGGAACAGAGAATAGCCACTTTAGAGTGCCCACATATACCTAGTGACATGATCAGGAGATGTAATGTAGTATTGCTCAACTTGTGTCTTCTAGAGCTAATATTCACAAGTATAGTCTCCTCATAGGGAGTAATTTAAAGCTGAGGCTTTTTCACAACAGATTGCGTGCTGCATCAAGCAGTGTCTGTGTGAAAATGACTGCCCTCTTACATGCGCTTATTCTTTGAAGTGGTTTTAAGAGGCTCTCCTAATCTTCACGAGGCAGAGGTTTTGGTTTGTGTTTTTGCCATAAAACTAATTCTGTGGTGTACCTCTTATCACATCTTGTTTTGTTTCTATTTTAGGTGCACAGTATCGATGAGAGACAAAGAAGGAAAACAGGATTATCGGTATTTTTTTTAATAGACTTAACATTTCACGAACTGAGAATTTATTAAATTTCTGAAGTGTAGCCAGTGTAATAAGGATGTACAGTTAGTCAGTGCAGTGAGTATGTATTGGAAGTTTACCTTCCGCTGGAAGGGGCAAAGACCTATCAAAATCAGTGCTAGTCTGAGCAGTTCAGATCTGGATTTGTCTCATTTCTCATAAAGCCCCTGGACCTTTCCCAGAGACTGGGCTGGGAGTACTTCAGCTCAAAATGGGAAAGTTGAAGGTTTTCTGCATGGCCAGTATAAATGTATTCCTAAGAATGTCTGACATAAAACTTCAAAATACTCAGAGTTCAACATCGCTCCTGCTTTAAGTAAATACAGAGGGAAACGGTTTTCAGCTACCAGGCCCTGCCTCTCCATGCTTAGATTCTGTGATCACAGATCACAAACGTGTTTGAAAATCTTAACTGCTATTGAAGGGTGTCAGCATTCATAGGCAGGTTTCTACCTTGAAGTTCTTTGTAGACCTAATGAAGGTGTTACCTTGCTAAGTACTTTGCCTTCCATAAGTGTGAAATGACAGCCACTGAACCATAAAGTCACCCAGGAAGGATTTAGCTGTGGGGCTGAGGGGACAAGGCACGAGTCCTGTTGGAAAGTAATTCTGTTGGGAACAGGTTCTGAGGCAGCACTGCAAGGCAGCAGCACAGCTGCTTAGGGCCATTTTAGTGCTGATCCTCCTAGTAGTTCCCTAGCTTTGCATCCCAGAGAGAGCTTCCTGTTACTCCCAGAGTTCACTTTCCAGCAGGAGAATTGTAGTTCTGTAGGAGAACTTTCAGAGCCTCTTAGCTTTGTCAGCTCTGTGTTCCTGTTAGATCTTATATTCTACCACTGATCTTGCTACAGCAGAGCAAGAGTTTTGAAAACATCCCACAAACTCTGAATTTAAATCTGCTTTGTAGATTATGTTTTTGTAGAAATGCAGCAGTGATCATTTTGTGAATTCCTTGTTATGGTAGGGGCAGGCATGAGGCTTATTTAAAAAGACTAATTTGAAAAAATGCAAAAGAAAATTCATGAAAACCTAGACAAAACTGATGAGTCTAAGATATTTCAAATAAAGACCACAAAGACTATTACTAGTACTAAGATTATGAACAGTGTTGAACTGTAAACTACGTTTTTTAGGGGTTTTTGTAACTTAGTGCTGCACATTATACATTAAACTTAAAATCTGTGTTTAGGCAGATTTTAAAAAGAAATCATTATAGCCCAATGTCCTTTACTGTAGTGGTTTGAACCCCTCATTTGATCATGTAAGAGTGAAGTTTCTGCTTCAATCGCAGTTATTTGAGTAGTTTGAATTGGCCTTCTCTTTAAGGGAGCCTTTTGTTCTGTGATGGCACCCTGCTGAGCACAGTAACTTTGCTTTTAGCACAGCATGAGATTTCATCAAGATTTTTGAAGTTTGTCTGGAAAAGGTTACAACCTGCCCAGATCACTCCTGGCAGTTGGCTGTCAATCCGAGTTCTTCCTTGCCAGCCCCACGCCCATTTTTGTCCAGGTCTGTAATTCATGCTTGATGCCAAAAAGAGTGGGCTGTTTCCATATCTTTTATTACTGGTGCTATTGGGACTTTTTATTATTATTTTTGGTGAGAAGTGTTTGAATTACCCCTTTTGTATTATGAACTCTTTGACAATTGGTGGAAAATACGTGAAGAAAAAAAAAAGAGGCTTTGCAACAGTTTGGGGCCTGGTCTCTTTCTACTTACCAGTGATATACCAAGTCATTAATTTTTAATATTTTGTTTAGTTGAAAGGGTGATACAACTTTCAGGAGGTATAAAATTGAGCTATAAATTTTATTCCTTGTTGTTTAGCTTCTGAGGGAAAATAATTATAAAGGAGTTTTTCTTTGTTTTTACTAGGTTCATGCCAGAGCCAAACCTTCCCCCATTGATTCTGTACGACTCAAAATCTTTGCCAGCTAATATGAACCATCAGCAAGTGATAAATATTGATTGGATTCGTGAGAGACTTCCTGACCTCCCCAGTGCGAAGAGAGGAAAGCTTGTTGAACAGTATGGGATTCTTCCTGAACACAGCTTCACCTTATTGGTAGGTCTATTGATCAAGTGCTAAAATAAGCCTAGAAACTTCAAAGTTGCACGGTTCTTGAAAAGATTTACAAATGTCATATTAACCAGCTGTCAGTCCTTACGAATATTCTTATTTGGAAGTGTGTCCAATGCATACTTCGTACCATGGAGCCATGCACATAGAATGGTGGAAAAAATGACCACAGTGCGCCAAGAAGTGTTTCTCACTCAAAGTGCAGTCAAATAACTGTTACTTTATATTGATCTTGTCTGTCTACACATTGATGCACCTGTGACTGACTGCAACAGATGTACAGCTTCTGGATACAGACCCTTGTCTGCAAGTGCCTGCTCTTCAGCTTTGGGCCTGCTGCAGGCTGAGCACATTGACCATATTTAATGAGCACAAATCAAAATCCAAAATCTACATATTTCAGCTTCATGTGCTCCTTGACCTACCTTCCACATTAATGGAAGCAGCCCTCCCTCCCCTCTTTCTTAGGGAAATATACCACATGGTTGTACACTATCAACTCTGACCTCACAGTTCAGTTTACCATGGGTAGGTTCAGAAGAGGGGATGAGAAGGGAGAAGATGTAGCAAATACAGTTATAGATAAGGAAGTGACAGCAAAATCTCATAACTTCCAAAATTATTCTAGAGGACTTTGAGCTTCTTAAATGCAAACTGTAATCTCTCTTTGCCAGTGGTAACTCTGGGGAGGGAGTTAGTGTACTCATCCTAGATTAGACATTTCACATACCCAGCTAAGCTAGGAGAATGTCCTGCTTTGGTTACTACTGTCATTAGTGGAGACAGAAGGAAAAGGACTTTTTCTGAGTGAGATTCAGAGCAGAACTGTAAGTACTTTAAATTGTCCTCTGGAGGAGATCCTTTCCTTTGACTGTAAATGAAGGGAAAGTAGTGCACATAACTACCTCATATCCCTTCTTTGTATGTCTGTAATTTAATACACTTGTGCAGAGGCTGATTCTACAGGAAGAAAATGATTCTGTGTTCTGAGAAAAGCTGTTAGGAAAACTGCTTTTGTGCTGCTGTGCCATTTTAGTGAGTTGCAGACTGTTTGGTGGGCAGGTGAGTCATAAGTCTCATCAAAGTCTTAAGACTGGAGTCATAGTATTGAGAGGTGTCAGCAGTTCTTACCTTTCTACTTCGTTATATAAGCTGCAAAATATGATTTTGCAGCCAGTATTCCTGTTCATGCATGCGTTTTTTCACATTAACATATTTCTCACATACTAAAATAAACATAGGAATAGAAAGGGTAGATAGGTCCTGCATCCTTTTTTTCTGAATTTTTCTGCTTCTTCCTCTCTGTGGTGGGTTGGCCCTGCCAGCTGCTAAGTACCACAACTGGTTGCTCATTTTCCGTGTCAGTAGTACAGGGAAGAGATTAGGAAAAGCAGAACTAAGACACGCGGTTTGAGAGAAACACTTCAGTGGAGGAATGGCGTAGGAGAAGACCTAAAAATCACGCAAACACAATCACTCACCGCTCCCACAAGTAGACTGATGTGCTGCCAGTCTGCAGCCAATGACACTGACTACATCCCCCAAAATCCCCTTCCTCAGTTTTCCTTGTTGAGCAGGGCATGGAATATAACCGGTTTGGGTTTTCTGTTGCACTGTGTCCCCGCCAAGCTTTGTGCCCAACCTTGGCCTATTTGCTGCAGGGCACAGAGCGGAGAAAGAAAGTGCTGGTCAGCAGTAGCCAAACACCTGTGTGTGGTCAGCGTTGCTGTGGTCACAAATCCAAAACACAGCACCCTCTTTAGAACATAAACTCCATGGCAGCCACACCCAAGGCACCCACTCCTTTCACTTGGCATCAGCCCACCTTTTGTGCGTATCAAGTTGCTGGTATGGGTGGCTTCTGTTATCTCTGCCAAGTAGCCCTATATATTTGCCTCATCAACTGCCCTTTCTTTCAGCTGTTCTCTGAAATCCTTTATTGCTTTTGCTTTCCCCCTTTTCTCTTTTGTTCCTTTCTGCAATGTGTAAGACGATGAATGAGCTCCAAGCTGAAATTTGGGATTCAGCTTGTAATAAGCTAATGCATCCATTTGAATGCACGAAGCGAGCACGTTCTCCCTTTATTGTGCATTGGAACATCAGCCTGCGTGCTCCCCACCAGAGCTGCTTCCCGTGCACTGGGAGACCCGTTCACCTTAATTCATGGAGAAGCGCCGTGTCCGTCGCTGCGTTCAGCTTGCATCAGAAGCTGCACAGCGTTGCTGATAGGGCCAGATGCACACATCTGATGAGCATTCTTTCAGGTTAGAGCGCCCAGGAGTGCTCATTAAATAAATGGCTGTTGTAGAGGGATGGCTCTAAAATGCAAAGTCTGTTCTGCACCAACTTGTTAGAGAAAGCATTTCGTGCCAAAGTTACAATAAAACAAACAGACTCCAGCATGCAGGCTAGCTTCTGAGCTTGCTTCCAGAGCGTTGTCCTTGCACACAGGACCTGCCTGTACATACTGTGGAGTTGAGAAACTGAGATTCCTGCTATACCCAATTACAGGATGTACTGAAAGGGAAGGAGTACCCTATTAATATCTTCATAACATAACATAAAATGTAAACAGCTACATTTTTGGCAGTTTTATATAAATTGCAGAAATAAATGATGTTTCTGATTTTTCTTCATGCAGAACAATCCTTACTCAAGGATTTAATTCTTTGAGCCGTGTAAACTCCGTTGTATTTGGGTAGTCAAATTTCTGCATGCAGTTTCTACTTTGCTCTGTAAATCGGTAAGCTGGCAAATACATCAGTCAAGAAGGATCTCTGACAACTTTGCCAGTTATGGTATTACAGTATTTTCATCTTGCTATCCATTGAGTAAAAAAATAAGATATATTGGCATGGACATTAATGTATTGGTGTGTTAATGTGACGTTTTGTTTTCAAAATGTGTGCTGAGGGCCAGGGAGGTCCAACCAGAAAATACATCAATTGTCACAGTACAGCATGAGAAAAAATCAATCTGACCACTTCCTTTGTCGTGTGAATTCCAAGTCTTCCTGTATATGTACTATTCCTCTGCTTACTCAGATAAAAGTGGCTATTCCACTTGGGTTGATTGTCCTGGTGGAACAATCACATACGTGGCTCCTTCAAACAGTCAGAAGTGGGTCTCTGGAGAAATTGGTTTTGACCATTTTGTTTTATGCCGTGCCATTCTCATACATGTTAGTGGGCAGCTGAACTTATGCTTATTTTTAGAATTCAGATCATTTTATAAGAAGCTTTAGGAAAAAGTTTGAACTTTCTTTGACTGGTCTGCTTGTCTCCTGGATGTTCTGGGGTTTTTTCCTCTGACAGTCTTGTACATTTTTGCAGCAGTTGTTAACTCACAGTTGGTTATTGTAGGAACTGTGATGGCAAAAATGGGAATAACAAAGCAGCAAATGACATTTTATTTGTGAACATTGAAGTAGTTTTTTTCTTTAGTTCTTTGGGAAACATTACTGGTCTTTAAAAGAATAAGTTTGCATTACAGTCCCAGTGTCCCTAAAGACTGAACCCACAGTGTTCTGTAAAATAAAGTATTGTTTTAAACTTATGATTTCAGTGACCTGAAATCACTGCACCATGAGGGTTTTTTACATCTCAGTGCTATGAAATGACCATTTTAAACCATGTTTAAGAAAGAAATTTGCATCTGATCGAAATATTGGTATGTCAGGTTTCATGCCAGTAAGACTCACATGAATAAATTACAGCATATTGGAGTCTAATGGGAGCACTGAATGGCCTGGATCACAAACATGGTGGTGCTATTCCAGATCTCTGGTTTTCTTTCAATGAAGTTTAGAATAGAGTATTCAGAATGAAGAGAGAACAGGCAGTCAGCTTTCCTGTAAATCCAGCATGTTGGAGTGTGCAGTGGTTTTCAGCTCAGATTTGCCGCAAGGGACAGGTCTGTGAGTGTGTTGGTAGTTGGAGTGAATTTGGCAGGAAGAAAGTTTACCAAAATGTAAACCAAATTAAAGTCAAGTAGTGCAGTATCTACAAATTGAAGCTAATCAAGTTATGCCTACATTTTTTTTAATATGACAAGAAAATAAGGAAAATGTTTCATTTCTGTCAGTCATTCTGATGTTTTGACATTCTGCCTTACTGATTTCAGTCTAGCATTACTGGGTTTTCTTCTCTTTGGCTACAAAAAATTCACTTTAAAAAATCCAAAACGAAATGCAAGGGAATTTTGGGAAATGTGTCTGGTTATGTGTGCACAAGTAGTGAGTATGGGGTTCAGAGACTTGCATATATAAGTCTGTCTCCCTGAGTTTTCCTGGGCATTTCTGCACTTGCTGCCTGGAAATCATCTGATTAAAATGCGAAGGCTGCGTATGTTTGTCCTTGATTTTTCAAAGGTCTGGCAGCAGGATCAGAACTGTAACTCCAGCCAGGCTGTAAGTACCCAGAAATCTGGATGTGCCCACTGCTAGAGATACGCTCTGTAGCCTATACACGATGGAAGCGCTGGACGTGCTGCATCTGAGCTGTGTAGCTGCATGCAGACATGTGGCATCTGCAGACATTATTTGCCTGTGCATAATGTTGTAGCTAGACCCACTCTGCCTGGAACGTTTGTAAAACCTTCTGCAGCATGTGTAAAGAAACCAGCATTCAGGGATGCTCGCTTTTCCCTACCTAGATTGGACGATTGTTTCTGTGTAAAGGAACCCTCTGTTTAAATAATGAGTGTTTGTTTGTGCTATTGAATCCTGAGGTGAATTAGAAAGAGTACAGTACTTGGCAATGCATCATTCTAGGAATTCTGCTTAACACACACAGTTTTTAATCAAGTTTACTGTGCGTTGGTAATCGTGTCATTCCTTTACTGTTTTTTTTAAGTTGAATTTCTTCCTCTAGTCTATTTAGCCTTAGTTTTGAATAATTTGATTAGAGAGTAACTGCTTGTACAATTAGAATGCTGGAGAAGAAGAGAATTATGTCTGTGTATTAGATAGATAACTAGTAGGAGCTGGAAGGTTTATCTCGGTTCACAAAAGGCCTCAGTGGTTTCCTAGGCTGAGAACTTGGTTTCTTTGGTCATGGTCTCAAGGTGAAGGGTATGGGTCTGATTTTTGTCATAGCACTTTTACAGCACATCAGACATTAATCTAAGTACATTTTGTTCCGTTTCACAGAACAGAGATCAGTACTTTGCAGTCTTCTCAAAAGCCCTACATCATTATCAATGAAAAATGTGGTATCCAGAGCTTTTGGAAGTTAGTATTGTGAAAGTTTGGAGAAGGAAAGTCTAAAATTCTGTATTGCTATGGCAGTAAATGGCCTTTAGAAACAAGGGCAAATGAGATTGTTTTGATGGAATGTGAGTGGAGAACGCAGGCTTTGTTTTTTGGTTACCCTGCAGTCTTATTGCTCATAACTGTTCAGAGATCTGGCTGCAGTCAGTATACTTGAGAAATGTTTTTGCTGTGATGACTGTATACTTAGAATAGCTCCTTGGCTATCTCTAAGCTGTTATCTCCTGACTTCTGAGAGCTAGCTTGCCCTTCTCTGTGTTTATGCCACATACTGCAGAAGTCCAGTGGCATGCTGGATTTGAATTCCTCCTTGAAAAGGTAGGAGCTGCCACTTCATACCTCCTCAGCCTTCAGTAAACCTAGTGAGTTCTGTGCTGCATTTAAAGGTCCATCAGTGCCTTGATGACAAACACCAGAGCATTCAACAGACTGTGCAGTATCTGTTCTTCTAAAAACAATCTCAGATTTCACTTAGGCTATAAATTGAATCCCCCACTGTCATATCTTCTGAGCATTTAGTGTGTTGTGTAAAAGCTTACCATAGCTTTTCTGAAAAAAACTGGAAAAATAAAACCCTGCTTCTTACATATGACCTTTCCATATCACTGAAGGGTAAGTGCAAGCTAAACTTATTCATTCAATCCAAAATAAATAGAAGCGATTGCACGATCAAGAGTGAAGTATCTGTAGACAGTTTCAGGAAAAGGCTCTTCTTGGTAAAAGGTAGCATGACAGCCTTTGAGATGGCAGCATTGTATTTTCCAGCATTATATATAAAATACTTGCAAAGATGAGAAAGCTTCTCTCCAAATGCTAATTTTAGGGAGGCATTAAGAGAAAAACGATCACTCCTTTGTTGGAAGTTCCACTGAAACAGACAGGCTGACAGATAAACTGTATGTTCCTGTTCTAGGCATAAGATTGTTTGCTGTTATGTTAATAAAATTACTCCAAAGTCTTGTGACTTTGCAATGGATTCACAACTGAAGTTTACTTTAGGAATGAGCATTTATATGCTGAGTGTAACTGTATAATTAATTGTAACCTATAACCTTTGTCACCTGCTCCAGGTGACCCTGCCTTGGCAGAGGGGTTGGACTGGATGATGTCCAGAGGTCCCTTCTGACCCAGATGATTCTGTGATTCTGTAATCATGTTTGCACTCCAGTATCCCTTTGTCACATTTAACTTTTCTTAAACAGAATGAAGATGGACTAGCAGAGTTCTTTGAAAGTGTGGTAAAACAGACCCAAATGAAGCCAAAGAAAGTGATTGGCTGGATTCTAAATGACCTGCTCAGTTACTTGAAACAACATTCCCTTACAGTAAAGGAAAGGTCAGTCTTCTTCATTGCTACAGTGGTGAGACAAAGTGATCCTTTTCTCATGAATGGTACCATGTCACTCCATTGCTTGCTGCTGCTTTAGTTGCTACCTGTGAAGTTTGTTACACCAGGCAGTCCTGCACAGGCCTTGCCTCTGTCCTGCTGAATGGAATTGGACAAATACGTGGCAGAGAAGAGGATCATGTAGTAAGAGCAGCAACCAGTCTTCAGTCTTTAAGAGTGTAATGACAGTAAGGCATAGCCAGGCCATTAGTACCAAACATGAGGAAAAACTGCTTCTCTTATTGAACTGTGTGATCTTTAGGCAAGCAGCAGTAGCATAACTACATTACATCACCTTATTCTCTGAGGTAACTTCTGCCCACTTTTTCCCTAGCCCAGTCAGTTCTTCTCTCCTGGCTGACCTCTTGAACCTCCTAGACAAAAAAGAAATTTCTTCTACAGCAGCAAAGCAGGTAAGTACCTTTTCCATTTTGCTGTACTCAGAATCTATGGCTGCTTACTTCAGTTGCGTAGCAATTTTATAATCACTGTGTACCAGTACCGCGGTTGCTTCAAAGGGAAATTATTTAGAGTGTTGATAAAGGATAACTTCTATATCTATGCTATATACACGTAATAGATGCAAATGCCTTATATATGTATATAATCTTAGAGATATATCTGCATATTCACCATTAGAAGGGGGCAGAAGCCAAATAGTAGACTTAAACAATGTGAACTGAACTCAAATAAATCCTACTTCTGAACAGAGCAGACAGTAGATCTCAATTTCACTATTCCAGTCAGGCCTGCGTGAAAGGTCAGTGGGAGCTAATCCATGGCTTGCAGTTAAGATGAGAGTATCAGTTACTAGATTCTTAGGGATAGTAAGGTCTACGTTCCCAAGCATTAGCACATGGGAAAGGATAGAATTCATCCAAGTGTAGTCACAAAAAGAGTTCTGCTTTGGCGTGCCCGAGTCAAAAGTGGGAGAGGTCTGGCCTTTCTTTTATCCTTGCTTCTTTGAGCAAGTGCTGTCATGAAGCTCTCAAGGAAGTAAAGTTGGGTTTTTTTAAAACATCATCTTGCTTAGGACAGTCTGAAAAATCAGCTCTTGATAATTTATATCTAAAATTGTGAACTGGTTATGATGGGTATGGTACTGCTGTGTCTGTAGACAAAATTTAGAGGCTTTTTTGTGATGGGCCATAATCAGTCATTTACCTTAAATTGCTGCAAGCTCGTTTATATGGAATGATTTGTCTTTTCAGATTAATTATTATACTCTAGATAGAAGTGCATTAGGTGACTGTTTCAGTGTTTATCAGTGAAACTGTTAATGAACTGTGAATGAACTTTCTGGTTTGTTTTCTTTTTTTGGAGGTGCTTGTGGTTCTTAATTAAGTTGGTCTGTGTCTGTGGATAGCCAGCTGCATAAGACAGGCGTCATAAATAGGGATTTAAGTGGCTGGCTTCAGGCATGTGTGTTTGGAAATTTTGTATTGGAAAAGTAAAAGCTTCAAAAAGGAGATAAAGTATTAATAGGAAAAGCACTGGAATGCAGAGCAGTTCTGTGCCTGCGGGGTTGTGGCACACCCATCAGTTTGGTGTCTGCATTTGAAAGGGAAGCTTCAGAACTCCAGTTGTAAGTCTCTTCCTTGTGGAGGTATGGACAGAGTACTAATGCTCTTCCGTGGGATTTTCTGCTTTGTGTGCCAGGCACTTCTGAGAGGTTGTGAAATGTCAAGAATTTCAGAAATGCATTTGTTGTTTAATTACCAACTCCTTGTAATGTCCATGTTGTCCTCAGTGTTCTGAAACTGGACCCAGAAATCGCAGTACTGTTTGCCCTCACCGAGTGATGATGCTATCAAACTGCAGAAACCTTGCCACATTTAGAAAAGTATTTGGGTTGCCTGGATGTCAGAAGAGTAACAAATGTTTATAACAATTCTCAGCAGTAGGCAGAGACGCTGGATGGCCCGAGGGCAGAAAGGGCTATATATACACACCAGCAGATGAATTGCAGCTCTTGGGGAGGTGAGCATGATCTGCAGTGGCAGACACCGATCCAGTGGGAAGGGATGGAAGGGTTCGATGGGGTGAGCACGCAGATATGTGTACACGTATGTGCTCGCTGCAGGAAGCTGTTAACCACTTAAATTATTTAAAAGGTTTTGTGTTTGGGCTCTGCTATCTAAGGCAGTGCAACAGGCAGATAAAAGCTGTGAGCACTGGCTGTACACACAGAGCATTGTGTGGTGGGATGCAGTGCCAAGCTAAGGACACTGTGTGCTCACATAATTACCATGTAGGTAATTACAGACCTCATGCCCAGCTTGCCATCAAACACAGCATCCCACTCCAGAGGTCTCCGAAGCAGTTCCAGGCTGGCGTGCCTGTGCAGAGGGGGAGCAGCTTCCAGCTGTGCTGGCGTGCGGGGCTGTCCTGGATCAGATGGTTACACGCTGCTTGTGGCCCAGCCCAGAGGCACCATTTTGAAGCCCACAGTGGGAGGTGTCAGTGCTGCTCTTGCAGGGCTGAAACCAATCCAGTGGGGAGTGTGCCTGCGATGGGGCCTTGCTCCTCAAGTTGCCAGGCTGGCAGCAGGCCCAAATCTGGCATAACAGACCTGCCTGTGAGTTATGGCAGTATGGGAGGAGGCTGGTTCCTGGGCCAGGGAAGTGGAAACTTGTCCCTGCTGCCAAGAGCCATGCTGGAGCAACTCTGTGTGGACATGCTTGTCACTGGTTCATGGGGGATCCATGCTCAGCAGGCCATGGAGCAGAGCAGACCTTGCGTTTTGCTGGGTTCTGCAATTGTATAGGTCACCCACATAGGAGCAACTTCAACAGACCTGCTTGGCACCCCTACTTTAAAGTAGATAGCAGGGAAATGAGTACAGTACACATACCTAAACAGAACCATCTGCTTTGACAATTTTGACTACACCATCTGGAGAACTGGACCCAACCTGCCCCCCGCTTCTCTGAGAGGCTGGGGGACACCTGCCAGACATGAAGGCTTCCGTCACTGGAAAGGAAGGGTGCCCACAGGACTTGCTGGAGTGGTGCTGCCTGCTGCTTTCCTCCCACCCTTGGCAGCGAATCACTGCAGATCGGGTTTCCAGTTGGAGCATTCTTAGGCACAGTAGTCAGCTGGCACGGTCACCAGTTGCAAAATGTTTGATATGATGCCCATGGCAGCCAGACGTGTAAGTCCTGATTAATTAATCTTGACCAATCCTGCTATGCCTGCATAGGTGGAGACCACAGAACACCATTAAAATCTAATCACGCTCAGGCAAGAATCAATAGAAGAAGCTACTGAGATTTCAGTAATGGAAATGAGGCCTGAGATTCACGTTTTGGCTCTGAGGACTTCATAATTTGATCCTGCTGTGCTGGTGCAGGCAGTTGTGTAAATGAGTTGAAATCGGTTTTTAAACTGCTTTCTTTAGATTTGTACTCCTTGCCAAGTGGAGAAACACATTTTTAAAAAGTCCATCTTTTGACAGGTCTTGGCCACATCTCTTTCTGCTTTCCTACATACCTGTAAACAAGCAAAGGCCTTGATAACATTGTTGCTCTACTAAGTGGAGATGCTTGTTACCAAATGGGAAGGGACACATGATGCAGCTGTCACAGGGAAAATGTGGTGCCTTCAAGGTTTCTAATGGGCAAGCTTTCCACAGTGCCAGGAAATATTTGGCATAGGCATAACAGGGAATCAGAGCTGGATCTCTGACTGTCAAGCTGTCCTGCCCCTGATCTAAGTCAGCCTGATGTACAAGTTGCTCCTGGGTAACTCTGCCATGGTTGGCTGCGTAGGTTTTGTTCATTGCAGATTTCCCCCTCCTGCAGCCCATGGCATCCTGCTTGAATGCATACCAGTCCTAAAAATGCCATCTGCCTTTTTCAGGAGAGTGAAAGGGCTTATTCATTGTCCACCCTGATTTGTGCAGCACTTTAGATTCCCCATGGTGTTTTGCTAGAGGCTGTGCTGTGCGGCAAGGACAGGGCTCATTCTGAGAGGTGACATACAGTATGGGTACCTTGGGAGGCCTCCAGGACAGAAACCTTCCTGCTTCATCCCTCAGGGAAGAAGCAGAACGGCTGCCTGGAGTAGCAATGGAGTGCAACAACAACATCATCAAAAAAACCCAAAAAAAACCCCACCACCACAAAAAAAGGCAAGCAGCTGCAGACAGGGTGAATCTCTGCTGGATATGATATATTTATTTCATGGGGTATTCCAAGTAGCACTGGCCTGATGATTTTTAAATACCGCTCTAGAAGGAAGATCTTGTAGAAGACATCATATATAGCACTGATTTATTCAGTATAAAGATCTGAAAGCTTTACTTAGAGCTGTTGTAACTCTGGCTGCTTATCGGTAACTTCAATATTGTGAGCTGCCTTTGACCCTCTCACAAGAAAAAATTAAGATGTAGCTGCCACAATAAAGCTGTGTATCATTACCCTCTCATAAGGTCTCCAGAAGAGTGATAAGATCCCATAAGAAGCTTTGGAGTGCCACTGGCAAACAAATATCCTCTTGCAGCAATTGTATGAATGTGTGGTTCTTAAATACTTGTGGATAAAGAACTCTTTAACCAAAGGTCTTTTGTACCCAAAAATTTGTCATGCTGAAGAAAATTGCTGGGGTAGTTAAGATACCATCCCATGTGCTTCATTTTACCTGAGTTCTCTTGCTGCCGTGCAAATTATTCAACATGCAATTTGAATGCCCCTCCTCATCTCCCCATCCCGGCCTCTTCTTCATCCTACAGGGAATATTTAATGCTGAAATTTTGACATGACATTCATTTCCATATTGGGACACAGCAATGGCCCAAACATACAATTATATCTTCAGCTCAGGATGGAGCACCACGAGCTGTTTTAATAAGGGTTTTCTTACTTTCCTCCCACAGCCCAGAAATAAAAGCAAAGGGAATACAGAAAATGACTGCCCAAGGAAATTGGTTTTTTATAAATGTTCTCTCCTCTCAAGTGTATTCCAGAGCAATAGCCCTGCTGTAGTGTAGGAAAACACTAGCATTAACAAGTGATTATTCCACAGGCCTGGGTTTGCCCAGCAGTCCAGTACTTGGAGATGATGCATCGGTGGGCTGGAGCTGCTGCATTCATTCTGCTTGGCACCATTTTTCTTCTGCTTTGTCATACATATCCTCATTACAGCCTGCTGGCGAGGACTGGTAATGGGATGAGTTACCTGGGATTGGACTTGGTACAATAGTCAGCTAATCGTCAGTTCCCGGGCAAAGCTATTGCTCATGGAGATGCATTTCCTTGCTGCTCCCAGGCAGTTCTGTGAATGATGTGAGGAGAGCAGGAGTACTGGTGGCAAGCAGCCTTGCAGCCCTGCCATCCCTGCTGTGGTGGCTCCTCTCCACGCATGAGGAACAGGGGCTGTGCTCAGCAAACCCCTCTGGAGAGACCTCGGCCTTGGGGGAGGGCCCGGGCTGTGGAGGCTGCACAGCACCAGCTGCGAACCATTAACCGGGACTTGGGCAGGAAGCGGCAGTGCTTTGTCTCAGTCCAGGGGGCAGAAAAGGAGGGAGGTAGAAGGGCTCTTTCAGAGATGCACATGATTAAATGTTGGGCTTGTTCACGTTTAGAGAATCTGCTCGTAGATAAAATAGGGCTTCTTGGATCCGTAACCGAAATACTGCATGTAAACAGTGTTGTAAGTCAAGCCACTGACCTTTGCTGCTTTTATTGTGATTTTTAGGTGCTTGCAGAATTGTGGAAGGGAGAAGGGAAGACTCCTCTTGAAATTGTTAAAGAACAGAAACTCGAACTGTTACAGGATCAAAACGAGCTTGAACAGATCTGCCAGGCAGTGATTGATGGACAAGAAAATGAGGTGATTATGATGGTGCCAGGAACCTTCTGCACTGTGGCAGTCTGTGGCACTGAAAGGGGGTTAAAATAGCCTCTCTTTTTTTCCTTTTTGATGGCATTTGAGCTCTAGAGCCAGAGCAGTAAAGCTGCTGCCAAGATATTATCAGGCTTTTCTTCTCCTTTCTTATTTTACTAAGTGGAGTTTTTGAATCTGAAGCTTACACAAAATGATCAGCAAAAGAAATTACCAGTCTGGCTAATGTGCTAAGTCATTCTGAGAGCCCATAAAACTTTAATGCCGGAAAGCAAAACTGCAGGGCCCTGTCCCTCTCCAGCTGTACTCCCATTAACCTGACCCTGCCACACAGCCACGTAACTCTGATTTTTATGTCATCTGTTGTGATATTGGGGCAACACTGTTAAACTGTTCTGATGCTGGAGATTGAAGTTACCTGCCAGCAAGGCATATATTACTTATGGAATTGGAGACTGTATCAGAGCTGGCGAGGCAAAAATTTTACTTGCATCTGACTTTTTGCCATGTCCCTGTCTCCATCCACTGCCAAAGAGAGGAGCCTATCTGGCTCTCCATGCTGACAGTGGCTCTGGGGTGGGGAGGAGCCAGAGCCCTGTGGCAGCAGCAGCAGTGGCTCCGGAGCTGCTGCCCACTCTGCTGTTCTGCTGTGCTGTGGCAGCAACACAAGTGCTCCCCCGTGGGGGATGATTGGCTCTTCCCCATCTCCTTGGAAAGACGCACAGCAGCCAGTGTGGCTCAGTCTAACAAGGTCTGAGTTGGAAAAAAAGGGAAAAAACCCTTGTTGATCATGAAGGGGAGGAGTGGGAAGGGATCTTGACAGAGTCTCTATAATCTGCTTTATAAAAAGCAAAAAGAAAACAAGTGCTTATGTATTCTCTGGAGCAAAAATGTAAAAGCAGAAGTGAATAGCTTACTTCTAATATAAACAATGTCTAGCTACATTTGCCATTTGGAAAAAAACATTAATATCTTTTGAGAACAATACCACCCACTCCCGATCTCACTGGGGGATGCTAACAGCTCTGCAAGAGCTTTTGATAAAATGAGCCTGCAGTAGGTCGGCATGACCTCCATCCAGCTTGACTCATTTGCAGAGCCTGATAAAAGTGCTGCTGTATTTCCAGGCTGGTATGAAAGCACAGGCAGGGAGGGAGAGAACATTAGAACTGACTGGGAAGTGCAGGAGCTGAGGGTCCATAACCACACTCCCATTTCAATGTTTTTGAGAGTAACTTTTTTCAAAACGAAATAGCTTCTAAACAGCTGCTCAAGCCAACACTGAGCACTTTATGACAGGATCAGGACTGTACTGCACTCTGCCCCACATAGGTAATTTCTAGCAGCTCCCAAGTAATGAGTCCTTTCCCCAGTGCAACTTAACAGAGAAGATGTTAGACTGACAGTAATTCAGATACTGTAATGAAAAGCAGTATTTGTATCTGAATTTAGTATTGGCACAGTGCATGGCTCCTATGTTTGCAACCCATCCCTGCAAATACATCATCCTGTTTCTTTGCAGCTATTGTGTTCTGCCCAGTAACTCTGACAGTGTACAGAATGCCTTCCCTGCCACACAAACAGTAGGAAGGCCAGATGCTTGTCTTTTCAGCAGTAGCATCTCCTTTAGGAAGGCCCAAAGGTGAAATTTCTGACCCTTTCAGCTTTTAAATATGGCCCTTGTGATGTAGCAGGTGATTGTGCATCAAAGGCTGTCTGATAGGAGGTCATATTTGACCAGTTAATTAATTGTCATCTTGCAAAGGATTACGTGGTTGAAGGAAATAAAAAACACCTACATCTGTGCTTGAAGGACCTCACCAATATTATCAAATAGATTTTTATTCAATGCAAATTACTTGTTATAACAGGACATTATATTCAGTAAAACAGTAGATCCTATTAGCAAGGAAAGTCCATCTCTGGCTCTTTTCCAGGAACTTGCTGTTCAAGTTGCAAACACTCTTAAAATCCAAAAGTGTTTTGTGACTCTTTCAATAAGAGGAGCTCTTTCTATTAGTTGTAAGGCCCTGCTGCTGTAGGGACTTGCTGTTCTCTCATGGGAGCAGAGCAGGAGCTTATTGCAAGGCTGAAAGCAGTTTTTATAAATAACACCTTAGCCCAAAATGCAGTCTTCTATCACAATAGTCCAAAGGACAAAAATATTCTCACCTTGGTTGGGAATGAGTGAAGACGTTTGCTTTTCCTGTAACAATGGTGTCTGTTGCTTTTTTTTTTTTTTTTTTTAACAGGTTATGGCGATAAAGGCAGGAAATCGAAAAGTTCTAAATAAGTTAATTGGTCTGGTACAAAGGAAAACACAAGGACGGTCCAATCCTGTTCTGGTGAAGCAGTTATTAGAGAAGAAGCTATCAGAGTAGCCACAAGAGAAAAAGCACACAAGCAACTACAGAAACATGTGCTTCGTTCTGTGTGCAAATGAACTTTGGTGTCTCCTCGTGCAGCATCGGGCTTGTTGGTTATACTGCAAGCAGCTTGACGTCCCAGCCTTCCCTGGATGCGTCAGCCAAAGGCAGATGGGCCAGAGAAAAGCAGGATACAGCCATTTGCATCTCCCTTGCTTTGATGTGGCACTTGGAAATGTGATTTCCACACAGCCCTGGGAAACAAGCTCCCAGAGGTGTCTGTGAGTATGCAGAGAGCTGAAACTGCACTGGGTTGGTTTTCTAATAAAGCAGGTACAAACTCAGCTTTTCTGGCTGCATGTTTGTGAGAAGGGAGATTGTGAATCTCAAATACTCAATCTGGGGCTGCAAACTGTAGCTCACTGTCAGTGTGAGCACAACAGTAACAATGATTACAACACCTAGCAGTAACTGAGGAGACCATGTGTGCCTCAATGCCTAACAGAAGGAAAAAAGAGTTCACTGCTATCATTCTTCCTGGTTTCTGAGGAAAGGGGAAAGGGGGAAGTCATGAGCTGCTTAAGTATGTGCCTCAGGGTAACGCCATAGACAGAAGTGCCAGCATCTCACAGTGTCAGATTGTTTGCTCTCCTTCTCCCAGTTATGCACCCACATTCCTGCTTTGCCTGCTCTCAGTTCTGAGGAGTGCCTGAAGGATGTGTGCCTGAGCCCTTCTGAGGGTCACATCCCATTTTGGCCTCAGAGGTTCAGAACAGCAGATGTGCTTCTGCCAGCCCTGCACAATCTACAGCAGAACAAGTAGAATCATAGAATAGCTGGAGTTGGAAGGGACTCACAAGGACCACTGGAGTCCAGCCCCTGACCCTGCACAGAACAGTCCCAGGAATCACACCTTGTGCTTGAGAAAGTGGTGTCTTTCTAATGCAGTAGCTCAGTAAAGGGAGCACTTGCTCCAGTTTTTCTTCTCTGCAGGCAAGAACTTGGCCCTGTGTTACAAATGCCCAGGGCTGCTGCTTCTCTGGCACGTGGTTTTCTGCTGTCACCTGGAACTGCACTGCTTTGGGGGAGGAATGGAACATGCAGTTGGCTTACCAAAACTGAGCTGCATTCAGCTCCACTCCTTAATCCTAAGAGGTGTTTTCTGCTGGTGGTTTTTATTTGGGGTTTTTCATATCTTTTGTTTTTCAGTTCCTGGCTTTCAGTACTCACTAAAATGCAGGGATCTGGAATAAACTTCCCATCCCAACCAACTTTAGCTGATCAAGCCATTAACAGGAAATGCAACAAGAAGGAGCCTGTCAAATTTATATGTAGTAGGGAGATAAATCCCATTTAGTACCAGGTGCTATGAAGTTCTTGAATCCCTCCTGGAGACTGCTAAGCCATACTTTTTTAAAGATCACATCTACCTCAGGCCTCATAGCTGCTTCTTCAGAATTGTTCTTTAGGATGTGCCTGCAGGGCAGACATCGTCACAGGAGTGCAGCAGGTGAGGCCCTGGGCCTTCAGTCACCTTTGGCAAATGGGATGCTTGCAGCACTGGTTCAAAGTAGGTTGATGGCAGTTCCTCCGAGTGGCAGCGCCGATGTTATGTCTCAAGGAGGACACTGCTGCACAAACTGGCTGAGGTTCAAATGTGAACTCTTTCATTAGAAGGAAAAAACCCTTTGGTTTTCAATACATTTAATGAATAAAATGTATATCCATTATTCACAAAAAAGTACCTTTATAATTCAATCATCATCATACAGCTTTAAAAAAGCAGTAACATGACTGCAGTCAAAAACTGTGACCCTTCAAAAACCAATCAACCAAACAAAAAGCCTAAACCTCCGAACCTCCCCCCAAATCACACCACACCCAGGATTTTCATGTCAGTTAACCTTCACAATAAGACTTCTACTATCACTTTTTACATCATGAGCAAAAAGTACCATTTTTACTTAAGAGTGGTGTGAGTTTTCAGGTAAGTGTTCAGTCAACAAAGGTTTAGATTATACAAGAAACTAAGTATTGGAATTCTGTTCAACTCTTGCCATGGCAGCAAGAAACAAAAAGGCACAAGGGTTTCTGCATGAAATCTTGAATCTTAGAAATACTCCCTCAGTTTAGAAAAACACAGTTGTTTCCCAGAGGTGCTCCTCTAAGGTTCATGTTTGTTGTAGTACAGCTGGATGCTGCTGTGCTGAGTTCCCCACTGCTGTAGTGGGTAGCTTTAAAAAAAGAGAAATCAAAACAACCATGTATTTGGGAGAGTAATAGTTAAGCTGATTCAAAAGAAGGATCTCAACTAATGTAGCAAGGCTACTGCTGATAATTCTCTCTATGGGCTACTTCTTCTTAGCCACTCTTTTAGTATAGAATTATACTTCGCTAATATGGTGCAAAACCTGTTAAAAATCATCAGCCAGGTTCTCTCTGAGTAGAGTCTGTGTCAGTACATCATGCACCTGGGCGTGTGCAAAGCACTTGACACTGTCCTGCATGGCATCCTTATCTCTAAACTGGAAAGACATGGATTTGATGGGTGGACCACTCAGGAGATAAGGAATTGGCTGGCTGGTTGCACTCAAAGAGCTGCGGTGAATATCTTGATGTCCAGGTGGAGGCCAGTGATGAGTGGAGTTGTCCAGGGTTGTTACCGGGACTGGCCCTGTTTAACATCTTTGTTGGTGACACAGACAGTGGGATTGAGTGCTCCCTCATCAGCAAGTTCTCTGATGACACCAAGCTGTGTGGTTGACACACTGGAGGACAGGGACACCATCCAGAGGGATCTGGACAGGCTTGAGAAGTTGGGCTGTACAAAGAAGTGGGACTTGGGGGTGCCAGGAGATAACAAACTTGACATGACCTGGCCATGTGCACTCACAGCCCAGAAAGCCAATTGTGTCCTGGGCTGCATCCAAAGCCCCGTGGGCAGCAGGGTGACGGAGGGGATTCTGCCCCTCTGCTCGACTCTGGTGGGACTCCACCTGCAGTGCTACATCCAGCTCCAGAGTCCCAGCACAGGAAGGACAGGGACCTCTTGGAGTGAATCAGGAGGAGGCCATGAAGATGATCAGAGGGCTGGAACATCTCACCTGTGAGGGTAGGCTGAGACAGTTGGGGCTGTTCAGCATTGAGAAGAGAAGGCTCTGGAGAGACCTTACAGCAACTTCCAGTACCTAAAGGGGGCCTGCAAGAGAGCTGGAGAAGTACAAGGGCATGTAGTGATAGGATGAGGGGGAATGGCTTTAAGGTGAGAGAGGGCAGGTTTAGATCGGATATTAGGAAAAGTCTCTACTGTGAAGCACTGGAACAGGTTGCCCATAAAAGCTGCAGATGCCTCATCACTAGGATTGTTCAAGGCCAGGTTGGATGGGGCTTTGGGCACCCTAGTCCGAGGTGTCCCTGCCCATGGTGGGGGGGCGGAGTTAGAACTAGATTAAGGTCCCTTCCAACCCAAACCATTCTGTGGTTTACTGTCTCAATCTATTTCCACCTCCACCTGCCAGATACAATGAATAACCAGAAAGATTAAAAAGGGATAACTGTAATATTCTTCCCTTCCAGGGAAGGGAAAGAGCAGCCATAGTCTATAAATTTTGCACTATATTATGAAACAGTCACTTCTGAAATTTTTAAAGAACCCTTTTGCAGACACACACAAAATGTAAATTTCTTTTTGATAGGAAAAAAAGCAGTTTGAGTCAACTGAGAGCAAGATAATGAAGCTTTTTAATATTTGTGGAGATATCAGCTATCAACTTTAAAGCAGTGGTAGCTGGCAGTGCTCAGACCTAGCAATGGGAAGGCTCAGTAGGGCCAGCTCACGTTGCTCCCACTATCCCAGCCTCCATTAAGGGGCTCATTGGTCACCTCACACCCTTTTGACTGAACTAACACAACCAAAAAATGGGATCCTTTTTGCCTGCCAAGGGCCTGATACAGCAGCCTAAATACAACCACCACCTTCCCATTCCCCATTCCATGGAGCTCAAGGCAAATTCTAAATACTCAACAAGTGAACGCTGTACTGAGCAAAACAAACAGCTTTGGTTTATATCTGCTTAGCAGTAGTTGATGAGCATATAAAAAAAGCAGAAGCAGCAGCCTCAAGGAATTTAGTGTCTGCTATTGTAAAGACAAATAACCCTATGGGACGCGTGGGTCTGCAGGATGGAAGGCAGAGCATGACTGTGAAGTGTTGGATGTAGAACATTCTGCAGACCAGGAGGCTGTTCCAAGTGTGATTGTATCGAGGCTGGAACTCCAGAATGAAGATTGAGGCTTTGACCCCAACTTGGAAGTCTCATTTAGCTACTCCTCTGCTCTCTGATCTAATGATTGCAGATGCCATCTGTGCAACAGCATCAGGCAGGGTGAATTAAGGACAGTTTCATGCAGATTTTCAGCAGTAACCATCCACAAACAGAGGACCACGGAAAATGCTCACAAATTAAAAGCTGACACCAGACACTGTCATGACCATCTCATCTACTCATAGCTGGAAGTCTTTTAGGAGGTCAGGCCTGAGGGTGGAGAGCTGATACTTACTATCCCCTATAGCTGAAGTATCCTGTATCTGAGGCAGCAGAAGAGGAGAAGAAAGTTGTCTAAAAAGATGCTGGCAATGCTGTAAGTAGTGAAGAAAGAATTTCTAGCGCTCAGCCTTGGCTGCAGAGTTTAATTTTAACTGTGTTAAAAATAGAAGCATATGATAGGAACCTTAACTAAAAAAATTATAGCAGAGCATTCAGCTGCAATTTCAGTGCAGCCCCTTTCCACCCTGCTTTGTGGTGAGGCGTCGGGGTTCTGGGATGATCTTGTTTCTCTTCTGAGCACCCTCTCTCTACCTACACTTTCACAACCACTGACCTCAGCAGCAC
The DNA here is from genome assembly GCA_013398015.1 of Oreocharis arfaki. Taxonomy (NCBI): domain Eukaryota; kingdom Metazoa; phylum Chordata; class Aves; order Passeriformes; family Paramythiidae; genus Oreocharis; species Oreocharis arfaki. The sequence goes on along the minus strand of VZRR01005873.1, from coordinate 302,757 downwards.
CTTCCCAGGGATTTATGGCCTTGTATGCATGCTCAACATGGAGAACATTTGTTTTTTCACACATGAAGAAAAACAAATTGGGTTTTCAGTCAGCTCTCTTTTCTCAAACTGCATGGAGGACAAGAAGGAGTAACACACCCCTGGTTGGTTTGCCCTTGTTGCTGGCATCTTCCTTAAAATGCTATTTACACATACTCACACACAAACACACTGGCTTCTGACTCAGGCAGTGGCCACTTAAAACCAAGTTACAGCAGACAGGAGGTCTACATTTATCAGCCCAAATGCTCAGAAGCTTCCCTGCATTGGGCTGGCTTCAAGTGCAAGTTGTCCCCTTTCCCCTCAGAAGCCACAAACATGTGGGTAATACACAGAGAGGATTCTATTGCTAAAGTGTGAGGAATGCAATAAAATACAAAATACTAAGTTGTCATGACCTGTAATTTGCTGCGCCTTTTTCTGCCCATTGTGATAGCAATTTAGACTCTATCTTCAAGAGCCCCTGGGCCAAGCCACATCAGTAACTAGGGATGACTGCAGTGGGAACACAAAACCACTGGGAATGCTCCTCCTCTCCCTACTGTACTCCAGCACACAACCCACATTAGGCTGTACAGCCTGAATCTTAACTGCAATAAAGCAAACTGCAGAAATGCTCAGGTGCCACCATGAGGGAGCAAAGCTGCAGAAGGAAGGTAGTTTAGTGAGCAACGCAGCTGTACGTGGTCCTAGTGGAACTGAGCCTTCTCTCTAGGACCATCGTAGTCCCAGATCCTTAAGATCTCCTGTAGGGCATACAGACATTTCACAACTGTCTGCAGCATTTGCTGATATAAGTGATCAGGGACCCTGACCTCTGGTTCCACCCCTTTATCTGTGTGAGGGAAGGTCCAATTCATGACCCTGTGAACGATTCCCATCTTGTCTGCTGGCTTTGCCCAAGAAAAAGACTGGTGACAGCTGAGCCAGACCCCATGTTATCCCACCTCATACACAGGCAGCAAAGTAACCCATGCAACATTCCCTGCCTTGTCATTGCAGCCGTTGGAGAAAAGCATCCATCGGAGTCCAGTACTTGGAGCTGCAGAGCTGTACTGCCATGATCCTCACAAGAGCCAACAGTTTCACTGGAGGGAATGCTCCCCCCATGCACAGCCATTTTGCGTTAGCACAAAGCAAAAGTTCTCCCAACACACGGGTGCATCAGCCACAGCTGTAATTGTCCAACCCAGTAAGCAGGCATAACCATCAGTAAGTTTTATTTTAGCTGCTCAAGAAGCCACACTTTTAGGCTGGTCTTAGAGGCTGCTGTATTTTTTCACACTGAAGCTCAGAAACCAATGTCACAACGGTCCCTTCCAACCCAAAACTGATCAGTGTTTCTAAACACCAAGCTGTGCTTGGACACCAAGAGACACGAGTTGTTGGCTCTAGCTGCAGCAAGGGACACTGAGACCCAGAGCCACTCCCTCTCCTTTGAGGATGAGCTGGCATTTCATCTGAGCTCTGGCCAAACTGACACAGCAGCACTGAGCTGGACACAGCTTAGTTGTCTTGGATTTGACTCATCCATGTTATTTTTTGGTCTAAATCCAAGCTAGTTATTTTTAAAGTAGACTGCAATAAAACACAGCTGCTGTGGAACTGGCTTCATCAGAGACATAGGTTTGCAGGTATTTAGTCCACAGTACATAATTGTATGCGGGCAGTCTGCTGAAGTGCCAAAGTTGAGAAATGCAGCCTTTGCACAAAAGTTCCATCAGGGCTTTTAGCCCAGCGACTTCAGTCTTAATTTAATCCAGCTGCCACACAAGAACCATTATAATCGATGAACAAAAAGAAGATTTGCACAGTCAGCAACAAAACGCCACTTCAAGCACCTATGTATTTGAGAATCCAAGTAATGCTTCTTTTCATAAATAAGAGGCTTCCAACTGAGCATGTAACAAATGAAGTACATTGCTGCTGGGCCACAACATGTTTAGAAAAGCTGGGAGCCCCTAAAAAATAAAGTGCATTTAGTCAGAGCAGGGCTTTGACCACCAACAAAGTCACAGAAATAGCGCTGCATTCTGTGGCTGTCTGTGGTCAGACAGCTGGCACCACCATCTTACCTAAGTACCAATTTATGCAAGTCTGACACCACCTTCACAAGGTGCAATTTTTACCCTCCTTTGCACATTCCTGTCCCAAAACATCACATAGCAGTGCTATCCACTTGGACGGGTACTGCAGGACACGGTCGTATTCACTTTTCAAATTTGAGCTTTTTCTTTCTGGTCTCTGATAAATCAGAACAACACAAAAGTAAATTCTGCATTTCACACAGAGGGAAGTGCCCCCTGCTAATCTGTGGCATTTTACCTTCAGTTTGCTCATTAATGTAAGCAGCCCAGGCGCCACGTACCCTCTGTTTCTGCTAATAATGCTCAAAGAATCCAAGGAGGAACATACTCTAATTATCTCAATTGGATCTGGGCACAGCAGCATCATTACTGTACAGTGCCAGAGCTGTCTAAGTTAAAAGAAAAGAAAGAGGAAAATCCCAGTATTCTACTCATAAACACAGATGCAATTTAAATGTTACAAATATAATGGGAGCTGTCATAAGAAGTGCAGGCATGACATAGCAATTTCAGTAAATACATCAGGGTAAATTGCTTATTAAATCAAGCCATCCTCAAACAGGAGCTGTGGCTACAAATTCAAATGATACAATGACATAATTTAACTGCAACAAATCACACTGCTCCCATCCTTTTCTTTCCAGCCCTGAGATTTTAGAGCGTCTTAGAGGAGCTAAAAAACCTTCCCAAAGCACAAAACCTTCTGAGAGGCTTAAGCAGAGTGCACAAAAGGGTAGTGAGTGTGTACATGCTGTGCTGGATGGTGAACTTCTCTTGGTAAATAGAACTTAACCTCTCGAACTTAAAACCTTGGACTCTGCAGGATGCTGCAAGTTTGTTTGCAAACGTTTTTCTCTGAAGGGCTGAACGGACCACTTGGGCTTTCTGCACGGGCCAAAGAGTGGCTGTCAGTGGCAGGAATGCTGCTCAGGCTTATTGTCCATCCAGTCCTGCTCCCATTCCAAAGCACCGCATCCTGCTGATGTCCGAGGTCCACCTCAATCACACTTGGTTTCCTCCCATTCTAGGAAATTTACCAATCCTACCAAAAATACCAAATCACACTTGAAAGGCAAATGCGCTGTACTGCAGCATGACACCACTGAATTCAGACTTTTTACAAAGTGACAAACCCCAAAGAAAGAGGAAGCAAGTAACTCATGAAATGGATGCTGGGAAGGATGTACCTCGGCATGCCAGTGGGAGGGACAGTCCATGCTTGATACTGGAATTTTCTCATCTCTGCAGAATAGAGCTGAAAACAGAAGTTCTCATTTCTGTTCTTCCAAACCAAGGTCAGAAGTTACCAGGGCAAAAAAGGACAATGCATTTTTCACACCCAGAACTGCAACACCATCAACTTGATCTCGTTCGAAATACCATAATATTCTTTAGGGCACACATGGAAAAGATCAGATTAAAGAAAAATGCCTAGAATACAAGAATATAAGTAGTAAGTACAGCCAGCTACACAACACATGAGCTGCACCTGACTATACATGTCCAAAGATCAGCACAAGCTTGAATGAAATTGCTGATATTAATTTAGTCCAATTAATACAAACCATGGGTATGTTTACTGAGATTAACCCAGAAAGCACCCAAAAACAGACAAAGGTAAAAGAGAATGACTACAACTTTTTGAAGATAAAGTGCTCACTTTATAGATAGGTTGCAAAAGCAAAACAAACAAACAACAAACCAAAAACACACACACAAAAAAAAGCAGGCTGGAATTGCTGGCAAGATTCCTCGCTATAGCTGAACAGCTTAAAAACACACTCCAAGGCTACATCATTGGAAATGTGGCATTCACCGTTTGAAACATCTAGTAGGAGACTGGAAATTCACTTTGGTATCACTGAGCCACCACCTGCAGTCTTTGGAATAGATCTGCCAAGGCACTTCATTTGGGACTGATGCTGAGCCAATGTGCCAGAGGGACTGCTCCAGTCGCACACCCACCTGAGTGCAGGGAAAACCAGATCATACAGCACTTCCTTGTTCTTGGAAAGAGCAGCATGAGGCTGTTGTCCTCCAGGGACCTACAGGTTGGACCACAGCTTGGACCACAGGCACAGCTTTTTTTTGGGAAAGGATGTATCATTGGTGAGAGACAGGATAACACATTACCTAACAGGAGGGAAGATGCTTATTAAACAAGCATTTGGCTGAAGAGCTTATGCACACAGATGTGATTCATCTCAAAAGATCAACATTTTCAAGCTACATCACAGGTTCTGCATTTCGAAGGCAGGAAGAGGCAATTCCCACCAATAGTTTTTCGTGCTGGCTGCCAGACATCATGCTGCTATCACAACTGAGACACAGCTGCAAGTCTGATCCCACTCAGAAACCAAGCAATGCAAAGGTACATGTATGAGCTCCACTTTTGCATTCTAAGCCAGGGTCACTGCACTCATCCACCTCTTCCTTTTGGGGAGCTGACAAACATTTCCTGCTTGTGAAGGGACACTGTGCACAAACACAGCTCTGACCTTTCAGCAAGAAGTCTTCCACACAACTCCAGATTTCAAAGGCTGACCTTATCCTACTGGATGTAGAGCATAGGCTCTACTACAACTTACGAGGAAAATCCTTTCCTTCCTCAAATTTACAGATGCTTTTTTGAGCAGTCCACATTTTAAAATACTCATGTAGCTTAACAAACCTGCTGGGATGAAACTGCAGTGATTTTATACATTTGTTGAAAACACCAGCTGAAATTAACAATCTCAAAAGAAATCCTTTCTACCCAGCAAATAAGGATTCTTAGTTAAGAATACAAACAAAGGAAGGGAGTGTTCAGACAGGAACTTACTGCTTTGAGCACTGGTTGGCAGAGTTCTTTCTTTTTAAAAAAGTGAAATAATTCTTTACAATTTCTTTTCAAAAAGTCCTTCAAAAAGAGGATTAGATTGCTTCTGCATTTTAGAACTTGTTTCTGAACCACTAAAAGTCAGCTGATCATACTTTCCTTTTGCTCACATGCAGTTCTTGCAGAAGAGGTGAGAAGCATGGCAAGCACTGACCCTACATACCAAATGCTAAACCACTTCCAACACACACACTGAACCCCCTCAGGCCAGGCCTGTGAATACAGCATGGAAGGCAGCAGTAATGGGGGAGTGGGGAAAGGACCCACAGTGCCCTAGGACAAGTTTAAAAAAAAAAACAATTAAAAAAAAATAAAAATCAATCTTATTACCCGTTTACAACAACAATGCAGGGGCGGGGGGAACTGAAAAAGAAAGAGCTCTCTTCAACCTGGATAACTTAAAACTTAAGAAAAAACCCACATCTTTGGCTTCAGCTTCCAAGAAAGCTTGAGGTGAAAGAGGGCCATTTGGAGATCAGTACGTGATTTACAGAATGGTGGCACCTAAAAAACTAAACGAGTTATAAGTGAAAGCAAACCAGAGAGAGTCAGCTAGGAAGCAACATGACCCCCAGACATCATGGAAGTGAAGACTGTGCAGCAAACAAGTAAAGATGGACCCAGAGAAGTTCTGGAGGTGATTTCGTTGGAGGTAGATTTTGAGATTTTTTTTTTCCTTGGAATAGCCTACAGTAGGCTGACACAATGAATGCAGACACTTTAATCTATACCTTGTAGATTAAAGGCAGAACTTTTCAGATCTAAAGGATTTAGGAGCTTAAACTGCACTGCACATTCCAGAGGAATTTGACCTGCAATTAATTAGACTCTTCTGGAATGCCTTTGCTTTTAAACTGCTTTCTTCCTTGAAATCGCTGAGAAAGTGTGTTTCAAAACCAGTATGTGATTAACAGGAATTCCACATTATGGAATTACAATGAGCAGGAGAACTAATGTCTTATTTCTGATCTCTGTTTCTTCACATTTTTTGGAGTTACTGTTAGTTTGTATCCAGGACAAAAGGGTTTATGGCTTTCTCGAACTAAGCCCCTCTTTATGTAACCAAATACAACACCCTGGAAGCACAATTACATGGCTAAGATAAGACAAAATGCAGTGGTGATGCACCAATTCATCATGTTTGGGTTCTCCTAATGAAGCCCATTACTCACAGAAGAGAATTTTCTCAAGCAGTTAGTCACCAGCAGACAGCCTCCCCCATTACTCCTTCCTTTTCTGCAGCTGGTGAATAGCCTGGTCCTCCCCTCACCATCCCAAAAGTGCAATATTAGGAAAAGTCAACACCTAAATTAAAAGTAAACAAACGGTACTTAACTTGCCCTTAACCAAAAGAAATCAGCAATAAAACAGTACACCTTTCATGAGCAAGCAAACTTTTCTCATTTAATAAAAAAAAAAAAAGACAAAAAAAGACAAAAACAGCCTGCTGTCCATTTAACACCACAGAAAGATACTGAGTATCTTTCTTTAGCTTATTAAAACAAGCAAACAAATAAACTAGACACTAACAACAGCTTGCATAGAAACATTTTGTTTTGTACTTTGTGCAAATCTTACTAAATAAGGCATGCTCGCGGGCTTAGGTAGCAATGCAGGAGTTATCAGGGAATGCCAAGAAACCGCAAGGAAAATTCCAGGCAGTCTGCAATCCACATCCACTCACACAGTTCATTGGACTTCAAAGCCCAACAGCTGATAGTTGCAGATCTGTCTGCAACATAAGGCAATATGGTATGTGTAGGGCCCAGCACCTGCTTTCAGCTACTCATGGGTTTACTACACATAAGATCACTTGAATTCAGAAAACCTGAGCCAGTAGTTAAAAAGGGGGTTTCGGATGTGGATTGGAAAGAACCCGGCTTCAGGGTGAAGCAAGGGAAGAGGCAAAGAAGACAACGACACCCAGATGCACAGCCCTTCACATAAAGGGGTTTTGTGCAGATTTTGCATGTCTTTTTGTACTGTGAACTTTCCCCATGGGCAATGTTTTATCAAGCAAACTTGTCTCCTAACAAGTTACCCAGAAGAGTATTTCTGGAACAGAAAAAGCTAACATGTTTGTGTCTTGTAGCCAGACTACAAGTGTCTATTGCAGAAATTCAACAGGAATTACTGACACTAAAGAAGGATGGCTCTGTAAAGAGGAAGGGATGAAGAAGGAAGCTGCAGTAAGAGCAGTATCAGAAATCTCAAATAAGTTATGTAGCACAAAGGGAAATTATAAGGCCTAACTGGAATAATATTTTGCCTCCTTCTTCATCCTCCAAATCAAGTATTTTCAGGAAATATTGAAGTACAACCTTCTTTTGAAAGCAGCTTTGCATTAAAAATCTGTTTAAACTCCAAAAGCTTTTTTAAAACACATTTTAAAAACCCACTAATAATAATCTTCAAAATCCCCCAGTATTTTGTAACATAAAATGGAATGTTCCTGGGCTAGAGCCGCCAGCTCCTTCAGGAACTCTGGAAAAAGGGCAGCTGCAAGTACGGCGTTCCTCACGTGCGCAGGAAGGCTGGGATGAGCCAGGCCTTTCTTTCCTTTCTGTCCCAGGAAAGGCTGCAGTACAGCCGGGTAAGCTTCGGAAAGATTCCTTCCTTTCCCTGCGTTGCTGATGTGCTGGACATTACCTAGAGACAGGAGGAGAGGGAGAGGAAAGAAAAAAGACTCTGTATATTAAGCACACAGAGTATCTGTACAGTGTCCAAACCCAGTTTACAAGGATTGTGTTCAGAGCTGTAATTCACAGAAGCCAGATTGTGCAGAGAGATACTTCACTAATCCAGCATTTTAAAGTTCTATGTGCCCTGGTCCTATTGCATTTTTTATTACCTATCTTTCCTCAGGTTATATATTATTCAGTTCCAGCTCTGATGAGAGAAATACGTGGGCAGAAGAGGAGTCAAGGGAAAGAGTAATATGGATTTACCTTCTGAAACAGCAGATAATATCTACCCATCTAGAGCCAGCATGGTTGTCTCCATTTCAACAACACTGTGCTCTATCCCTCCCCCAGATCAAACTGTTGTTTTGATTTTACTTCTCTTTCTCTATCCTCTCCCTGTGAATCACCATGTCAATGGGTTTGAGGCCAAGCTGTCACATCACCACATGAGTTTGAAGCAAGCTAGAAACTAAGGGAAAAAAAACATTCAAAAATTGGATTTTTCTGCAGCTATAGGCACCACTAACTACGCTTACTAAAGCAACTAAACATTACAAAGAGAGCAAGTGAAAGCCACTGTGTGCTCTGCTATATGATCTCTGCTGCCAGAGTTCAAAGGATCAGAGCTCAAGTATCAGAATGCATGGAATTACAGTGACAGCAGCACTTAAATTTCAATCAATTGCTCCTTGTTGCAACCTGAAGCAGAACTGCCCTTTAATTAGATGATAATTAATATAGTGAAACTAAAAAGGTGACAAAATTTAACGCTGATGGAAATACTCTACAAAGAAAAATTAACCTGTAGAACTCACTGCTAGAAGACAGAACTCACTGCTACAAGGTATCATTGAGGCCAACAGTGGAGACAGATAAAATCATGTCTAACTTACAAGCGGATGTTCTCCTCAGATGTCTAAGTAAATCATTAAAAAGAAATAAAAGGACTGTTATGTTAACTCACACACTGCAGACAAGCCCAACACTGCATTGCTGCCTTCAGAAGGGGCTTCCCTTAAAGTGCACACAGTTTATGTTCAAGTAAGTCTCGAGTGACACCAGCCTCGCTCTGAAACCTCCCCAGGCTCCAAACGGGGAGCTGTGCATGAAGGCCTCACTCGATGCTGCACAGCAATCCCTCTGTTCAACAGCTCTGCACTTTTGTTCCTCGCCTGTACTTCACCCAAGGCACTGTGGAATTACTCTACTCTTCCAAACACTTGCAAAAAAAAAATCATCTTAATCATTTAACAGAGTCGTACTTTTCTTGAGTTTAAAACACCTTTCCAACTCTAGACTTATCAATCATTCATGTTGTTATTCTACAAATTTCTATCTACTAGAGACAGAGTACAGGAATTTCAATTCAGTGGGAAAATCTGACTGTGGGAGGAAAAACAACTTAAATTATAGATTACAATGAAAAGATAAAGTTTTAAGCTTCTCCTGAAGATTTTTTTTCAGATTTTCTAACGTCAAATGTTTCATTATGAAAATTTTAAGTTTTTTAAATAGTTTAGGCAATACAACTAGAATGCTAGTCTAATGTCAAAGCTTTGCTTTTGTTTTTATTCTTCCTTTCAAAAAGCCTCAAAACTGATACACTTCTAAAAATAATTTTGGTTTAGATTTAACTGCTTGTTTGGAAAAAAACAAAACAAAACACCAGAAAAGCACAGAAAGCTGATATAGGAACTAGAGATTTGGGGTTTTTTTCCCTTTGATCAGGACTGTTCACTTCTTTCTAGGGTCAGGATGCAATCTGAGTCATAGAACTGAAAATTGAGCAAATGAGTACTCTGAAGATTGTTACCAACACACTGAAAGAGGGGCAGTTTGTACATGGGATCTACATCGTGACAGCTCTATGTGTGTAACCAGAGCCCAAGCTGCTGTGGAAGGAAACCACATGCTACTGCAAGCAAAAGAGAACAAATTGTACCATTTCTGCTCAAACACCTTCAGAGACCATCCCTGTAATGAGAAAGAAAATGCTCTAGAATGTTTCAGTTTTACTTTTGTCTTCCCCACTGTCTCTGGCTTCAGGTTTTCATATGTGAGTTCTGTAGGAGGCCAGCTATGCTCAGACCTGCAGAGAACACTGGGGTTATTCACCACTTCTGTTCAGGGGAAAAATCATTCAGAGAGCAACCAGTTTGTGTGACAGTCAGAGGGGGTGTTCAAGCTAATGCAAAGACATCCATGGGGAGTTCCTAATTTGTTGTTTGGTTTTGGGTTTTTTTTCACTTACTGTTATTGCAGCAGTTCCTACCTCACACTTCCTAATCAATATAATGAACTAGTAGTGGCTGACGGGCTACCAAGCCAACTGTCCCCCAGGATTACAGTTTGATGACTTGCATCATCCGTCCTGTAGGGAACCAAGCCTGCAGTTATCCAGACATTAATTTACCCTCCACTTACTAGTCAAGAGAAGCCTTCTTTGCAGCAGTTGCCACTATACAGAAGAAAGTGTACTAACGGGGTGACTAAGCAGCCTTGTTCCAAATTCCTAAATAAATGACCAGCATGAGTCAACCTGGCAAATTCTGAAGCCCACAGAAGAAAACTGATGTAAAACAGGAAGTATAAATAAATGTCATCAGGAATGCATTATGTAAAAGTTCTTATTGCCAGCACCTGAGAAAAAAAAAGGATTCTGAATGTTGCCTCCTAATCTCATCTCCCACATGCTAGCTACAATACCAGCTAATTGTAAGGTTTTCTAATCTATGGCAACAGAATGCAGTGCCTAAAACACTACTGACACTTGCAGTACACAGCTTTTTTACAGCAGGCACCTTCCACAGACTAATTCTTCAAGAAGCAGCCTTAGCAAGATCATAATTTTACAGACCAGATGTACTGTAAACCTTAGAAACACATACTATGCTGACTAGAAACTAGGTAGATTATTCTTCAGAGCCTTGAAAAATGAAAACACAATTAAAATGGTACATAAAGAATCCTGATTTCTACACCTCTGGAAATCCAAGAAAAGGATCAACATCTTCATAGAAGTGTGGGCAGAGTGGGTGATTATTAATGACTCCCAATGATGAGTAAGCACACACCTGTAAATGCAGCCTCTCTTGAACCCTCTTGCAGAGTCAGCTCTTAATGACTCACCAAATTTGACACATTCCCATCATGTGGGAAGTTGGCTTTTAAGGGAAGCCTGCATCCAACATTGCCCACTCAGCAGCAAGCTGAGAGCAAGCACGTCCTCACAGCAGGGCTTCAACTCTACCCATTGCCTGGCTGTGTTTGAAAGGTTCTTAGTTAGCAGGTAAGACTTCATTGTGTTTATTTTTACTAGCTTGCCCCACAGTGGTATAAATAAATATGGGTAACTGTAAAGACAGGTGCAGTGTGCACTGTGCTTGAGAAGCAGCAGATGTTAAAGAGTCCCCTGCAAAGCTGGCTTGGTGGGATGATACCTGTCTAATTCCCCATTGCTCTTAGACACACAACTTTTGGTTTCTTCTGTTTGCTCTACTTTGTTTGTCATACAAGAACCATACTAGCGAGAAAACTTTCAGTGTCTTATCTCCTTCAGTAATAGCCCAAACCATGATACCAAGCCTTATTCAATCGTTGCAGAAACCAATTCATCCTGGACTTCCATCCTCTCTAACATTTATCAAAAAAGAACCAATGACTAGCTGAAGGTCAGGCTAAAAATAAAATTAAATCATGCACATATGCCACCTCACCTCAGGCTTTGAAAGCGAGTTTGTTTACTGACAGCAAGCCAAGAACTGATTTTGTTACTTCTTTAAACAGACATTTTATATAACAAGTAAAAGTTTCTAAAAAGCAGAGAATATCCAAATAAGCCCAAACACTGTGGTCAACTGGGCATCATCAATTTAAAGTCAGAAGGATACTGATAATATTCACAACACAACACACCTTCTTTTAATCATCTGGAGAAAAGGAGACAGGTAGCTGCTAAGTCATTCCATCCAGCCCTCCTCTGAGGGTGGTTAACATTTACCTTTGGTGAGCAATTCTTCCGCAGCATCAGACATGTCCACACGAAAAAGCAGGTACTGTTGGGCCTCCAGGAGAAGACCTGGAAAGTCTTTTTCAACAGAAGCAAAATGTTCAATCTTATTTTTCACAGATGCCAGCACCTGCCAAAACAACAGCAACAATTATGTCTTCCTCCTTTGCTCCCAGTGCAGCCACAGACTGAACATTCAGCCTTTCTCTACCTGCATTAAAACAGAGTTCTGACAAAAGCTATGGTCATACAGAGTTTCCAGTTCTTTGCACAAATGTAATTAAAACATGGAAATAAAATAAGAAGCTCTCAGACAGGTAGGAAAGCTACATGAGAAACTGAAAGGAGCTGATGTAAGGTTTAAGGAGATGCTAAAGACACTGCTCCAGTAGGCATGGCTAACACCTGTGGTAAATACCTGATAGAGTGAGCGCACGCTAGGCTGAAACACCATGTTGGTGTTGAGCAGAAAGGAGCGAAGAAGCGGCTGGGGATAACTTGCCAGCTGAGTAATAATCCCAATAAGTAGCAAATTTACATGCAAGGAATTCTCCAGCATGTTCTCCAGCTTCGACAACACCACGCTGATGAATGGTCCTGCAAGAAAATAAAAAGGAACCAATGCTTTTGTTTTTACAGAATAAAAACCCTAAGAACCAGGAAAAAGGCATTTAAAGGGAATTTTGACCATCACAACCAACCAAATTATCCCTCCCACACACTAATTAAAGACAACAGGAAGAAAACTCAAACTCCAGCTGAACAGAAAAGCAGACTTAACAGAAGTGTTAAAAGCTTTTGTGGTTAGCAGCACATTTGCTACCTAGCCAATCAGTTTACATTAACAGCATATTTAACATGTGTGACTATTCCACTTTGCATGTGCCAATAAGGATTTAGCCTGGGACATTACAGTCTACCACTCTATTCCCCTTGAATAAAATGGAATGGTACTACTAGTTTTAATGCAAATAGAATCTGCTCTGTTTATTCTTCCTGTGCCTTATTTCTATGTAAGAACTGGGCAAAGTAAATTATCGCTAGCTTTCTTGTCTTATCAAAAAACTGGTGGTATAAAGAAAATAGGAAAATGCTATTCTAAACATAAAAACCAAGCTGTGATCGCTCCCATCACAAGAAAAGGCATTTTCAGTACAGCAACAGTCACACAAAGCAGGGAAGACATTAAAATAGATTTATAAGCATAATTGCTGGTAGACATAGGCGTTATCATATAAATGTCACCAATAAATAATAGCTTTAGTTTGTGTATTCATGCTGAAGGACAGCCACTGAAATACACAAGCATTTACCATGAAGTACATAAACCCTTAGTGCTCCAGCTTAAGAAACCTTTGCAAGGCTGAGAACAACTTCACTCAAATACTAGGCTGTTAGACCACACAGCTGGGGAGATGCTTGAGGCAGCCAGTAGGAGTGACTGATCACAAGTAAAGTCTTAGAAATGTCCCTTGTCCTACCCACAGTCCCACCACACTATTCCAGTTCCGTAGGAGCGATAAAAACCATGCAGAGGAATCCCTGGATGATTAGCACTGCTAACTTTGAATATCCCACCCTCGAACCTGGCAAAAGATGTATGCCATAGGCATTTCTAGGGTCAAGTAGGTGGCCATAATCCAACCCCATTCCAGCTCCCCTCAGCTTGCACATGGCTACCATCCGAGCTGGCTGGGGACAGTGCAGCCCAGTTCAACGTGCCTGCTGGAAACTGCAGCAGAGGCTAAGGCAGTTCTGGGCCAGTGCAACAGGAAGGATCAAATGAGGAGTGCCCCTGTTGCCATTCCACTTAACAGAGCTCCACTAAAGGTTGGAAGCTGTCGTGCTTTACAGCAACTGTGACTAAAAAGCAAGCACTCCTTCCAGACTCATCTCTCAGGGCTAATGCTGGCACAGCTCCACTTGCAAGAGGAAAGGTGGGAGGGCCAGTGTTGACAAGGCTTTATGTGGCTGCTGCCTTTCAACCACCACGACAGCCATCAGAGCCCAGGGGTACCCAGTGGAGCAGCCCCACACCCTTTTGTTGAGATAGCTTCTTCTGTCCCAGCGTAACCTATCCTGTTCATTGTGACATCTTCACAGAGCTCCCGAGGACAGCCCTACTGTATCAAAAGGGATGGCAGAGGGAGCTGAGATGTGTCACTGTTTCTCTTCTCTAGGTAACACTTCAAAGCTGAGTAGGTAAAGCTGAAGCTAGGTACTTGTAACAACTGCTGCTTGCCACTGCAACAGAAGTTACCAAATACACAAAAAAAATTCTCAGTGATAGCATGACTTTTACCCCCAAGAATTTATTGAAATGAGAATCAGAGGATGTAAGCAGAGTTTAGAAGCCTTGTAAGAAACAGGGTAGCTAGATGAGAAGTCAAAAAATTACTCCTTTCATGGCCATGAAGTCGAGCACTGATATATGGAGAGGGAGGGAGTAAAATATAAACTCCTGTTCCTGAACACCACAGGTGAAAACAGGGAGGAGAGCGTTTAACGCTTTTACAATGGATATAAGACACTGACAGGACATTTTGTGCACAGATCCATAGGCCTGAAGAGAGCATCTTGGCATTGCTGACGCTTACTAGCTGTAGGAAACTTCTGTCAGGTTATCTGATTCTGCAGAGAGGCCCCATCCCAAAACAGTGAAAGATACCAAAAAACTTTATCAAACCCATCTACAAACATAATACAGCATCCCAAATTAGATAAAGAATCACAGAATGGTGTGAGTTGGAAGGGACCTCAAAGACCATCTAGCTCCAGGCTCCCTGCCCTGGGCAGGTACACCTTCCATTAGATCAGGTTGCTATCTTTGAAAGGGCTCACAATTTTAACATTTCCAAGGTGTTGTTATGAGTACCTCCTTACATGCAACCACTAAGATCTCCATTAAAGCAAGGTAAAGAGTCTAACAGTAAAACACACTGTAGATGGGTAGCAAACATCTAGGCTTATCGTGTTTAGCTTTTTGTCTTCATTTTCCTCAGTTTTGGGGTTTTTGTGGGTTTGGGCAAGGGGTGGGTTTTTGAAAAGGAACAAATGGAGAGAGGGACCAGATGAAGAGAGAACATTTTTGAGCTACGTTTGACAGCAAATAACGGGAAACAGAGATTTGGACGCAATTAGCTTCCGGTACAAGGAAATTGCCACCACAGCAAAAATAGCAAATTATTTGAAAAATGGACTGGATTTTTCAATTAAGGAACAGTGCCAAGCATTCTGGCCACAGCTGACCAGAAAGGGCTGCTTTTCAATGAACACACGTTTTCCTCCTCCAAATGAACGAGAAGCCATCTCATAGAGGTTTTGTGTTGAGTGAGGAAACCTAGTACATGACTATTTTTTATTATTTGCATTACTCCGGTATCTAGGAGACCTAATTAAAGACCAGGAGCCTGCAGTGCAAGGAGCTGTACAAATACAGATCAAAAGCCCACTCCGACCTCCAGTAGTAATGTCATTCCTGAATAGCTTGGACAGTCAGCAGAGACCAATCTTAAATTGCTGCCTGGCACTAGACAGAAAAGCATGCCAACAGCAGGGGCAGACCTGACACTGGAGAACAGGACGCCAGGGCAGAGCATGGAGACAGGCACGTACAGACATGGCACCAGTGCTGACACCTCGTGCTACAACGTGGAATAGCAGAGAGAGGAAAAATGGCACCGTGATGTTGCATGTATCCCATCAGAGATTAAAGTCACCAGAAAAACAAATTATTTACCTGGGCTCTGTATATTAAAACAGCTACTCTGAACATCTTCCAACTGAAAAAGCTTCCTCTGGAGTGACAGAGCTCTCACATACAAACAACATAACCCTTGCTCAGTGTTTTAAACAATTACCAAGTAAAACCCCTGAAACACTACCGTTAGTTTTCACCACACTGCTGACTGCTGTATTTTCACACTGAATCTCTCACTCTGCTTGGGGTAGTTTCAGCTATTTCGGCTATACCCTATTTAGTGCCAGGACTCTTCCTTGCTCTAAGGTTGTGTTGTGTGCCACACAATGTGATCTCATTTGGCCACCTTTAATCAATCCCCATGCCTTCCTATACTTGTTATGTATGTTATTAACAGAACATTCCACCTGTAAATGGAGCACTCTGGCTCCTTGGAGAGTGCTTGGGAGAGACATCCTCCTTCAGTCCAAAGGGAGATGATATACTCTCTGCAGAAGGGGTATCTGCTGAGAAATTCTCAAAGTCCTCCTCTTCTTCTGCTGGAGAGACAGGGTCAGGAGTATCCAACTTCTGCTCCTCCAAGCTTGCACTGTTTGGATCCAGTTCTTTAATAATTCTGTCATACTGTGCAATGAAATCCTCACCATCTGTGCTCAGCAGTTTTACACTTAAGTTACAATCTGCCTCCTGAGAAGAAATCTTCAGCTCTAAGTCTGGCTGTGGATCAATCTCAGTCATTTTCTGGTTTATTTGTTCTCTCATTACACCTTTAGTTGAGCTTGAATTTCTCTTACTGTGTTCATCCAAGTCCATTTCCAGCTGGGTCTTTGCAAGAGACCCATTGACTACTGTCTGGCTCTGGACCTTGTGTTCTCTGGCTACATTTAAAGCTTTCTCCTTGGAGTTGTCATCATCTTGAGTATCCTTCTGGGCACATAACCTGTAAACCATAACATCATCCTGAAAGTCTGACTCCTCTATGTAAGAGCCTTTGATGAGCATAATTGCATTTTTTTTCATTTCTTGAATGTGTTTTGGTGGCTCTGCAGGTGGCTGCATTTCTGTACTTCCCACATCATCATAGGGGTGTGGTGAGCTCACATTAGAACCAGGAGAAATCCCTGTGTCATAGCTATCATCCCATTCTAGCTCCAGCTGCATCTTCTCACTGAATGGAGTTGCCTGAGCAGAGCTACATGAGCTAGGTGTCCTTTGCTGGAGGCGAAACATGGGGTGTTCCACATCGGTACTGTTCTCCTCCGCAAGCGTCTGGATAAAGGTGTCTGGATCAGGATTTACTCCATCATACAAGGCAGACCAAACCTTACAATCTTTCAAGCATTGGACGATGGCTTCTTGAGCTTCCCCCAGGTACTGCAAGTAGCTGATGTCCACAGCCCTTCCGTATTCCACAATGCAAGCAGATTCAGAAGAGTGCCTACCAGGATCTGGAAGTAAAGAAGATAACTGGTATCATGAGCATTATATCAAATTTTCTCCAGCAAGACATCCACTAAGACAGTGCAGGTAGAGTCTTTAACCCTAAGCATCCAATAAGGCAGGAAGACCAAAGCGTAACGACTGAGATTTGCTCGTAAACACACGATTTCTTCCTTTTGCAAAGACAGAGCTGTAACTCAAGATTTCTAAGAGAGCAGCCTGCATTCAAACCTCAATGCAGCAACCACTCTGAAGCAGCCAGAGCTGCTGCCATGTATCTGTACAATATTTTCATGAATGGATATTCAAGATGGATAGCTGTTAAAATAAGGTTTCAATAGACCTGGACATACGGAAGGAATTAAACAAACTTCCTAGTCCAGGTTTGCCCAGTTTATTGTTGCCCACATTTCCTTCCCCTTCTATTCTTTCCCAGTCCCTCCCACAGGATGACACCAGATCAGACTCAATTAATGATTTGGTCTTCCTATGAGCACCAATTACCTTTAGTTTGTGCTGTTTTTGTCCAGAGAATATAATCTTTTCCTTGGCTTTCAAGTGTCAAAGTGATTCCAGTGGAGCAGCAGAGTGGGGTCAGGGCCAGCAGTTTTGCAGCAGATACAGAGTAACAGTCTCTCTCTTTCACAGCGCGCCGCTGGCTCAGCATCAGGTGGTTGCATGGGATCAGATACCTGGAACAGCAGTGCCCAGCATTACTGATCGTCCTTTCATGTTAGAGAAAGCAACAGCATACAAAATACCATTCCCACCTTCCTGCCTTCTCAAAAGAAAAGAAACAGCAACAATAATATTTACAGTGATCCATTTCCTAAACCTCTCAAGAGCATGAAACCATGACTCTTTATATTGTGATGCTTGGTTTGATGACGAGCTGTCAAGACGAGCAGAGATAGGAGACCAGTTGCATCAGAACAGGGAATCCTCGGCAGGTCAGAGCAGACCTGTTGTAAGAAAGTATGGAGGTAGTGTGGGATGGGCAGATGCCAAAAGCCAGCAGAACGGTTTGGTCCGACTATGAATGCATTCTGTCTCAGAATCCTCAATTTATTTGTTTTCCTGGGAAATCCAGAGAGGGGCAGTTTGTCAGGCAAGTAGCCAGAAAAAAAAAAGGAGGGAAGGGTCATCCAAGTGTTTTACTGCAGTAGATCAAGACTGAGCTCTTAGGCAGAGGAGGAAAGAAGCTAGAGGAAGCTAAGGAACAGAGAAAGCACAGTCTTGTGTTGAACTTCTTTAGAGCACTTTTGTTTTACTTTTTAAAAGCACTTCTGTAAGAGCCTCAGTGTTAACTGGACCAATGATGCGCCATTTAAAATGCAAATAAATTCTAAAGGATTCCCTAAATAAACAAAAAGATCATCCACAGCACTCTAATGCTAGAGTGGTGATGTACTTGTGTTCACAGAGGTCCTAGCAGTACTTCCAGGCACAACTGCCAGATCTATAGGGAATTTCACCTCAACGCCTGTGTGTTGAGGGACAGGCAGTATCTGGAACACTCATGTGATCTTCAATGCTAAAAGCCCAAGCCAGTTACACCAATATTTCCAAATAAATAACCAGTTCTCATCTAATAAACACCCCCAAATTATAAGTATTGTGAAGCAATGTATAGCATCACAAGTTAAAAACAAAAATAATCACTGCATTTAATGCATCGCTTAATGATCTACCTACAATAGCTCAGAAACCTGAAGTATTCTCTTTGAGAGAGGAATCAAAGAGGTGGGCAACAACAAGAAGGGTGGAAGCTGCAAACAGTATATAGGTCTGTATCACAGTGCATAATGCACTTGAGAAAACATGCAGGAGAGAAGAATTATGCATTTAGAAGTGGGGAAAATAAGGAGTTTGGAGGTGATAAATATATTCTCAGCTTCTCTCACTTTTATAGAAATAAATCACAAGAAAAATCTCTCGCTCTGGAGATCTCAGGATGTAAATCAAACTTAGTCAGGTCTGGTAGACTTTTGTCAAGACCATAAATATTCTTATCTCTGTAGTTATTTGGATTTCTGCTCTCTTGGAAAACTCCCACCCAGCTCTAACATCACAGTTCTGCATCCACAGACAGAGACCATACATCCCAGAGTCAGGATGAAGAATAAGAAAAGGAGCTTGGGCTTTACCTTAAAACTAGCTGCAACATCACATCTTCACAATGCAGGCCAATGAGCGTTCTGAACAACGCCAAGGAGACTACACAGAGCTAGAAAATGATAAACACTGTCAGCTTTTGATCTGGAAATTGTATCTTTCCAATCTTTCCTGCATACCACATTACAAAATGGCTCTGCCAGAACATTATGATTTATAAGACACTATTAGAATGATATTTCATTTCGTCAGCACCCCATGAGATCCTTTTTCAAGTTGTCTGGAGCTATACATGTAATATGTTATAGTTTAGCAAAATACAATCCAGAATTTTCCTTCAAATAAGCTATTAAAAAAAAAACCAGTCTTAAATATTATTCAAATTTATTAATTTAAGTTGACTTAGCATGAACTGAACCATGTAACTTCCAATACAGTGTTTTCGTTTTTACCTCTGACATAGAATTTGAAGCAATTAAAGGCCTTCTCTGAAAGAAAAGTTATAAATCACCTCTGGTTTCTGCTGCTTTGGGGATAAGGAATAATTAGTGTTCTGCACTTTAAGAAGCTGAATGGTTGAAGAGCTTCACAACAAGCTTTTAGAAGAAGTCAGATTCTTGCATGAAAGGTATGTTTCAACTGGGGGAGGGACATAGGAGAAAACCAGGAAATCTCCTTTCCTCTGTGAAATTTAAAGGGAGTCAGAGTATAACTTTTCTTCATGTCATGAAAGTTCAAAAACACCTGCTGCTGCCTCAAATTATCCTGTATTTAAGAAATTTCAGTTTACAGGAAAACAGTAATCATTAGTCTTTGCAACCATTCGCAAATCTGGAATCTTCTGAACAAATAAATCTAAGTCTATTTTTGTATTGTATAAAAAGACAAGATTTAAAATACGCTCGAGAAACAAAGAGGACAGTATTTCTACAAGTCCTTTTGGGCACCTGTCTGTAAATAAGTTTAACTCTCTGAATTATTAATCAGTATTTTCATCAATAGTGATGTACACAGCTTTTGTGCTATGTTTGCACTTGGCTGAGCTATACTGCAGAAAACTCCTTTAGCATCACAAAACCATTTTGGCTGAGATCCTGAGTTGCTCAGGGCTGCAGAATTCTTTACAATTCCCATCTCGTTTGCCTATGGAACAGTAATTAATGATTACCAGAGACAACAGCATTTGCATTTCTGTTGACAGAACTGTTCCAGTTTTCAGAGTTAATCCATCTTAGAGATGCACTAACAGCAGCATATATCGATATTTGCATGCACTTACATTTCAAAACAATTTTCAGAGGAAGCTACTGTCCCCAATACACAAATTTAATGCACATGCTGGTGCTCCAGCTTCTCTAAAACATTCCTGCACATCCTAAGTATTCAATTGCACAAAAACAGTGTTCTTAATTTCATCCATGAAGCTGTGCATCACCCAGGAGTCAGTCAAGGCTGCCAGTCAAGTAAGGCTCAGAAGGGTAGTCCAGTGCAACAAGTAGTCATCTTCTCATCCAGAAGATCCAAATGTTTACAGAGGTAACTACTCTCTCTGGCAGGCAACTCTCCAGCCACTGTGGTGGACTGTGCCTAAGCTGAGAATGGGCTCAGGACAAATCTGAGATAAACCCTACTGTGCAAGGGAGTGAAGGCAAAGAGAAGGAAGCAGCAGCCTCTTTATTTGAGCAAGGAAGTGTGTTCTTTCAATCAAATATAGCAGGCAACATCATAGTTAAGTAAGCATGCTGCAGTAATACAGACTATAGATTCCTGAGAAATACATCAGCAAGAACACAATTAACAACTGGGATCCATTTGGAGACATCCTTAGAGGGCTCCCATTGCTCCCCCAGAGGGGCTATTTGAAAATGCTTGTTGCTTGGCAAAACTCCAAAGATCAAAAATTCTCCTCACCACAAGTATATTTATAAGTCCCAGGGAGAGTTATCTATGATAGCACTAATCCAGCACTGTTCAGAATAAAAGTGCTTCCAAATTTACCAGTTACCTTCTAACAGGATTCAGACTTCCAGAAGCTCTCATTACCTCTATCCCATTTCCCACATGGGTGAAATCACCTCACATGTTTATAAGCTTTGTATAGTAGTTGCTAAATGTCATAACACACACACACACACAAAACTGTGAGGGTGGGGAAATCACACCATTGGATGGAGGGGACAAAGTTCCAAGTTAAACAAGTACCCAGCTGTAATATATGAAACCTCCCATTTAAATATCGAACCCACATCCACGCTGAGTACCTGAACTTCCTTTCTGCTTGTCTTACCCGGAATGGCGTGTTGATTCTGCTGGTAAGTGTATCCAGGATATGCACATTCTCGTGTCGATGCAGCAAAATAAAGCGGAGGAAAATCTTGAGGAGGGCTGGTTCCGAAACGCTGCGCAAGAAGAGATCCAGGTATGCAGTAGTAGTCATCACTTCCTCCACAGTCACCTGTAGGCAAAAGGAATGTAAATGCAAATATACTGCACGCACAAAATATCCGTCCATCCATCCATCCTCTGTGACTGTGTACCTGGCAAAGCTCTCCATCCATAACACTGCCACAAAAACACTGAGTCTTCACTCTTAAACTTGCCTCGCAAGCATTTTGAACCTGTTTCTTTCCTGTCTTGCAACCCCAGGAAAAAAACATCCTCCCTCAAACTGACACCCCAGATCTCACACATAGAGAAAATCAAAGGACCAAATCATGCTAGAAGATCCCCACCACCTTTCTGCCCATGTCACCTCCTTTGCATCACACTTCTGTTGCCCCTCAGAAGCACTTTCAGATGTTGTGAAGGCCTGCATCTACCACTTAATTAAACATAAATGTCAGAGCAGAATCAAAGCACAGTACAAAGTCACGGTCATGAAGCTTTAAAGAGAAAATTCCCATAGATGTCCAGAATTTTGTCATAATTTTCCTTTTTAATTTGCCACAGCACAATTTCTCATTTTACTCAATTTTTAAAAGGCATATACATACAAATACATCCACACATAAAGCCCAACCCCAAATCTTCACTACTGACTACTAGTAGATCAAAATAGAATTCCTGATCCATGTGACATTTGCATACCATAACCCACACTGCTCTGCTTATTGCAATCCCTTAGAGATTATCTATTCACAGAATACACTGGTAAAGCACAGAAAATTCCAAAGCCCACCTCTGCACCATGTACTGCTCCTGCAAAGTCAGCATTTTTTAAACAGTTACCCAGGAATCTAATAAGCTTAAGTGTACAAAGATAAACCCTTAAATACAAGAATCTGTCTATATGAAAGGAAGTATTAAACATCTTTTGTTTACCAAACTTAGCCGGATAAATGAAAAGACTTATTTTATTTAAAAAAAAAAAAAAAAAATCAAAGCTGTCACTTAAGACCTAAGAGGATTTAGAAAATACTCAGAAGGGCAACATTTACGTAACATGCTGTAAATATTAAAACCCCCATTCCATTATGCTGCATGTTAGCCATGCACACAGCAATGTCATGATGCAAACATTCTCTTTAAAGCATTTAAGATCACAAGCTGCTTCTGGGTGGTTACACAGAACATAGGAATGGGGTATGCAGCCTGCAGACCTTATGGAGAGAGAAGTTCTAAAGCTGAGGGCGTTGAATCACTCTCAGGCTGAGGCTTTATTCTAACACTCAGCTACACCACCATTAATACAGTGGGATACTAGCTCATTTTGGCATTAGAAACAAAGCACCAGCAAAGTAGCAACAGTCGAATTTTTCATCGGGAAACAGAAGCAGCCCAGCTCCAATCACAAACTTTTTTTTTTTCCAGCAATAGGTTTGGGGACTTGTGGCATAAAAAGGAATAGTTTTCTGGTTAAAGTTAGTGTCTGTTGTCCTAAGAGCTGGCTTTTCTTGCCTTTTTTTGCCTTTCTTTTTTTGCCTTTTTATTCTTTATAGCAGTGCATGGTAAAAAGCAAAGCCCAAGAAATCCATCATGTGACATCATTATGACACCACACAGTTCACAAACAAGTTTAAACTCTCTGCCAAGGAAAGGCCAGACAGAAGTAATACATCGTTATGTCTCCACGTCACTTCTTCATCCTTTATGGGGTAAAGGAAGCACATTCTTGGCTGCAAGTTTCACCAATGTTTGCTGACAGAATGTACTTGTATCAAATACTGCAGCTACACATGAAAGCAAGAAAAGCCAGCAGATTCACAAGGGCAGTGACCTTTTTTTAAAACCCACACTTTTTGGACAATTCATCGTACATTCTATCAGTGAGAGAAACCCACATGCTTTTCAAAGTGCATATCATGAATGAAACAAAGAGCAGAAGCAGAAGTAAGCCAGCTGCAGAGCAGTTTAGAAAAGAAATGTTACATTCTGAGATCATGTTCAGTGCTCCTAACAGCTTGGGCACTAGACAAAAAGTGAAATCATGTTTAATAGACAACACTTCACTGATACCACTAAGCAGAGCTGGAAGAACCAACCAACGATTAATGAAGCCCTAAAAGTTCACAAAGGAGTTACCTGTAATCTTATTAAATCTTAATTTTTTGAAATGAGGGGGTTTTGTGAAGGGTATCACATTACACTTCATTTTTATTTCTTCTTGGGAAAAAAGTTGGTGAATCTGATTAACTGTTTTCCAAGAAACAGACAATATGATTAAGTTCCGTCAAGATTTAAATGGATTTGTCAGAATCTGTTTCAATTTCCAGCGAAAACACACTGCCTTATCTACAACACTCCTTCAAATTTCCTCAATAAACGAAGCTAGGATCTATTTTGCAGGGTCACTGTGCAACACTCAAAGCAGGCAAGTTAAAGTTGCACAAGCAATTTTAATGCTATAGTGTTCTAGAAGTTTTAGTGTTCTCTCAGTGTGCCTTTGAGTGCAACTTGTCCCTACAAATCAGCAAGGGGACCAACCTTATGCTTCCTTGCAAACAAAAATATTGCTTTGGGGCACTTTAATGCCAGCTATGCAGCTTAGGAAAAAGATCGATTAACCTGGCAAGCAGATGTCTGTGCTTTTACAATTATATCTTATTTTGCCACTTTGCATTCTGGTTTTGCTTCTCCCTTTTAGCATATCTGACAGTGAGCAACTTTTGAAGATTCAAGGCACCTAGAGAAGTATTCAAGAAAGCCAATTTTAACTCCACGAGGCTAATCTTGCTTTTACTCTGTGGGATACGTTAGTCTGCTCTGATTGAGCCTCTTGAGAACTGACTCTTTTTGCAATTAACTAGAGAAGGACGCTGGAGAAATCAGTTAGATGAGGCTAAACCCAGCCCTGGCAAAAATCCTTTTAACTCTGCACACTTTCTCTACAGACTGCATTATACATAAAACATGGAGTAGTGAAAGTGAGACTGGTTCAATTTGTGCAGTTATTATTGAAGATCTCTGTTTTCTACGATACCAAAGCCATGCTATTAAGCTTCATTCAGACTACCTGCTGGCTGTCTCTTCTTAAACCAATGTCTCGTGAGACAGATTTGGAGGAAGAGGGAAATCATTTCTAATAAATTCAAATCAGTACTCAGATAAACAACAAAAGAACAAACGCTCCCAGAGAACTAAATAGGTATTACCCATGTCAAGTATGCCCACTACAGTCAAATCCTGAGGCAGTTTTACAAAAACTGTTATTGTAAACATTGATTACAGTATCATTTGGTCCAAGTAAGCGTCTAGCTACTAGTCCTCAGAATTGAACATCTTCGAAAAGATGATAAATAGTTAGCCAAAAATTACACAAATCTGATATTTAATTTAAAAATTCTTTACCTTTGATAATTCAGATGTCAGGAAAAATACCAAAACAAAGAGACACTAATAAAATCAAGACATGGTAGTTTTCTAGAAAAGCCCTTTGTTAAGTAATTAAATTTCAAGCTGTGTTATGATAATACCTTTTCAATAAAGGTATTTCAGCAGTACTAAAATCCACCACTTCCCCAACAGCAAAAATAGAAACCCACCAGTAGCATCCCTTGCATTAGAACCTTTCTGCTAACGGCAGAGACCACGGTTATCTCTGCTGTCAAAATAAAATTATAGGATTAAAATTTTTTTTAAAAGTAAAAAAAAATTCATGTCCATTGCATTAATCAGACCGCTACTCTACCATTTTTGACTATCTACAAATGTAACAATTAAAAGTTGCTGGATTTTTTTTTTCAATATACATATGAAGTGTCTATCTAAAAATACCATTAAAAAGCCGCATCCACGTGTTTTTCTATACAAAAATCAGCTGTTACAGATCTCGAGACATAAACTGCAACAAAAAGGACTAGCTGAGAGTCTTCATAGCCAGACAGATATTTGACTGGAGATTACTGAAAAGAGAAAGCCGCTTTTAGCCATGTAATACCCTTCAATAATTATGTAATAATTTTTAGCAAATCTTTTCTCGCCTCCTCTGATGAGTGATTAGATGGTGAGGCAGAACACTGTAAAGAGATCCAGCTTTTACAAGCTACTCTGCCAAGTAAAGAGCTAGAAATTACTGTCATTGCACGTTCAGTTTAATATATTACACTTACTGTGTTAGGCCAATTGCATGGATTCTTTACTACTGGCCATTTTCCCTTGGGAATCACACAATATATTTTCTAATTTACAGCTTCATGTCCACTTACAGGAAGATACTTACATGATTCCTCCCTTCCATCACATATCCCTCCTTACAAGGACTTCATATTGACCATAAAAAGACCACAAATGCTCTTATCCGAACTTATCTTCTAGATCCATCCACAAGCAGTTTTAACCTGAGTAAGTTCACCGCACTGATAAAAAAAATCCAGCCATTTCCAGTCTCTTCTATTAATTTTCAACTTCAGGCCCCCTGCTTATACAGGCAGAAGCATTCATGCCTCACTTTGGTGCACAAGGAATTGGATCAGGAAACTGATTCAGATTAAAACTATCCAGAAGTAAAGGTGAGTTTTAACCTCAATCAGTTTCAAGTATGAACAGCTGTCCTGGCAAAAGAGAGGGACAAGTAGGACTGGGGACAGAGGATGTCTGCCCACTGGGGGAACCAGAAAACCCAAACTGTTTCACCTTCCTTCAGCTTACGTTTATAAACTGCCTTGGTTTACACCAGGTTAAAATTCAACTGAACTGCATGTCTGAAGCAAGAAGTGAAAGGCACCTTTACATATACCCACACCATAGCTGGTAAAATTAAACTTTGTAGCTATTAATGGGCTTCTGCAAAGCACAAGACCATTCAAAGTTTTCCAGTGACACTTGGTTTACACGTTTTTACAGCAGCTGTCCAAACGCTTTTCAGTAAGGTGAAGGATGGTATTATCCTAAATGGGAACTGACAGTCTTGTAGGATATTTATAAAGATGCTCCTTCTAATCTGTAGAGTATAATTTACAGGTCATTTCCCCCTAGCTGAGCTGTGTAATCATCAAGCAAGTATTATTGAATTATCAGAGTAGCACACCATGTCAGAGGCTTTTGTTCGGATGGGTTAGTGTGCAGTAGATTTGAGGTCCATTTGACAGAGCTTATTCGACAGGACCATGCCAGCACCTCTGCAGAGCAATTCTGTTCACTCGGCCAACAGCAATGTTTTATACTAAAAAGCCGGTACAATTTTCCATTATTCAGACTAAACCAAGCCTATTCAGATTAAAACAAGCCTTCCAAGTATAAAAATAATTAGATCATAGTTAGCAATTAAATGCCATGTAGTAGAGCAGTAAATGCTGACATAAAAATTTTGCTTTTATCATATAATTTGTCAAATTTTAGTGCTTTCTTCAATAAATTGAAGTACTGCAAATTACACAAACATTCAAGTTGTTCTGAATAGCTGGCTTTGTCAACCAAATTCTCTGAATGCCAAACTAAAATGAAACCACATGTCTTGACAGTGGAAGGATGTATATAACCAATCCATGTATCAAAGAAAACATAGTATTTATAAATACCACAGTGTGGCTCCTAATTATCGAATACATGGGTTTGACTGCAAAATATATACATAGTCAAGACCTTCTGAAAAGGATTTCACTTCTGTTTCTAAAGAAGTGCTGTAGCTACCTAAAAGAATAAGGTAAATAAACACAGTCTACTAACAAATATTTAAAGAGCAAAATAAGGCAATACAGCCTCTAGCAAAACCAGTAAAAATTACTTCAGCAGGGTTATTCTGGATTCACTGTGGGATTTCAATTAGGTTTCAACTGAGGAGAAAATTAGTCTTATTCGATTACTTAGACCCTTGTATAATCTGGCCCCAGAAGACCTCGTATTTTATTGACAGAACTTGATGTTAGTTTTGAAAGTGCAGCAGGAAACAGCCAATGAAATACGTCACAGAATTTAATGGTACCATTCTCTGAACAGAATTATACCTTCTCACAAGTATTTTTTTTCCTAAGCATCAAAATATAGGGAAAAACATACAGAGCTGCACAACTTCAAGTTGTAACTGACATGCCATCAAAAGTTACCAGTCTTAATTTAAGAAAAGTTTCTGTCAGATAGCCTTAACTTTTCTAAATCCCACACACTTACACCAGAACAAATAAAAGATGGTTTGGGCAAAAATTTAAATAATGGAAAAAAATCACCAAATTAACATTTTCTTTAACTCTGTATCTTTACAGACAAACCATTTTATTCCCTCTGTTTTCAAATGAATTTGTGACCTGGCACAAAGACATGCCTTCCTCCCCCCTCCATAAACAATTTCATTGAATCACTTTTTTTGATGTCTCAAGCAACTCATATGTCAGAAGTAAGGGAGGTAAGTCTTCTGTAAAAAGTACAATAACATCCAGACAACCAAAGGACAAGGCACGGCCCTCCAGCACAGCCAGTTAATGCACATCCCCAGCTACATAATACAGATCTGGGCTCTGACTACCCATTCAGCAATGTGCAGCTTTGGAGATAGGAACATACTTGTCAATCGCTCATTACACGTGTAGGTGGGATAACCCACACAAAGTGACAAGACTAGGACAGGCAAGGTATAAATTAGGCTACAAGAACATGCTATATTTAGGATACTTATCTTTGAGAAATGAAGTTAGGGAGTCATAAGCTTGAGAATGTTTGGGTTATTTAAGCACATCACAGTTAATCTGCTACATAAATAACCTTTGCAGAGCTCACTGTGAAAAACAGGTTATTTCCATCTAGCTAGCTTGCCCAATCAATTTGAAACTTCCTTAACGGGAAAAAACCTGAACTAGAGAACTCTTATTTTCAACTCCATACTAGCTTCCCGAGATAAAACCAGAAAAATCACACCAAGAAAAATATATTGGTCTCCCCACCCCCTGACTTTTTCATAGAAACACATCTCCATCCTCAACAGTCTTGTACTGTTTCATTCACACAGTGAACTGTGTACATAGTGAGTATTCATAGGGAGACAATCTGCAAAAATTTTTTAAAGGCAGAGCTTACTACATGGTTCCGTAAACGTTACAAACATTTCATGATCACACATAAGCATATCTCAAAGTTTTGAACCACATACTGAAACTCTGAATTATTTTTAATGAAATTCTACTTACTGAAATTTTTATGCTACTTTTACCAAAAGTCTAGTCAGATGTTTTAAGTTGGGAGAAGAGAAGGAAATCACAGAAAGGAGATAAGAGGTCTGTGTGGATGAATTAGGAGCTCCTAAAAAGTCCAAAACATGAAGAGACAGGAGCATGGGAAGGTGACCGAAGAGGAATATGGAAAAAGTGCCTGAGTATGCAGAGAAAGGATTAGGAAAGCCAAAGCCCAGCCGGAGCTGAAGAAGAGCTTCAACAGCAAAAGAAAGATCATGAAAAATGCATGCTCACTGCTGAATGAGGATGGGGACCTGGTGACAAAATACATTAAAAATGTCACAGTACTCAATCACAGAATCACAGAATAGCTAGGGTTGGAAGGAACCTCTGGAGGTACCTGGTCCAATCTCATTCTTGACTGGAACTGTCTTTACAAAAACAATTAATGCGAGTCTGTGTCCTGCTGCAGAGCAGTTTTTTTCCTCAGAACATACTTCTTGAAGAAAAAGTAGAATATAGTACAGAAAGATCAGGTTTGTAGTAGTCTGCCTACCCAAGCCATTCAAGAGCAGAGCCAGAAGCTCATCTCCCTTCCAATTTTTACATTAAGATTGAACCATGAGTGCCAGATTGGATGTGTGATGTTAGGACATGTATACCACATGAGGTCTAGATTGCCTTCTTTCCTTCCTCACTTTCTTCTTTCCTTCCTTCCCTTGTTTCCCTCGCTATCACCAAGAATCATCAGAAGCAGCTGTTCCACACCAGCTAAATTCTAGAAATAAGATTTATAGGAACACCTTAGGAAGATGTACCAGTAATTATCATCATCTCTTCTTACCACCCTTTAACCTTTCACTGATGTGTCTCCTAATCAGGTATTTATACCATGCTCCATTACACACTGTATTTGAACTCAAGCCAGAATGAATCAGAACAATCCAAACTGAATGACTGAATTAAAACTATAAAATCTTCAGCCACAAGTAGACTTTATGACACCAAACCAACTTCAGTAAGTTTAAAAGAAAAAAATCAAGATCCATTTATTATTGTGTTAAATGAAAGAACTTCAGTTTTAAAAACTGCCATGATACATCTGGCCTCTCATTTTGGCCCTTTCCAATTTTTTGTTAACCTCAAGGTTAATTACAACATTAGGTCTCCAAATGGGAGATACAGTTTTCAAAGCCCACTCCTCCACTTAGCATTAATGTTTTCAATGGCAACTAGAAATTATTTTAATGTATGAAAGCGCTGTTGCAGCATAATTATCATAGTGCACAGACATCTGTCCCAAAAGCAAGAAGGTAAAATATTTATTTTCCATTAAATTAACATGGAGCACAGGACAGAAAGACTGAAGAGGTCAAATGTGCCTCAACTTACTTAATTCCTTTTGCTATGGAGTTTTGGTCTCACAGATGTGAGAGCCTTGTATCAGATCCACTAGATGGTGCAATCCATCTTCTCCAGTAAAAGCATTTGAAGTTAATACACAAGAAGTTAATTTTTAATGAGGAAGAAGCCCCAGTTTTAATGCTAATCAAGGAAAGGTTTATAATTGGAAGAACAAGGCACCAGACAGAATATGAGGGTTCAAGAAAGATCTAGGCTTTGAAAGCCAACTATGGTAGCTGCCAACATCCCCATTTTCAAGAGAAATATGATTTCACCCAATTTCAGAGTATATAAACAAAATTTTCATCAAAGGAAAAAAGGAATCAGAACAGCAATCTTTAAATTATTTAAGTAATATCAACAAGGAAGTAATCAACCCAATATTAGGTGAGCAGATTTACTGACTGATAAGAATGGCTTTCAGAGGCATGGTAGTATTCAAAACAATCTAAAATTAGTCTCAAATACTTCAGAGATAAAATAGTACTCACTAAGACTGGAATCCATTCTAATATCTCCCTTGATGTCCATAACCTTGACCTAGAACTGGTTAGGCTTTTCACTTCTAATTCCCAGTCTTGGTAAAGGATTAAGTCCAGATACAGAAATAGAAAAAATTACTGGCAGGTAAGGAGGTGAATTACCTCAGGACAGACTACAGCCTTGATCTGGATCACAGCCAAATTTTACTTCAACTCTCACCCAATTCCCAAGTGTTTGAGTCCTGCCAAATCATTAAAAAGGACTTTACATTGCTTATGAGTTTCTTGGTGACTATTTACCATGAAGAATTGCGTGTGCTACCGAAACAAGTTGTGAACAAGAAAGCAGAGTATGGTGTTTCACTGTCCTCTCAGAAACTGGAACAGCTGCAATGTTTTCTGCTTGGTAAGCTTAGTGAAAATTAGGAGACCTTACAAAAGTAATTTTTTAGTTCTCTTCTGGAAGTATTTTGTCAATTTTTACTCTCAGCAGTTTCTACATTTTCTACTCAAGAGGTGTTCTTTCACAGGGTAATGAAGACTGTTAATTCATAGAATCACAGAACCATACGATGACCTGGGTTGGAAGGGACCTTAAAGATCATCTATTTCCAGCTCCCCTGCCAACGGCGGGGACACTTTCCACTACACCAGGTTGCTCAAAGTCCCATCCAACCTGGCCTTGTTTCAGGGATGGGGAACTGACATAACTGACATATTCTGCAACATTGGAAATGTAGCTTCTTGCAGCCTAACCAAAAAAAAAGTAAATAAATAATTCGCTAACATTATTGGTGACATATTTTTCAAAGGAGACACCCTAAAATTCAAAGAAAAATGGATTTTTTCTATTCAAAGTAACATACGTTGCACACTAATACATTACCAAACTCTACTTTAAGAAAATCGCTCTACCAAATACGGTAAGCAATTACAAAACAATAGCAACTTTGCTAAGACTAGTATAGTATTTCTTGACTAAAAATTTTCCTTGTGGGCATCTTCCTTCAGACAAATACTCATTTAGAAAAAAAAATGCTCATGGAAACATGCCTGCCATAATGAAATGTCTAAAACATCACTATGTTTTTGACAATATGTGAGCCTAGAAAAACACAAATATTTTGTGTCGCAGTTGAGGCGGACGCGTGACACACACTAATTCTAACATAAAGTGCAGGCAAAAAGCATTTATTCTAAGAGCCAGTGTCATATATACACACTTCCGTATGTTTATCATTCATGTTAGTTGTCCATTGGTTGCTCAACTACTACAGTAGAGTCACTGGCTATTGTAACTACACGATACTACTATTAGTTATCTACAACATAGACATCTCAAGAATCTAAACAAAATGCCAGCTGCAGCCTTGTTGCTCTATACTCTCTTTATTGTTTTGAATTTCTTGCTTCTCTCGACTAGATTTCTCACAGGTAGAAATGGACTGTGCTGAGACTAATGTCAGACTCAGATTCAGACAGGCTTCCTGACCTGCTGTTAATTCCCACAATTTTGGTTCCTCATTACACTTAAGAATTCTAAACAGTTTCAGAAATACCTGTATGTTGCTTATGAAAGTATATAGAATGAAAAGATGGAAAGTTAGTCTTGAAACTCACTGAATTGCATGGAAGTCACTACTGCCAGTACATTTGATAGTATCTTTACACAGAGATCTTCCATAATACTTTTGCCCGTTACTATTTTGTGCCATGCTTCCACACGTCACTGACCTTATGGAGTGCAGGAGCCATTACTGGCACCAAAAATCCATTGTAAATGTAATTCACAAGCTGGTTACGTATCAAGGGATGTGCCACCTGAGAGAGTGGGGGAGAGAAAGACACAGAACAGTTCCAGTGAGATTTAAAACAAGACAGGGCACAGAATGCTATTATTCACTACCAAAACCCTTTCCCATTTAATAAGATATATTCGTTTGTCCTTCTCACCAGCATTTGATATGATTCAGGTTAACAACTGTTCCTTCTACAAAGAAATACACACACCATGTTTAATTACAGTAAGTCTGCCAAACTTAGAGACATGGCTTTTCAATCTTCCTGCATGCTGACAAAGATGAATGGATGGACAGAAACGTGTGTACAGCCATGTATCAAAGCAAGATCCGAAATTCTAAATTTAGCTCCTGCAACCTTGTCAGGGTCACTTGAAGGTGGCTTTGCCATTGTTAACTTTTCCTCCTACAATAAAGAAAAGCAGAACAGCTGCTTTCCTTTACTTCAAGAGTAGGTAAACCAAAGCACTCTCTAGCTATGTGGTAAGAATATACTGTTCACGTGCCCTTCTTCCAGCCACTGTAAAATAAACAGAAATTACAACAAAATCTGAACAATAATTCATTCAATGGGATGGTTAAGAGCTTCAAAAAAAAAAAAAACAAACAACCAACCAAAAATCCCCAAACTGTTACTAGAAGCCAAAAATTTACTTTTATAAAGAAGCATTCATTTTGTCTTTGCAATGAAAACATATCAATTCATGTATATAAAAGCAAAATAGAATTCCATTCAGAATCTTTCAAAGCCAATCTATTATGTTCGAAGTTCACCAAGACTGGAGTGTCATACCCTACATGTGGCCTCAAATAAAGTCTCCCACTTGCAACTCTTACCAGACTTCCTTTAAGCCTTAAATTGGTAAGAGGAAGAAAAAGGGTGGCCCTTCCTATGCTGTGGTCCAGGGAAAAGGTAGTAAATGGCAAGAGGTCTTGGCTACACCGCTCCTTTTTAATATCTGGCCAAAGTTTTTGGGTCAACACAGACCAGTCCATGCACAGAGCAAAAATTCCTACAGTAACTGAGCTTTCAAACCAGCTAAAGACTATACAGACACAATCAAGCAGCAGCCAGAAACTGCTCTTTCTCCATGTCAGCTGAAATCCTTAACCATCTTGCACCTACTTGAACAGGGGTTTTAAAATAATTCATTCTTTAATTTTTCTGCAGTGCCCTTTATATAATTTTTTATAAAATAAAGGTATCAATTATGTACTCCAGCAGATCTGTAGAATAACTCTGGTTAGACACCAAAATGAATATTGTCTCCTCTTCATGTTTAAACATGCATGCTAAAAATCTTGTATAGCTCATTTCAACAATGACAGCTACTATTATTTTTGCTTGTTCAATGCTTTAATAGTCAATCAGTTCCTTTACTGTACTTTGCACACATTGCATTGACACATATCTTTTATTTAACAGTAAATGTGACTAAATTTTCAATCCTATCCAGCGCATTTCTTCAAATAACACAAATCCACAGTCTCTGTAGAATTTATATCATGTTTTAATGAAATACTGGATTTGGGTTCTATAGAGTATTCAAGCCTTAAAAACAATATGGAAAGACAAAAATTTCATTTTACATTTGAAATGTAAAAAAAAAATAGTAAGGGAGCAAAGCACCGAAAAAAAACCCTGGAAGAAAAAAAGAGATTCAAAACAGGCCAATCTAAAATGAATTCATATTTCTAGGAGAAGACCTAAATAATTCTGCTTGGAAGGCTTTCTTTATGTTGTACTCACCAAGAGGCAAAAGAGACTGTTTTCACTATTTCCTTTTGCACACCATTATGAGAGTTTAAACAAATACAGATATAAACCCTGCATTTTCCCCCATGTAAAGGCATTCAATTTACTTCTAGGATCAACAGTGGTATTAAAATGCAATAAACATTCGGTTTTTCTTTCAACAGAAAATCCTCCCAATTACATTATATAATCTGAAGCTTTCATTTGAAGCATTTGGCACCTGAAAACCACAAATATATTAGTTCATCCTTATAACCAGGAGAGACAGCACAAGGCATTCATCTTACAAGCAGCTTGTTTTAGTCTCAGAGCTCATGCCATTATTAAAAGTAAATAAACTCTATAACTTACTAACTTCTGCAGGAGATGTAACTTACTTCTACTTCGAATGAACAGGCTAACTCAGTTCAGTTACCTGTATCACAGCATTGCAAAATTCAAGGGAATTCATGAATTGTACCAGGGCTGGTGACAAAAGCCAGTCATCTTTCATCAGACAGTGCCATTCTTCTCCTTTTTCTTCCAGCTTTGTAGGCAAAGATGAATAGAGGCCACTTAGTCCTGTTGCTAGCACCTGTATTTGAAACGTAAGAGGAAATAAGTTAACTTTCCAACTGTCCATCTGCTTGAATGGCAGTACCACAAATAGTTTCTCCTATTAGTTTTAGCAACATAAGAGAGCGTTAATTTAATTTCCTCTCAAAAAAGTCCTTGGGAGAAAGACATAAATATTTTAAAGAGCCTTCCACATAATACGCTTCTTTCAAGATCTGGTATTTAGGAGAAAGCAATGGAGAAAAACAGGCTGTCTTGTCGTCTTCTTTTTTTTTTTTTAATCCAAAGTTATAATTTCTTTTTAAGTTGTTCTAAATGTATTTTGCACTTTCCTTCAGTCCCTTTTAGAAACAGCCATTGGTGCCATATATCTACAGCTTGCCTTTTGTTGGTGATTCAAATGTTACTGCTCACACATGCATGAAGTCATTTCACTAGGAAACACGAAACATCAGAAATGGAGGGCGAAAGTGTCCCATCAACAAAAATGAAGTTCAGCCCCACTTAGATCACAGATACATGTTGACTTTAATTGCCAGGCACTTACACTCAGCTGTATACACTACAAAAAAAGAAAATTTAACTGTTCACAATTTCTCTTTTTCCTTTCTAATTTGGAAGAGGGAAGCAAAAAGATAAAAAAGTCTGAAATTAGTTATTATTTCAAACATGTTGCCAGTAATATTAAGCCTTACAGGTGATTTATGTAGAACGTATCACTTAAGAACAAGAGAGCATTTTTAGTTACAATTTAAGAAGCATATTTCCAAAAAAGTTTTTAAATTTTGCTGAATGTATCTAGAGTATGGTATTTTCAGATGCAGCTTTTAATTATTAAAGTTATTTGAAGCTGGAAAGTTTCTAAATATTACTTAGGACTCTTATCCTTCTGACACGATTTCATACAACTTCATGATAATATTTTAAGATGATTCTCATTTTAATGGGAACATTACAACTCGGCCTGATGGAAATCTTTTTAATTTTCATTCAACAGACTCTTCTAATATTTCCTCTTACAAATGGCTACTTGGCATCTACAGGGCTAGACTGTCAAAGCTCAGATGAAACACAGCTCTTATCTACTAGAAAACGCTAGAAAACAAACAGCTGACAATGTCCAGATCAAAGACCAAGGGTTCACTGAAGGTCATCAGGTTTTGATCATACACAAGCACAAGCAATTGTAACTGTTAATCCATATAGTCAGACAAAGCCTGTCTTTCTGAATACTTTCTATTCCTAATTTACGTAATTTTGAAGATGGATTTATTCTGGCATAAGTAAGTAAGCCAAATATTAAAGGGGAGGGGAGAATACTGTGGAAATTCACTGCTTTAGCACAGTGACATATACACGGTTTCATGTAAACAGACAGATAAAGGACAAAGTTGGACATACATTAAAAAACCAAGAAGCTAAAGCTATTGAGAAAAGCTTTATTTGTACAATCCCATTCCTATATAACCGGAATCTCTTTTGGCTTTTTTCTTTCTCACAGTAGAAGAGCTCAGAATAAAGCTCTTATAGAACTACCTACACATGACCCACACAAATACTCACTCTCATAAACCCAGGCTTCTGACAGTGAGAGAATTTGAGATTCATCTTGTGAGCTTTTAATTAAGGCACATTTGATTTTCCATTGTCTGCTTAAAATTTAATTGCTATTCATAAACACAAACACACCCTCTCAGCATGCAATCTGATTCTCAAAGCTGTGTCCCATCCACGTTTCTCCTTCATAGGGGTATTAGCCCTGAAGCACATGAAGCTGACCTTGAACAAAACATACTACTCTCCACTAAAAGGAGCAGTGACCTCACAATCAGTCAATGTCTTGAATTCTTTAGTTTTTCAGACATACTGAAGTAAGAAGGGACAGATGTAGCTGCTAAAATCTGTAAAGCTTAGGAAGCTCTTACTTTTGCTATGAAGTACAACACAAATGGCTCTATGAAATTAGGTTTCTTAAGCACTGAGAGCAGCCACTGGAAGCAATTTCATCTCTTTAGATAAAAAATATTCTAAAATGTTCACGGAGGTATACGGTATAAATAGGGTTACCATTTAAAAAAACCAACAGAACAGAGTTTTAATCATAATGAAACATTTATGAAAAAAAATAATCTGAAAGGCAAGGAAATTAATGCATTCACATAATGAAAAAGCAAGATTGTTTTATTTTTTGTTTTATGCAAAGCAGTGTCCTTTTAAAATTCTCCTAACATTTGTCATGTCAGCCCTTCATGCCCTATTTTTACAAGCATCTCCAGCAGTTTCTTTCTCACCATTGAGTCATGAGTCTCTCTACAAATCAGTTTCCTTGATTTACTTTCTCTTGACTCACAGAAGACACTGACTACATGATTTGTAATCCCAGGCACATTATGTGATTATAATGTGTTGTTAATGCATAATCAATTGCTATATGGACAACCACTTCCTTTTAATAATTCTCTTTCCTCCCACATCCATAGCCTTTCTGTATGCAGCCTTGACTTCTCAAGGGCACTGCAGAGCCATCCCCCTGCTTTAATAGTTGCTTTCCTAAAGTGCAAGGTATTTACAAATACGAAGTTTTTTGAGGGACTTTGAAATGTCATCATGCTCAAAATTCTTTGAAAACATCTTTTTTCTTAT
The DNA here is from genome assembly GCA_013398015.1 of Oreocharis arfaki. NCBI lineage: Eukaryota > Metazoa > Chordata > Aves > Passeriformes > Paramythiidae > Oreocharis > Oreocharis arfaki. The sequence continues at coordinate 265,627 of VZRR01005873.1, read as the reverse complement.
TATAATGCTGAACAGATAATATCCTCAATCATATCCAGAAAACTTTCAGGTCAAAACATGATAAAAATCATTTGGTGCAAAATCAGAAAACTTTACCCAAGAGTTTGCCCACACGTTCCGTGTTAAAAACATTTGTTAGTGATGTATCCCACTGCAACCTGTCTCCTTCCTTCTTTATAGCTTTTTCACATACAGTTTTGAATACTGTGGATATACAGACCATTCAGTTTTTAAAAAGCTGTTGACCAAAGTTATGTCAAAAAACAGTATCAAGAAAACCCTCAGGTTCACTTTGGCACAGATCTAACACTGATCTGGGTACCTGAGGCAGCAGAGACTTGTGGCCAGACCCCACCCTAGCGGATGCCTATATTACACAATGAGACACGGTAAAGAAATCCCTACATGCCCACCCACTCCCAGAAAGAGATAACATCAACACAGTGCCACCTAAATGCCTCTGCTATCAACACAGGATGGCATTAACTGCTTTGCAGAGTACCTGAGGCAACATCTGCACTCATTTCAGTGATATATAGCAACATCACTGACACCTACAAAATCCTCCATCAGAACAAAATCTGGTTTTCAGCTGATCACAACTCAGTTTCAGAAAAGGTATCGTGCTAGTAAGCTAAATCTATGGCATTACATTAAAGTCTTAATATAGACTTAGGCCAACCTCATTACTGTTCAGAAAAGTCTGATTTTAGCACATTTTGACAAGAAGCCTTCCTAATTGGAATGATTGTCAATCATGGCTCGCTGCTGTTGAAAGCTGGCTTTTATCTTCAGTGTAATAAGGCTGGGGGTTTTTTTCATTAATTGGAAAATGTAATTATGGAAGTTATAGCATGGATCTAATAATGGTATCTGTCTTGGGGACAGTTTGAGAATCAATATCATATTCTTTGGCAGTATCTATTAAACAAGGCCAACTGGAGTCTCAAATTGATGCAATTTTTACAACTGACAAAAGAAACCATTTAGAAGTTTTGTTGTGGAATTTGTAGGTCTCACCTAGCCTGCTCTACTGCTCAAAGCAATCTCAGAATAAACGGAAACCTAAGGCTGGAGCAGCTGTCGAGCAGTGGCAGGGATTCTAGAGCTCTCTCTTCCACAGCTCTCTGCTTTAGTAGCTATGTAAGACTCTCCTCCACTTCATTTTTCTGGCATTTATTAAATTAAAATGCAAGCCATGCAGAATATAAAAGAATCCATCCAAAAACTGACCCAAAAGAGCAACTTTTGTACAGAACGTTACTTAGGTTTGAACACATCCACTGCAGATCTCAGATTGTCGTAAGGCATGAAGAATCAGGTGTTGTTATTCCAGTTTGCTTTAGCTTTAAAACTGCAGTAGGACAGCTTTGCTAGTTAAATCAGATTACTTACTTAACAGCTAGGTAAGTAAAGGTTTTCTATTCATGCAGTAAGATCAATCTGCCAGGTGTAACAATGTAACAGTGCTACCAAGTTTTGTAACACAGAACAACATAGCAAGATGGTTATTAGCCTGAGATAGCCATAGAAACATCCAATTTTGTGACACCGAGAAAATCTTCCTTTTATCTTGCAAAAATTATTACACTTCTATAACACTCTCACTATTCTCACACTTGTTTTTTGAACTGTTGAACTGATGTCAGTGTGGGAAGCACAGCCAGCTTAAGCTTGTGCTGCCACCAGAAACAAGCACCTCAGGACACCTCATTCCCCTTTCTCACTCCCATCAGCCCCAGAATCTCAAAGGGGCCTCACAATGACACAGAACAGATTTCTCTCTCACTAAGTTCTACTATAACTTCCATCAGTCTCCTGATCCAATTCACTGAATGACTGCAAAAACACTTGTGCTGGCCCAAAAGCACAAGACACTGGGATGGAAACAAGAAGCATGACTGTGTTTGGCATCAGGGATGGTTTAAACAGCATTACCATTTGTGAAATAGCTGTTAGAAGAAACAAATGTGTTACAACACTTCTTTACCAAAAATGACAGAAAAGGATGAAAGAATGCAGGAAAGACAGTTAGTTCAGCACTTAAGACCATGCAAAATAAGAACAACTTACTGGGCAAAAATAGGTGTTTTCTGCTATGTGGTTTGCAACAAGGCTGTTTTCTGCAGACAGAGACATTATGAAAAGCAGCGCATCCCGGGCCTGTTGGCCTACTGTTCCTTCTCGATGGATGAAGGGGATCAGCAGGGAAAATATGAGGAAATTGGCAGCTCCTTGGTCCTCACTAGTGTGGAAAAACAGTTCTAAAATGGAGGGATCTTTGGCTATTATAGAGCAGAGCTGGTTCAAGAGGACAACCAACTCTGTTTCCACTGTTGGAGTGGTTGTTCCTGAGCAGGAACTCAGCAACATCATCAAAGGCTTCAAAATGGGCTTGTGATGCAGCAAAGGCTGATGAGACTGGGTTACGAGCATTTCATACATTTTGAGTTGCTCGATTTTCGTCTCATCGGTGAACTCTCGCCGTAGGCTCCAAAGGAAAAGCTTCTCCATGATGTTTTCTGAGACCACAAACTCCAGAATAGGCCCCATTGAGGCATCCTTTGCTTGCTCCTCAATTAATAAGAAAAGCATGTGCTCCACATAATTCTGGACAGTGCTGGCCTCATCAGGTGAGATTGCCCCGTACTTTGCCTGAGTGTTTTTCAAAGGATCATGCTTCTCTAAGATTTTCAGAACCTAAAGAGAAACAAAGGCAGATCAGTTTTAATGCACTTGAATGCATCATAAAAAGCATGCACTTATCACTACAAGCAAAAAAATTAATCAAAATTCTTTAACATATAAAGCATTAAGTCTTTCTATGCTTTTAAATTCAGAAAGTTTGACAGACAAAACCTGGAAGTTTCACATTTGGCACGTACAAGGCAAAATTATAATGCTTTTGTTCATTTTTTTAAAATAAGCACCTAAATTTGTCATTTACTCTATTCCTGAAAACCAAGGGCTCTCTGAAACAGGGATAAACCAGGTTCCCTTAGTGTTCAGAAATTGAATTTCAATGACATTTGAAACAAGTTTGTCACAGAGGGCTGAAATTAAAGGGCCTGCTCTCCAGCCAGAGAAACTGTGCCCAGGAGTATCAATATCACAGGATGATTTGCAGCAGTAAGAGTAGTAGCAGCTCACAGAGCTGCTCTTCACTTGACACCTTTTATATGGTACCAAATGGCCACTGATGCTCATATACTCCTGCAACTTTTAATAAAGTAGTAATAGTCATCCCAGCACTTCTAACCCTGAATTACATTCTGTTGTGCATGCAAACAATAAAGCTCATTGTCTGCAAAAAAACCATTGTCTTTAGCCTTTTTGTGGAGGATAATTGCCACAAAACCATAAAGGAACAGTGGCTTCCCTAACATGACAGCATCACTAGCTAGGTGAGAAAAGGTGACTCTTGAACGACAGCTCCTCTGACTCTGGAAACATCTTTGAAACACCACTATTTGTCTGGCTGGTTTCTTGGGATAGCCAAAGAACAACAAAAACAGCAGCACAGAAATCAATTTTATCTAAATTGTTAATCATATCACTGCAGCAAATAAGACCTTATATTATGGTGCTCAGAGCAAAACATCTTCGCCTAAAAGCAATTACAATCCTGATGACATGCAAACAACTTTATAATATGCTGAAGTGTATAATCTACATCTATCCATAATAAACAAGAGTGCATGCAGCTTTGCACTGTGCATCTAATTTACTTCACAAAGGATAGACAAGACTTACCCAGCACACTGAAAGGAAGCACAGAAGTTTGCAACAGGGTGCAAGTCACAATGAATCAATAGGAGAGCCAGTAAAAAGAACTAGGCCTTCAATAAGGTATTACCATGTCCTACCACTCCCCATTTAGATGCAAATCTAGAGCTGAAACTGTGATTAGTAAAGGCTAACCACACCTTGAAAGGTCAATTACCTTTGCATTTTAAAAATGGTTCAGTGTCATCTGCTACATTCTACATAAAAGACATTTGTTCCTGAGCAATTCAGGATTATCCCAAAAGAAAGAATGAAGCAAACTTGTATTAACACAGCTTACTTCAATCAATAAAACTAATTAACATTACCTGTGCCCAGTGTGTTCTAAACACTATCATGCATGTTTCTGGGTCAACACCCTGCAGGCGGGGAGCCTGCCTATTTCTGCTGAGACTTGTTCCAGAGGACATTCTAAAATTTCCAAAGGTCAAGCCAACTAGGCCATGCTGAACTTCTTTTTTAAATCCTCCAAGGAGCTACAGATGTTGAAGAATCATGATGAGATTGATACTATGTCCTGAGCTTTGGTGCGCACAGAAATCTGTGAAAAGAAAACAAAACAAAAAAACCCCACACATATACAAGTGCATATCAAAATATAGTGTCTAACAAAAAAGAACATACTGATAGAGAACACAAACTTTTCTTCTTTTAATTCAGTTTGAGGATAGAATTTTTTTAAGCATGTTATATGGGACCATCTTCTCAGACTTTTGCCCATGATAATGGCTTATAATGCTCTACATTTTGAGATCAGTGACTGAAATAAGAATAATGTGCTACTGAAATAAACAAGCACAATAGAAGCTTATACGATAAACATTTTGTGCATGTCACTGCATTTTTAGTTTCTCGTGATGACATTTTTGCCATCTGACCACGTCTCTTCAGAGTTGCTTAGTAACTAATGTTGCATAGACTGAACAGGTAAAAAAAAAGTATACGTTATTTCTCTATTTTTCAAAAAAGTATCTTCCAATAATAGATATAATTACAAATACTTAGAAGTGTTTTGCCAGAAACCATACCACAAACAGTTGAAAACATCTGTAGAGCATCATATTCACACAGAAGGGTGCATCTGTATCAATACCAAAGTAAACAAAAGCAAACAAAACATCAAACCTTCGTGTATCTAAAGTCAAATAAATTGAGATGTCATATTAAAGGACTATGAGAATAGGATCAAACATTGAAACATTCCTTTCATCCATTATTTAATATCCTAGATATCTGAGTATCAAAGTAGTTGCAGACCTGCAGGGGAAAGTTAAAATGAAACAGAGATTGATATCTTGCAGATTTTTGAGAGGTTTAGGAGAACACATTATTCCCTCACACACCAATATCTAAGACACACAGCTCCCCCACCCCCCCCCTTTTTCCTTTTTATAAAGTTTACATTTTTATTCTCCTTTTTGCAAACCAACTAGGCATTTATTTCAGTTTGGGACCATAGCAAAAAAAGCCCAGCCAAAAGCACCCAACAACAAACAGAATTTTTTTGTACCACAAGCTGCCAAATCCCATACAACAATTCTTTGCCAGTATAGAAGGGATTTCTCTATGCATATCTTAAAATATGAAAATCTTTTCTCTGTAGTGGACATCTCTGCTCCCTGTATGTGTGCTCTGTTTATATTCTTGAAACTGCTACCACAGAAAACATCCAGCCTGTCTCAAAAGCAGCAGCAACTTTTGCCATTTTAAAAGAGTTCAAAAATACTCAGGGTACAACTTGTAAGATTTCTGAGGCAAGCAAAGAGCGAAAAATGGTTATGCACTCCTCTGTGTATATATACACACATATATTCATGTTCAAGATTCAATTGCATGATCAGCCTCCCCCCTCCATCCTAACCCTGCTTCTTTCAGCATATATATAATACATTTCCTATGCATTTGCTAAGCACTCTCACATAATACAATTAACACAATCTAGCCCATCCTTTTTGCAGATAACACATTCCATGAGTAGAGAAGCCACCATAACCAGCATAAATCCTTCACACTTTCTCTGTTTGTGTAACACCACTTCCAGAATGAAGCTGCCACTCCATACAAACTACTCTCCAGATTATAAGCTACCTGGAACCAGATCCACTGGAGAGGACTGTGCACAACCAGTAAGAACTAGCTCATGAGAATCAGCCAATGCAGGAAATAGAGGGAATCACTTAGAAAATATCAAAGTCTATACTCCTTGTCCTCCTGCTCCACCCACACTTCTCCCCTGTCGATCTCCTCCATGCTTATAAAGGCCTTGCACTCACAAGCATTCTCCTTCCCAACAGCTTGTTTCATGTGCTCATTTACTTGAAGGCACCTGCCAGTACATTGCTACTTCTTAAACAGTCCTGGGGAAATGAATTGTACTATTTCTACATTACTGATGTTCCTGCACAGAAAAAACAAAATAAAACAAAGCAAAGCAAAACAAAACAAAACAAAACAAGCAAACAAAAACCCACAACCCACATACCCAAATAATCAGAGATCAAAGTAGCAAGCAGATTTGAGAACCCAACTTGAGAGACCCAGGATCTGGATGCTTTCATCATTACTGACTTAAGCAGATGCCACTATACCTCAAATGCACAACTTCTGGCAATGTGCTTGCAGCTCTGCACACTCAACATTTCTGCCAAGAAACACTGAGAAAACACAGTGCATGCTTACACGCCATTTAGAAAAAGCCTGCTCTAAGCACTTTGCCAAATATCATAACTGATAATCCAAGGAATATTTAACTGATATATACTTCAGATCTGGCCCACTTCCTGCCAGTTTCCTCTTTGCCAGCACTCTCCTTCAAACAGAAATCTTTCCATGTCAGTAGAAGCCCAGCAGAGTCCTCTGGGCAAAAGTGTCCTTCACTCTGCAGCCCTAATTCACCATTCTAGCAGATCTGCCCTGTGCATGAAGCAAGCAGCTTTGAAAAAACTAGTATGATCATGTAATTAAAGATGGTATCAGAAAGTGCAGCAAGAGAACTTAATTAACAAAGCAGAGGCAAGCTCCATTCTGGAATTTCTTAGTTCCTTCACTTGACAACTTAGAGGTTGTTTCAATGTAGCCTTTGCATGTTGCTTAAGAACGTAAATAAAAGAAACTGGTATTATACATCTACCTATCACATGACAAATTCTGTTAGCAGCACAGAATCAGAAACTTCAGATCAGTCTCCAGAACTTAAGACAATAAAGAACAATGAGGGAGACTATAGCTTTCTTCACAAATTCTGATAAAAATCAGTGATGTAAGACTCTCCAGATGCATGCAAAGCTCTAGGATGTTACACACACACAGGCAACCCAAACCTATTCAACCCACTACCCTCCCATCTCCTCTTATCTGTTTTAATTCTCTGTCCTCCTTAGCCTTTGCAATTTTCTGTCCTCTTCATCTTTTTTCTTTTTTTCTTCATGCATCTTTCCTATCACAGCCTCAAATGCTATTCCACAAACATCAAGACAGGATTCTTTCCCTCACTGCCAGACAGACCCTACCCTGTCTTTTAGCTCTCTAAACAGACTGCTTGGCGGTAGAAGTTCCATACTGGAGTTCAGATTCCTGAAATACTGCCCGCTTCTCTGCAGCTAGGAAAAGACCTCAAGTGAACAGAAATGGTACCCATCTTGCCACCCATTCAAAATACACCGAGATGCCAAGAGGTCCAGTGCAGAGTCCATTATGTTTCTGTGGCCAGTAGGAAAGCTCACTTTCCACAACAGTGCTATTTAGTTACTGATGTTTGTGTAAGAATTTATAACCATCACTATGGCACTGAACATTCAAGTCCTGCCCCTGTTAACAGCTCACTGCCTAGGCAGATGACTGCTACAGCCTACCCTTGGAGAATGGACATCTCTTCCTACACAAGGATATTCTAAGTCCAGCCACCACATACAAAGAGCAGATACAGCTGCGGTGAAAGCCGCCTTCAAGACAAGCAGGTGCCCCCTCATCTCCAGCATAACAACCCCTAAGGTCCTATTTACCCAAGATACTTAAGAGCTTCTTGCTATTTCAAGTCCCAGTTTGGGCACACTCAAATGCCAACACAGTGAATTCTCAGATACATGAGTCACCAAAAACTGCCAGAATTTTGATTCAAATTACATCTTTGTCAGAGTTAGATCTGAAGAGCAGGGGCTTTCAGTGTTGCCAATTCTAGAAATGTCTATGCTACCAGCCACAGAAACCTTTTAGGAAGGTCCCCTCAAGCTGATGTTTCATGCATCCTGCCTGGTCCATTGATTGCATTTGTTATTACAGACACAAACACTACCCCATTGCTTGGTAAAGATCTTCAGGAATATGCAACCAACAAACTGTAAAACAGCAAATTCATCTCCAGCATTTATGTTCTATAACTAAAACCTGCACCTAGCAGAATAGTGCATACACAGACAATCCCAACATTAAAGCTGCTCACCGCTTTAATAAGAAATAATCACCAAAAAGATATTTGTGCTGTGGTGACAAACAATAACATCTTTAATGTTTTACTCTGAATGTTTACTCCTACGTCACAAAAGTCATCATAAACAGACTATACAGAGAATCAAATGAAGAATAAAAATAGCAACTTTAAATTATTAGTGGAAAACAACTTGCCTGCAGCAAATGTTGACGAGGGCCTAGTTCACTTGCCTCTAGCCAAGCCACTGGATCAGAAATCTGAGAGCAGTTGAAGAACACAGACATTATCCTCACAGCAGCCCAACGACAGCTTTTTAATCACCCCTAATCTAAAAGTAACAAGACAGCATTGCAGACTGCAATGTGCAATAATATTTCTAAGTTCAAATCAATTCCCCTAAGGAAGCAAATATTTCCAGTTTCAAAAGTGTCTTGGGATGCTGGGATTTCCTTACTAATACAAAACACAATCTATTTATAATAGATTGTGTAGGCTTCAAAGACTTCAAACTCTGCAATAGTGTTTCAAAAAGCTTTTGACAACTTAAGTGGTCACAGAGTAGATCCTAAAAACAGCACCCCTATTTAAAAAAGGTAATTGAATTGGATGAGAGACTATCTTGTAAGATACATTTCAATCTAACAGCACGCTGTAGTTACACCAGTAGCAGACAGACTACATTAATTGTAAGCAGATTTTGTTACTGGATTAGGTTTTCTTGATTATATTGCAAGACTAAATGTGCAACACTAACTGTAACATCACATCATTCCCTGTGAATTAAATCTCACTGCAATTAAACAAGACAAATAACCTGACCATAATGAGTCCAAAGGTGAGGAAGTAAATTAATTTATAAAACACAAATTCATGGAGGAAAAAGTAGAAGTGAACTCAGGGGCCACTAAGAACAAAAGTAATCATTTATTTTAATCAGTTCATGATTAAAATTTTACAATAATTTAGCGTTTTGTCTCTGCTAAATCCTGATCAAGTCATTACTCCACCATTTGATAACTCTGACAAGTACGAATATACCTCTCATGCAGTCCATTCAAAATTCTACTTCCAAAAGTCAGTTCAAAACTTTGACTCTGCCATACAGTAACAGAACCTTCTTAGCAAGTAAATCTTTCATATCTTATCTATCAGTTGCTTAACCCTATCACGAGGTCAAGTCCACTTACATATGCCTTCTAGAGCTATTTCAGAAAGCTTTAGTACAACTCTGCCTATTTCCAGTTGAAGAAAAGCAGCAGTCCACACCTGAACAGGGTAGCTTTAGATGACCCTGACACCCAGTCATTGGACTCACGGGAGGATATCTGCATCCAGTTTTCCTTCAGAAGCCTGGAAGCCATCAGCTCTTTTTACACAGCTGATTACAGGGCTGAACACCCCAATCAAAAGAAGTACTTATTTTACTGCAAAGTACACTGGAAGAACAGCCTAGCAGAGAATGCCTTGTGAAGTCTTCTCACACTGGAGTGTCTCTTCTCAGAAGCTTCACTTTTGAAGGAAAAAAAACCAAACCAGAACAGAAGTCGGCAAGATTGGGATTTCCCAGGCAATGTATAAAAAAGACAAAAGATACACAGCCTAATACAGTGAAAAAAGCATAAAATATGCTGCAAGGCTGTGCAATTTATCAAGGTTGTCTTCCGTTGAGACATTAAGATGCCATGCCCAACAATTTGCAAACACAAGTGAACCTCTGTTATCAGATACTACACACCCAAAGCTTTCCACCCTGTCAGTCCAGGTACACAAGAGGCAACAGAGAAACCTCGATGGCTGTGAAAGAAGCAGCACATATCAAAACTTTTTCATGGATCAGTGTAGCATAAAGGGGCTTGAAATTAGACCACTTCAAAGAAGCAGAGGGAAATTATATGGTCTTGCTCAGAGCTATGCAAGTCTCTGATAAGTGGATGAGGGAAGGTAGGAGAAAAAAGAGTGGCAAATTTTAGCATGCCTCAACTTAGTTTCAACTTAAAAGGGACCTTGTTCAGGATTTGTTTACTTTTGATTGAAAAGAAAGCCTTCTGCACTAATTTGTCAGATTTTCTTTAAGGACTATGATGAGGGAGAGGGTTTAAATCTTATTAACAATAGTGTTTCAAAGGAAAACATCAATCCTTTCAAAGAAAAGGACTCGCAGTGCTTGTGGCAAAGTTTTGCTGCAAAAGCAAAGCTTATGAAGAACAGTCACATCCCCGCCCTTAATGATCCTGTACAATCACCACAAGAGTGAAGAAGGATTACAGGTTGTTCACTGGAGAGCAGTAGGTCTGTCATAGGCAACTGAGAAATGGTCAATGGTTAAAAGTCACTGCATCAAGGAATACTCATTTTCATTAAGCCCTACTGTCCTTCAGAAGATCTACTAGCGAGAAGCAGATTACAAGAGGAACCATTTAAACTATGTGAACAATCATCTTCCTTCTTCATTTGTCCTTTGATGTTTCAGTGCTGCAGTCCCAATGTGTCCTGTCCTTTGTCTACCTGAAGCAAGCCTTTCACATTTAGGCAGCTTTCTTCAATCCAGCTTTTCTACCCAGTATTTGCAAAGATGCTAAACCTTCCATGTGGAGGTGGGACAAGATCCTTTACACTGATAAAGCTACCTGCTTAAAAGACTAACAGAGAACAAGTCACCACAAATTGTAAAGCAATGTAGTTAATCAAAGTATCAATCTGTTCTCATCAAGCACAATTTAATCTAACCTGCTAACATGAAAGTAAGAATGTCTTGTGCCTTGTCCCCACAGAGACTGCCTAACGATCTCTCTCATGAGGGCAACTACACACGTATGTTTTATAACGAGACAAAAATCTTCCTGTCCCATCGACAGTCAGCCTGCTTCAGTTAAAAACCACAATTCATCTTTTATCAAATGTCTGGGGAGCTACACTACTCACATATTTATTGTAGATTCACATTAGCTCAATTGGGCTACCACTAAGCTCTTCACGCGATCTGTATAATCCTATGGTATTACACATTAGGAGGTCCAGGTTCCAGCATTAAATAACTCCATGGTTCTTCAGACACACGAACAGGCAATTCCCCCACAGCAAGCAAGCAGCGGTGACACCCCAAGGCCCAGCTGACAGCCCCAACCCAGCAGTGCTACACTGGCATAAATGGGCTTGCTTCAAGGGCAAGCAACAGGATCAACTCCTGCTGGCAGCCTATGCACTGGGAAACAGGCTAAGCCACATCCCAAGCCCTCAGAGACTCCAGCTGCATGGGCCAGCCAAAATGAAAGAACACAGAATCCAGTTAGGTCATATGGCCCAAAATGCATTGATGGGTTAGGCTAAAATTACACACAGTGTATCTGGGAAGGTAAACAGCTACCCAGCAAAGACAGTTCATCAAAGGTCACATTACTCAAGTAGAGAAATTGTCGCAGTTGAGGTAGACATGACACACACACAAGGTTTAGCATTGAGTGTAGGCAAAAACTCTTTATTACAAAAAGTTAGTATCACATATACACTTTTGTATGTTTATCATTTATGTCACTCATCTATTGGTTGCTTAACTACAACAACAGATTCATTGGCTATTTTAACTACACTATACTATTATTAGTTATCTACAACATAGGTATTTTAAGCATCTAAGAAAAATGCTAGCTGCAGCCGTGTTGCTGTTTTCTCTCTCTACTATTTTGAATTTCTTGCTTCTCTTGACTAAGTTTCTCACAGGTAGAAATGGACTGTGCTGAGACTAATGTCGGACTCAGACTCAGACAGGCTTGCTGACCTGCTGTTAATTCCAAGAAATGGCACTTATTGCTCAAGAAAACAGTAAATAAACAACATAGAATACTTGACAGAGACCTTGACCTGCTCAGGAAAGGCCCAATCTACCTGTTACATCACAGGGTATATTCATCTACCACACACATTTGCACATAGGCAATTTCACTGGAACTTGAGAACATACAATTACTGAAGGTATGTTTGCAAAGTCCCAGGAGGAATGAACTACATATCCCTAGGTCATAATTCTGAAGCTAGAGAGACAAAAAAATATGGTTGTTATTCTAACGGTATGACTTGATCCCTTTTATGAGAGATAAGGAATATAATAAACCTGTTTCTCTGGTGTATTTGATGTCCTCAGCTTTAACCTACTACAGAAAGGCAACAATTCAGTAACAATTAGTGGTTCAAAACACAGATTACATTGGTTAAAAACTTAAGAATAAAATAGCAGCTAGGGTTCTTAAAATCCAAGACAGATACCTCTCTATTCCCAATAGCATTCTGGCACAGTATGACCAAGGTGTCTAGTCTGTTACTAGTAGACAGCTGGTGCAAAAGGGATATTAAAACTAAACTTTAAAAAAATGCCTTAAAAATAGCAGTTCAGAAAAGTTCTTTTCTACCTACATACTAAAGAATGCAGATGTCATTGAACTGAATTCAGTTCAAAGGCTTTAGCTTCGCTGGTTCACTCCCACATCACCACCAAAACTGACAACCCCAGAAAAGACTGCTTCTATAGAAAACCAAGTCAGAAAAATATCTAGGGCCCACAGACCAAAGCATTTGGTGTTGTACTGTGTGAGACAGACATTACAAGCACAACAAACCTCAGTTTAAAATTTTGTACTACAAGCGTGTCTTCATACCAAGTTTCAAAGAGAAACAAAACAAGCCCAAAAGGCACAGCACATGTCACTGAGGGAAGGAAGCTACCTTTCATTACTTCATTTATAAGTGAATTACAAATATCACATGCTGTGTCAAGACCAGTAATTTTTTGTCATAACTGAAGTGAATTATTGCTAAAAAATAGCTGTTGCCAAAGTCCTCATCTTTACTGAGAATCTGTACAGCGTTTATTTCAAAATTCATCACTATCCAGGAGTGGGAGGCAGCAACACATCAGAAAGCAGACATTTGACGAAACCTACTTTATGTTCTGATTATGCTAGTGGAAGAAAGAAATCAAAATGATCCATGCATTTTGTGCACCAATTTTGCTTTCCAAGATAATTCTGACACCTTTGTGACATACAAACCGGGCCCCAACATGCTCATAATTTAGAAAAAAAACATTTCCTGAAGTTGTGATGCTGGAGTGATGGAACACTTTTTCTTGTTTAGATTGTTTTTTGAGAAAAGTAAAACAGTTTCTGAAGCTAAAAGTACAAAATAAATTCATAGGAAATTATTAAGTTGCCCTTCTAGAAAGCCTTCCTGACAGGAAGATGAATGAAACCAGCAAAGCAGTAGAAGACTCTATACTCTGAAGATTTAAAACTATTTTCAGAACACTAGCGTACAGAACAGGAAATACTACCTTCCCAAGAGAAAGATGGTCTAGAAAAATGTTATCAATATACTTGTAATTATCATATGTAGATTACAGAAAACAAGATTAAGCTATATATTTTATGGCTACAGCAATAATATGTAAGACGATTTTTCAAGTGATTCGTACAACATGTCAAATTACTCATTATAATAAGCATAAGAAGGCCAAGAATAATGTTCTCAAGCCTACAAAGTGACATTGAAGAAGATGTGTGTGCTTTCAGCACTAATCACAATAAAATGCAAATACACATATATTCTAAACATTCCATGTTTCATGATAAAGAAGCCATAAACCTTTTTCTAATTTCCACACTCTGAGTTGATTCTGCATGTTCTAAATATAGTTCAGACACAAAAATCAGCAGTAAAACACCATTAAGACTATCCTGATCATTTGATCAATAAAGAAACAAACCAAACAACGAGCTTCCCAAGAGGACTGTTGCCAAGTTTTTACTGAGAAAAGAACTTCCACTCTGCAGATGGAATTGCTCTCTTGTTCATATGCACACGATACTTCTCTTTATCTTTCTCTTTCAAACTAAAAGCACCAGAAAAGGACAGAATATTCCATAAAATAAAAACTATTATGTATAGAATGGTTATTACATAGTTGCTAACATAATACTTAATCTATAAGCATATTTATTTCTCCTCCCAAAACTTCATTCAAAATACAAAGTTCTTTCTTTCCTGGAAAAAAACCCAGTTTATAACTCTATCTAAATTCAAGTAGCTATCAAACAGTAAAACCCTTTTACACCTCTCAATATGTTCATTATAGTACACTGACTATAATAGTTGACTAGATAACTTGAATCTGTCATTTATCTTCCGTACACTGTTACTGAAACTACTCTATTTAGGGAGAATTACCACCCCAAGCTACTTATCCACAAAGTCAACATTATTTCCTACACTCTGAAATGGTATCATGTTAGTGACATGATGAACTAATGCACAAAGGGAATGAGCAAAAGCATATTGTTACAGAGCTTCAGGACAACTGTTTCAGTGCACTGTAGGATGGCAGAAGCCCATCACAAATTACTCCTCAAACCTAGTCAACTTAATGTGCTACTAAATTCTGAAAGGTTATTTTCTTATCTCGCCCTATGTACATCTATTGCCTCGTATTAGGTAGGGCCTTGTGGCAAAACGTTGTATTCAGCAGATTGATACTTTTAAATATAAATGTATTTTTGTTGGCTTTCTTTCCTTCTTTAAAAGAATTAAAAGAAGGATAGAAACAACAGAACACTGTGAACCAGTATTGTTTGCATCAGACATTTCCAATTTAGCTTGGAGAAAGCTCCAGAAGCTAGTGAACTTCCTTTGTCCTAAATTATGTTGAAGTTTGACAAAGAGAAAAGCACTTGCAAAATTCTTTTCATGATTTTCAATTGTCAAATTTGGGCAAAACCACTGAATAAACATTAGTGTTTAAGATGAGACACACAAATCATTATATCTCACTGTACACTGAAAAACAAAAGGATGGAAGAATAAAAGGGGGGGGGGGGAAATAGTTAAATGAACACTCCTCATAAAATCCTACCCTACTCCTCCAGCTCCCCATCCCCAATGCACAAAATCCCAGGCATTTGTCTCATAGGACACTGCACAGAAACCTTGCTCTCCCTCTCCCTTTCTAGTCCAACTCAGAGCAGATAAACAGAAGCTGAAGATTCATGTTACGTTAATTCCTGTAACTAAGTCAAGAACCTCAATAAAATAACACATCTGTGAGCACAGTTCCACGAAAAAACAACCTCGCCCCCTGCAGTGACACACTTATTTAAAAATATTAGTACAGATTTGCATGTTGGGTGGACTTTGGCAGACTAGAGTTTTCTATATGTAGGTTAAAGTTTTTGCTTTTAATACATATGGAAATAAAGAAGAAAATCCAAAATCAAGTGTTGGCATTTTTATGATGTTTAGTGCATAAAAAGCCAGATCAAAGAAAAACCTACATGTTATTTATATTTCCATTTCTATTTAGTTACATTGCATTTTATACAGGTGGTAGATGTTTTTCCCTTGAAGCTTCTCCAGCTTTCCTAGGAATAAAATTATTTGTGTCATGTAAACCGTGTTAAGTTGTCCATTATGCAGAGTGCAAATGAATTCTTCATCTCTGATCTCATAACATAAGGCTACTCTACTATGAAAATATTTCACACTCTTGCACTACCTAGTCTTCTGCAACTGGAAACTGAATATCATTACGGCATCTCCATTCCTGTGAATGCCTTTCCCTGGATAATGAAACATATGAATGCATTGGTCAAAAATGAAACACATACAGACTATACAACACCTGTCTCAGACATGGTGCCAGCACACAAAAAACCAAAACAATCAGAGGAACAGTTAAAAAGAAAAAAAAAGGTCATCTGGCACTTTGATAACAGTCCTGTATAATTTTTTGTTCAGTTTTGCCTTTGAACCTCTGAGAAAACATGAACAGAAATACAGGTGTCTTTCTAGTCCAGAAAGGAATGCAGATAAACTAGCAACTGTCACACCCTGGAGAGTAAAAGAAGGCAAATAACCTAACAAATCGCAAATGAAGACTATTCATCTTATAAAGGGAGTGTTCTGAAAAACACAGAACCTCACAAATACATCTACTAAAAGGTGGAGCAAATATCAGATTCAAGTAAAAATTAAATCTAATTACTATTTAAACTTTTTAACACTTAGAATGACCAATATCGAAAGCCTAGTAAATAAGTGAGTTGCATGTCAGCCCTGGCAGGAATACTTCTCAGCATAGATAACGAGAAGTCAAACCACAGCCTCTCCCATCTAATTTTGTAACACCTATGGAGGCTTCCACTGGCGTGGGAAAGCACAGGTTCCACCCATCAACAGATTGCTCATTCCTGCCTGCACAGTCCTGAAAGCGGGGAGTGTCTGTGTATGCCTTGGGGAGCCCTGCTGCTTCTCACCTCCACTTCTGTCCTTCCGTGTAAGGCTGGCAGAGCTGCAGAAGCTACAGTATCCCACAGTCAGATCTGACACCAGTCCTCACAGAGCTCCACAGGAGAAGCACAAGCTGAAGACAGAAGCAGTTAAAAGAGGCATGAGAAAGTCTGTCTGTATGCACAAGCCTTGAACAGCTGTCATCTGTAACCACAGCACGTTTGGAAGCGAGACCTCCGACTTTATTCCTGAGGACGTGGTTCTTGACACTGAATTACAAATTTATGATTATTTTTCCAACCTCTGAATTGTAGAAAGCATATTCCAAAGAAATTTTTTGTTTTGATGTATCAGTTATGAAAGTACTTTAGAATACGCAAAACTCTTACATCATTCATCAGCTATTCCTCTGCTAAAACAAAAATTGAAGTATTTCACCTGTCACCACATATACTGCCATCTCCATTCTCTGTTTTATCCTCACCTCACCCCACAGCTAACATTATACTTGCACAGTAATTAATGTCACAGCCACTGCAATAATAAAGCCCTTCGCTTCAGAACTGTTCAGCAGCTCAGATATCCCTGCTGTTCTCAAGCAGACTTTTACTCTGAAGGACATTACCCTCAGTCCTGAGAATCACAGAACGTCTCACGAAGCCCTTCAGTCACTTTATGAAGCATTTGCATACAACCAAGCATCTATGCTGAAAAAACTAGTCGAAAATAAATGGTGTTACTAGTAAGTCAGCAAAAAACCAAATATATGACTAATGACAAATTAACAAAGGATAGAAGAAAACCCTGCCCTTGTGAGACTGCCCCTGGCATACTGCACCCAGGTCTGCAGTCCTCAGCACAAGAAAGATGTGGACCTGTTCGGGCAGGTCCAGAGGAGGGCCACAAAGATGACCTGAAGGCTGGAGAACAACTCCTACAAAGACAGGCTGAGAGAGCTCGGATTGTTCAGCATGGAGAAGGCCCCAGGGAGAGCTCACTGCAGCCTTCCAGTACTTTAAGGGGGCTTACAAGAAGGAGAGAGAGCAATTTTTTCCATGGACAGACAGTGACAGGACAAGGGGAAATGTTTTTGAACTACAAGAGGAGGGGTTTAGATTAGGCGACAGGAAGAAGTTCTTTACTCAGGGGGTAGTGAGACAGCAGAACAGGTTGCCCAGAGAAGTTGTGTATGCCCAATCCCTGGAAGTATTCAAGGCCAAGTTAGATGGGGCCCTGGCAACCTCATGTAGTGAAAAGCGTCCCTGCCCATGGTGGCAGGACTGAAACTGAAAAATCTTTCAGGTTCCTTTCAACTCAAGCCATTCTATTATTCTACGAAAACCTCTCTTCAGGAGTGTCAGTACCAAAGGCGCATACAGCTGCAATTATGGATACCACAACAATCAGCCTAATTGGAAAGAATCAGTCCCCAAAGTTTCCAACAACTTAAAATTCAAAACCACTGGTTCCCATGGGTACAGATGGGGTTGTGGAAATGTTGCTCCAGTACGACTGGGAGCCAAACCCTCTGTTTACTCTAAATAGGGAAAAAAAAGAGTTTTCTTTGTGACAATGTATCTACCTACCAAACTGACCGACAGTAAGATCAATGCAGAAAATACAACGCAGTAGTGTGATGGATGACTACTAGCATAGTCCATCTACCCCCAAAAGGAGTCAACAGGCTCTGTGCACCTGTGGGAGCAGTAACTGTTGCTATTAAAATACTCAGCTAGCAGCTGTCCCATCTCGCATCCCTCAGCATACTACAAAGGGGTTTAAATACCAATTTAACACAGTATGGTAAGAAGAGATTCCCCTTGCACCTGCAGCAACCATTTAAACAGATTCTCTCATGACAGACCATATGTATCTGAAATACTGCTTTAATGTTGCTCTAGAAAGAGATGCAAACATTAAAAAATTCAACCTGAGAATGCTAGTATAAATTTTTCAAAATAAAAGACAGCATGGAAGCAAACCCGAACCAAATCAGCTTACAAGTGAAATGACTGAGTTTTGTTGCCTCAAACACTAGAATCAACCCTGTTCACTCCCAGTCAGTGAATCTTACCAACATTTATCGGGAAACCTTCAAAGCTTGAAAATTTCTAGAAGAAATGAACAAGTTTCTTTAGACTTAGACAACACTGTATGAGCAACTTGCTGGGAAAAAGCATCAAAACTGGACTTGCTAGAAGCATTCAAATGTGTTCAATTTCCTCTTACTTGCTCTGAATAACATGCAGGGCACACAGTGATCATCATCACAAGCTGCAATGGTAACTGCTTGCACACAAGAGCTCAAGCCACCAGACTTAACTTTCTCCCCAAATTCTCTTCCTTTGTACGTGGGCCTGAGGCAAATCAGCTCAGTTTCTCCCCTAATACAAGGGCCACAGACTTTTGGAGAGCTCTGATTATTATTAAGGCAGCAAGTCAACATTGTTCAGTTGACTGACTGGCTGTTTACCGGTCTCAAAAACTCTCAGAATCCCTATGCACCACTCTTAGACTTACAGACTACAAACTTAGACTTACAGCCCGCATCATAAACTCCTATTTGGCAAAACACTCCTAAACCCAGGGCCTACGAGTAATGAATTCTCATCTTACCTTCATTTCTATATTTTGACATTGTGCAGAAGAGATAAGACACAATCAAGGCCCCCTAAATGAAAAAAAAAAAATACATGAAGTGTTTCAGAACACCAGTGGGAGAATTTCATGCAATGTATGGCTATTATTAGATTGCTATTTTGCTTAGCAGATCAGAGGGTATAATCAGCAGATGATGCAGCCATGATTTGCAAAGCACAGCCTTATTAAAGGCTAATGAGATAAATGAGTTAAAATTTACATTTTGCTCCACTGATAAGGTTCATTGGCACACTTAACTCCAACACCATGGTTTGAATATTAAACCCACTTATTAATGTCTAGTAAAGCTAATTATAATGCTGAGTGGCATTAAACTATAATAACCAAGCAGGATGTTAGAATCACATCCTTTAGTGTTACTGCAGCTCTGAAGTTGTGTTCTGCACCTGGAAATAAACACCTGTTGAGCTCATGCTGCGAGAGAGCACAAGCCTTCTGTGCCTTTTTTCTGATCCTTCTGAGAACCCCAAACCATTTTCTAACAATGCAACAGGCAGGTAAGCATCACTTGTTACTATGATTTCAACAGTGTCTGTCTTACTGCAGTAACAATAAGGATTAAGTAACAAATACTTTTGTATCTACAATACATTAAATTACATACGACATACACTTTCTAATCCTTAACAGAAAAAGAAAGCACTGAGATACTAATAAAATTAACAACACCCTGGAAAACCATAGCTGTTGGGTTTTTATCACCTTTTTCACCATCTTCTGTTAAAACTACAACTATAACTTTAAAAGCACCTCCATTTACTGAAAAGGATACTGGAAATACACTTTAGTCCTTACACTAGCCTATATATTTTTATGCCACATCTATGTAAGCACTTAAATGAACAATAATAATTTTAAGGATAATGTAAGAGGACAAGGGCCATAATATTCTTTCCATTTTAATCTCCGCAATGTATTTGTCCTCTGGCAGCAATGGAAAGAAAGAGAGATGGGGTAATTAAGTGCCAGCTATCCATGGATCAACAGTACCCAGTGTGAGGACTCACATGTGCCAGTCTTAAAACAATTTACAGTCAACACAAGCTTGAAAAACACAGTTCCTCTGGGATCTCCCCATCCCAACAAGAGAGTGGTGCCAGTTCTCCTTCCTCTAGGAGAGTCATATACAGGACTGCACAACAGCCATCATTACCTTTTCAAAGTAGAATATAAAGAATGACAACAAAAAGCATAAAAACACTACAGATAAAACCTCCACTTTTTATTTGTAAGGTAATACTCAAAAGCAGACATTCATTACACACATAAAAAAAGCACTGCAGAACAACTAGATTTTTTTCTTCTGTGGGGAAAAGTGAAAAGGCACTTGGACTGTGACAGTAAAAGAAACTAGCGGAGCAAATCATGTGTGAAACATTAAATGCAACTGCTTTTTTGAATACACTTCTGTTCCTTTCAACTTACCACCCAATTTAAACATTCAGCTTGTAACACAATCCATTCCACTTTCTTCAGCCCAGCTTTAAAATACAGGCACGCTGTATTTCAGCAGTAGGAGCAAAGAAGTGCTGTGGAGGTCAGAAATAAAAGATTTTGTATACAGCTTTCTGTGGAGCATTCCACTGCATCCCTGTTTGTAGGAAGCCATGGCATCATTGCCTGGCATCCCCAAGTATGTGCTGCAGCTGGGGGGAAAAAGAAAAAAAAAAAAAACAGAGCAGTCTACTTCAGCAGTAGATTCTAGCGCCACAAGCTCACCAAGCCAGCTGAGCCTCCACCAGACCCCTTTGGTATGAGTTATGCCAAGGGAACACACATCCTATCCCCTCCCTCCTGCTCTACCATGCTCCTGTGGCACACAGCAGGTCCATCAGCCAAACCTAGAAATGTGTTTGTTGAGAGCTTGAAGTATCCCTCACAGAAATCTGTCTTGAAAATGTATACTTGCAACTTCGGAAAAGCAGAAGCATCAAGTCTCTTTCCCTAAGCGAAAACCCTGCCAGCCTGATTCCACAGGAGCAAGTCTCTCTACACAGGCTCTTCCCACAGAGTAGAAAGTGCCCCTGCAGTCTTTTTCCTCCAATAAATTGTCCTGGATGTGGCTTTTCCCAAGCCATTTTATGAGTATGGTTTGTTTACTAAAAGCATAATCAGAGAAGCTCCTCCAATTACTATTTCAACTACGCTAATACTTGGTAGGCATTCTGAATCTAAATGTTTCAATACTTCTCTGCATCTATAATCAACAAATACACCTAAAGCATACTATATTTTTAAAGAAGAAATGCCAACAGCACATTATTCCCACAGGCAGGCTTGTCAAGAAAAGATGTGGTAAATAATTAATTTTCCTAGGTTAACTTGAGTTCCAGACTAGCATTTGTGAGCATCAGTGCCAAGGAAAGGCAACAACTCTAGTTCGTATTCTTGTCCAGTAAGGAGCTTTGACTCATGTGCAAGCACTGACAGCAAAAGTTTAATCATCTCAGAGATAGAAAAAGTAAAGAACACCTATACAAGCCCAGCAAAATCTCTTCTGTGAAATTCAAAGAAACCAGAAGTCTTTGCTTGGCTACTACTGTTTTTTGAATTATTTCCTTCTTTGACAGATAATGGGCCAAACACAGACAGATGCTGAGCACTGATGTCAGACTGCAGCACACAGAAACTTCCAGTATAATCTACCCTACAAATAATTAAAGACATCGTTCCCTGCACACTATGCTTTCTTTTTCTGCATTACAGATATTTGGCAGAAAATTACAGATGTTTGGCAGGGGGCAATTCTAAATACAGGGAAAGGGCAGAACATTCCAGACAAATCATCTTTTTAAAATTAATCTTAAGCTTAGCAGTTTAACACATCAAGGTTTCAAAAAGTGCATAAAATGTTACAAATACTACTGCAGTATATTCAGTATTCATGGCTTGAAGTGACTGAACTTTTATATACACTATCAACTGTGATCTAATTCTTTTCCCCCTTTTATTTGTTGCCTCAAAGGTGCTAGCAGATCATAACAAAGAACAGTTCACACAATCATTAATAAGTTGGCAATAAAGAGAGGATTTTGCAGAAGGTAGCTCATTTTCCCTGGAAACGGTTCATAAAAATGGACTCAAAAAACCTAAAAAACTATTTAAGAAACAAACTTCATTAACATATTGTTTATGCATTAATTTTCAGACAAATTAGGTGTTTCTTAAGTAATTCTATACCTGCTGGTACCCATAGAGAGGATGGAAAAGCCTCTTAGACTTAGCTTCCTCTTCAAGTCAGGGAACTCAGTCTAATAGCCTGGAAATTTTTCTTCCAAGTTTGATTTTATTTCTTGGGCACCTAAACTGCCTTGACTGTGTTCAGGAGCCAAGTTGATAGCCTTCGAGCTCCTATTTCCTACCATTTCAGTCAGCTGAATTTTTAGAGGATCAGAATACCATTATCTATTTCTTTATAATGGAGCTGCATTGCAACCATGATAAAAAAATACGAGAAATGTTCTGCTCTGTTCATTACAATCAATAGATTATGTAGCTCGGTCACAAAGCAGAAGGAATTATGAAAAAGAACGTAATCTTTAAACTATTAATATTGCCAGAACAACTTTTCTTTCAGATACACAGACTTCCACCTCCCAGACACAGCTAATAATGTCAGAAGCTCTGAGATTCATACGGTCAGAATGACTAATATTTACATTAAGCAAATGTATTGCCATAGTAACATAGACACCACAGAGCTATCTACCTGCCACAGCTCTCTAAATTATTTAGCATGCCAATACTACAGTGACACTGTGTAAATGATCACATTCATTAAGAGCAGAGTATGTGCTGAAAAACTGAATGTTAGACAGCCGTATTTATTGCTAGGAAAAAAAACCCCAGCACCTGTATTCAGAAAAAAAAAACCAAAGAGGTGTAGAGGAAGGCTCCAGCCTTGTAGCAGAACAACAGACTTTGAAAATCTTCATCTAAAAACATGTTCACATCTGCAAAGCAGCACAAACAATAATCTCACCTGTGGGACATAAGTGAGACCCACTGTGACCAGAACAAACTGAGATTTGAGTTACTTCCCAAACTACATTTCTGAGACAGTCATTAAACTTGTTTAATTTGCATCTTATATGGCCAAAATATTATTCTACATTGTGGGGTTGCAAGAGCTAGTGCACAGAAAATAGAAATAACTATGACACATCCTCAGAACACGGTTGTTCCTCAACAAGTGACAGATTTATAGTGAGGAGAGAGGTGCAATACTTCGGATGACGGTGTGCCACTTCCTCCAAGTAGTAGATGATGGCAGGGACCTGAGTGGTTTGTGTAAGCCACTATCCTCATTCTGAGTTAAAGCTTTTGGAAACCTCAAGCACTTCCTGCACTATGGATATGAGTGCATATCCTCCTCACGTGCAATGGCAGAATCAATGACAGGTGGAGAAAACAAAGGGACAGCTCAGGTCAATTCTTGCAACCAGATGGATTTCTTCCTAATTTTTATCAGCTATAGCCCCTGCTTTTGTTGGACACAAATCATGGTTTTTTCACATTTCTCTTCGAATTCAAAATAACAACAAAAAAAAAAAATCTAAGAAGCATAGCACAAAGATCCAGGCACAAAATTAATCCAGCCCAGCTCTAACCAACTCCTGTTCTCTCTGGTTTTTTTTAGTGCTTCATAGGCTCAATTTTCAGCATGTCAGTGCAGGAGAAAGCTTTAAATAATTTCTTCTACTACGTTTTTATGAAAATAAGTCTATCCTACACCCATCTCTTATTCATTTCCACTGAAATGCCACAAAGTCCTACTTAAATACATTTTCATGGCACTAGCAACAACCAAATCCACTCTCAAACCAATAGATTACTGTTACAGAGACTCATGCAGAATTTGATCTTCAGAGACAGAATTTTCAAAATAATGAAGTGTTTGGAACATGCTGTTCTCCAGAGAGAATACTGCTTAAATAACAAGAGTCTGCTTTTCTTAAGCAAGTTTCTTTAATTAAGAATTGTTCAAGAACTGACTTGATCTTCCACAGAATGTCTGGAAAGTATAGAGAACGGCACCTTGCTTTGAAAGCAGTTTTAGAAAGCAGCTTCATGGAACCCAATAGCCAGACCAGTGAAGGCACCTCAAATATTGGTGCTGGAGAGCACAGGTGTGGTGAAGAACATCAAAAAGTTTACTGCTGACAGAGGTCAGGTCACCTCCCAAAAGTATTTAGGTTGTGAACCTCTGCTTGGAGTCTTCACTCGGTATCCCACTTGAGACTGTGAGTTTAACTTGAGAATGTCTGCTGGTTTCAGAGAAATGTCTGTGAAAGACGAATACTGCTCTCAGGACTGTCAAAATATAAAGGATCATATGAGAAGCAACTGACTAGTGGACTAATTAGCAGTAAGGAATAGAATTATGCAAAGCCTCCAGATTCCAGGCAGAGCTATCAATTACATTTACATGTTACAAATCACCTTGCTGATGAAGTGCAAGCTGGAAATAGGAAGTCACCTTCAAGTATTCAGCACCTTAAGGCACATTTGTAATGGAGCCAGGGGGGATATCTGCTCAGTTCTTGGAATTATTTAAAATGTGCACTATTACTTGAAATGATTCTATGACAATTGAGCACCCAGCTAAAGCAGCTGAGATAAGTCTTGGCAATTCTAGATAAGAAACACTAAGCAATTAATAAAAGTATCCAAACACTAACCTTTAAATTCACTTAGGTTGAATTTTCTCTTGCAACTTGTATCTTTCAAGCTTATAACTGAGAGCACTAGGAAGGTCAGTCCTGCTACATAAACCACAATTAATTCTAAACACAAACAATGTGTTTTGTTTTCAAGCCAACAGTGAGTAGATGAACCCAAGAAGCAACAGCAGCCCACAGAAATACTGGCTGAATTTCATTAGGTTTGGCTCAGCATCATTACCACTGAATCCAAACTGCTTTCTACAGAACAATTTAAGCAGCAGCAACACAAAGCACTCATCTCCACAGCAGTCCTTCACGTATCAGATGTGGTACCATTCACAAACCAAGTCTACGTTTCTGCATGTTGCTAGATTATGTCTCCTTCCCAAGGTGGCAGTAACAAAAAGCAGAAAAGGCCTTGTCTCTGCGTAAGTCCTCCTCAGCAATAACAAAAGTATCTCTATTATCATCAGTGTGATCTGCACAAATCCAAAACATAGCCTCATACTCATCACTGTGAAGAAAACTAACTCTACCTGAGCCAAAACCAGCACAGTACAAAAATCCTAGATCTGCAGAGCACTTCGTGAAAGAACCAAATAACTTCATACAAATAAGAGTTAAGAGCTGATACTGAGTTTTTGTTTGTTTTCAAGGTGTTGCAGTGTTTGGGTAAACACAACTTGCAAGAACATCCTATGTGTTCAAATGACTCATCAAAATTCACAGGAAACAACTGCAGCAAAGACTCTCCAGCTATAGCTGGGGACTGAGACCTGCTTTTATTTTTACTAGAAGCCCCAAAAAACCTACTTCCACATTCTCCTCTCCTTCACAGCCAGGATGGGAATAGAAACCTTCGCCAGGGTTAGCTCAGCCAGTGGCCTCTCTCACCCTGGCAACTACTTTCATACACAGCAGGGAGACTGAAGAGGTAGAGCAAAGCTTAGTATTATGGCCTCAAGCTCAGAACTTTCAAAGAAATAGAGTCTTCTCCCACTTTGCATACCACAACAACTCAAACAACTCCCTAGTGCAATGAGCTGTGTCCTTATCCCCTTCCCTCCTGCCTCGACAATGAAGAATTATCGTTGTCACATCTCCTGAAAGAAACTTCCCATCCAGACGCCGCAAACAGGATTAATGAAGAAAACAAAACCAACCACTTTTTTTTTACAGGCAAAAAGTGATGGGAAGAAGTAAAGAAAAAAACAAAAATGGAAACCAAGAGACAGACTTACATGATTTACAGTGATTAGAACACTAATCAGCCTCTTCTGTACTGTACCTGAGTGTTAAAACCCCTACCACCACCCTGCACATACACAGCAATGCACATCCAAGCCAATACACGTTGCTGCCAGGAGTTGAGCTGCTGCGTACTTAATACAGAGGCAAATCTACTGAACATGAATTTCTAAACTCATGTTCAAACCCCATAAGTGCCATACCTAAAGCATATCAAGTCCTCGATATCTACAACTTGGACATAAAAACTAGAGGTTGAGATGCAGACATCTATTTTTAAAAAACTGAACATTTATTTAATGCATTAAATATGCATTAAATAAACCTGATGCCATAAACGTCCTTGATTCTTTATGTGCCAAAACATTTTTAAAAAAATCCAACAAATCCCCCACAGAATAAAAAGCAAATAAACAAACAAAACCCCCAGACATGGGACCAGCTTACTATACATTATTAAAATGCCAAGCACAGTAGGTTGTTAATTTTTCACTCGAAGTAACTGCATAACTCGGTTACGGAATTTTTCAGTTCTAAAAGCTCTGTAGCCATTTCATTTCACCTTTCATTTTCTATCATACACAAGTCAAAATCATGTATGCAGTGTAATGAAAAGTACGTAAGTCCCTGAATACCAGATACAGATGGGATGAGCTGTGAGTGATTCTCACCAAAGCTAATAAGCAAGAAACCAAAATAAAAATTGAAATATACAGAGATACTAGTATAAGCATAGTAAGTCAGTGGTATTTTTATCAAAATGGAAAAATAATTTCTTTTTTCTATAAACCCAAGATACACTTTCAATCTTTTTGTCATCTATCCATGCTATGCATCACAAAGATAAATGGTGATAAGTGAATGGAAATAGAATGGTGATAGATGAAAAATAGCGACACTTACGAGTACAAGCAGCTTTAAGAGTACTTTGAGTATAAACGTAAGTGTATGAGTGAGAAAATAATTACCTATATTCCACAGACAAACACAGCACATCCCCGGGGATAGATTCCTTTTCTGTGAACACCCTCATGCTAATAACTGTGCAGGAGTCAGGAAAGGATGCAGAGTCAACTTGTGGCAACTAAAATATTTAACCACAACAGATGTGCATTTACCTAACCACTTCTCTCCTGACTCACACAAAAAAGGTCTTTAGAAACTTCTTAACACTTAAGCAGCCTAAGAGATAGAAAATGTACACAGACTGATCTCCCTTCAAAAGGATGTGATTGGAAGATCACAGATTGGGTTACTCCACCTGGGTAGCAATTTGGAGGCACAGAGGCTGTCACCTGGTCACTTGAACAAACAAGACCCTATCTTTGCATTCTCTGCTCAGGCTGTGAGCATGCTGAGGGGAGGGAAGATTGCAGCATCTTCTCACTCCTGACAAACCTAAGTGGGAATCCCACTTGCAGGGATCAGTTGTTCCAACTACTCCCCTACAGATAATTTAAAGACCATTATTCAACATCATGAGATGCTTACTGCTTTTGTATGCTACTACAGCACATTTTATTAAGAGGCTCAACTAAGATGATACACCATACAGGTTTAAAAAGTAAGATGTAAAAATATATCACCCAACACAAATTCTCTAATTTGACAGGAGAAGGCGAATGGGATCTATGTCCTCCTAAAAGAATCCAGCACCAGGCTTGTCTCAATTATATTCAAAGCCCATATTGTTTCGGAACACTTAAGAACTTCTGTGGAAACTAATAGTGACATGGTAAACGAAACATGCTGACAGAGCACATTGTCTTACTACTAGTAACATGCTAGGCAATAGAAAAAGAACACATACTTTTAAAAACTGCACCTACAAGACTGCTCCACTTTGCATTCTAGAAGACACAGATGTAAGATACACTGCCCTATACCAGTTCAGATGTTTTTCTGGAGTACGTATTTGTAAGATAATCATGCAAACACTAAAAAAATTCCATAATAATAGAAAAAAAAAAAGGATTAATAAAAGAGAGTAAGTTACTCTGCTCCAGATTTGTTGGTTTTGGTTTGGTTTTGCTTTTTGTTTGTTTGAGGTGGTTTTTTACTGTTTGGTTGAGGGGGTTTTTTTTCTGTTCCCCCCTCCACACTCAGGAAGTGTTTCAAGAAAAGCCACAAATTCTGAACAAGGTCATTCATGATACTGATTCAGCTGCTGCCTTGCCTTTCAAAAGTGCCAGACCAGTTTTACCTCATTTCTTTCGGGAAAGCAATGCAATGGGACAACAACTTCATCTCCCAAATTAACTATTGTTGGATACCCAGCTCTAGGCATTTTGCTTACTCCGTGCAACCACTTTATTCCTACCCTCCTACTTGTTTGTATTTCTGAAAATGCAGCATATTATTCACTTTGACTGTAGTTGCTTCCCACATATTCATTCATCTTAGTTTGTCTCACTGGATTTCTTCAACTGCATCTTATTAAATAGCCTGAATTTTCCTTTCCAGCTGCATGCTAGGCTGACTTTCAGTGAAATGAAGGTAGATATTCACCAATGAAAGGAAAATAGAATGCAGCTGCATGGTCTTAAACTTTAAGAGGCAACAAAGCTTTCTAGGCTATGAATTTTAATACTCAGAGATTAGCAATTCATCTTAGTTTCAGTTGTATCCTTCTAGGACAAAACAGTTATCTAGAGAATCCCTAACAGGTTTTTTACTAAAAGCATTGCTTCAAAAGATGCGGTGAAGGAGCAGAACAGTTCATGGCTCCCACAGGAACGAGGATCTATCCCATGTCCCACACCCCTGGCACATTTACACAGTACTTACTGCTTGGATCACAAGCAAGTCAGTTCAGCAGCAGCTCCAGTAAGAGTAAAACACAACGGAGTAAGCCCATGTCACTGCAAACTGGGCATAGAGCCTAGGGAGGCTGTGCAGCGTCCACCCTGGACAGAGACTCCATCAGCTCTGCTGCTCCTAAAAATCCCCTGATTTTTGTTACCATAACTGCTTATTTAGAGTCAACAAGCCAGATCCTGAAGATGTAGAGACAGTAATTAATGCTGTGTTAGTTTCTCCGCAATAATGTTAGAATAATTCAAACTTACTAGAAGCAAACATGCTCAAAGTATCACCAGAAACACCAGATTCCAGGTCTCATCTAATTCTGAACTGACTAATGCAAGAGCAATATTCTCTGCCCTAGCAGCCACTGTACCTCTGCTAAGGGACCCAAACTGATAAAGGAGATGTAAAGAAACATTATATGAAACACTTGCAGAACTGGACAAAAATTCATTAGGTATACTGAGTACGACCACTAGGGGAAACATCCCCAGAGATTCATCTCTTTTTGCAAATAAATTAATAAAAACCCATGATTTTTCTAGAGTAAACTTTTCACATCCTTTCCTCTGGAATCGAAAGTGTTCTTGTTTCTCAGAGATTGCTCTCCTGTTTTAGTTCTCCAGAATTAAACCTTCAACTCTGCATTAGCCAATTCCAAGCTAAACATGACCCTTGGAAGCCAGCAGATCTTCTTGCATCTCACACACCCCAGCAGCTTAAATTAGGACTGTGCCTTTCCCTATCTGGCCAAAAAGAAAAATAACCATGGAGACATCAACTTCTCATCTATTCTATCCTACTCTCAAAGATTCTTGGTACAGAGGGAACCAATTACAAACTCCATCTACTATGGCACCAGTAAATAGACTAGTTCCCACCTTAAAATGCACTCTGGTGTAGAGGTGACACAGTTTCGTAAAGGAAAACAGACTGATAATGTTGCAGCCTTAAAATAAGGAGAGGAAGAAGAAAGTAAGTTGTTCCTCTAAGGCATAATACTTTTCTGACTTGCTCCTGGGATGATTCCTACCATTACTTCCTTAATCCCAGCAAAATAAAGTTGCTGTCTTGCCATTCATAAATAGCAAAATTGTTACGTTGAAGTTTCTAAGCTGTTTTCAGAAGCGAAATACTTCAATTACTTTGGCTTTTCAAAGATTTTCCCTGTGTCATAACCTTCATTAGGACTTGGAACTGAAAGATTTCCTTGGTTATCAAGTCCCCCTCATCTGTTATCATAATTTATAATCCTTCATAAATTGATGAGGCTCCAGCTTCTTAATGTTCTCTTGCATTCACTGAAGATACTATGACATTTCCAAAGCAGTGAACTATTAGTCCACACACTTTTTGCTCAGTATCATTTTGTATCCTACTTACTCATTAGAATCACCCATGGAATGACATTATAGTCAGAGTGTTTTACGAGTCTGGTTTTTAAATCAGAAGATAAGTAATTAGATCTTTAATGACTGTACTGCAACTTAAATATTAACGTTATTGAATTCACTGTAAAAACTTCATTACCAAAGTCTCTTCAAAATATTCATTTTTTCAGTTGCAACTGGTTGCTCAAGGGTGTACCTGAACAATTATATCATGAGGCTGAAATGAAGGCCCCTCTCTCCAGCACATCCTACAACAGGAATACTCTGCTGCTGGTGTGCAGAAAGTGTATTTTGCATAGGTCACTAGATAATCCACAGCATTTTAGAGATCATCAATGTAATTTCAACACAGAGAGAACAAACTCTCAACTCAAGCAAAGCTCACTAGGGTGTAGAAACAATCAGCAAAACTTATTAAATATCAACGTCCTGAGATAGAGTTGTGGGGTAGGGAGTTTTTTTAATGATGCTGTTGCATGCCTTCTCAGTATAACTGGGTTGCCATTAAGTGTGAACAACAGCTATAAAGTGAAAAAAATGCCGTTGAACAAAATCAATATTAAGTGATACATAGACCAAGTTAGTTTCTAGTACCCCTTTTTATATCTGAAGGACCCCAAACTGCTTCAGAAAGCTCTCAGATTTCAATTGATACAGTGATTAAACTGACTAACACCAATAGCTCTTCATTGAAACAAAATACTGATGTTGGTAAAGTAAATCCCAGAGTAGTGCCAATCAAGTCAACGAGTTACAGGAATTTTATCTGGAAGAACACCAACTTTCGATCAAAGTTTCAGTATCATTTCAGGTTAACCTCCTTCTGTGGTAAGGTAGTCACCAAAGACTTGCCCTTAGCAAAAGATCCAAGCAAAGACATTCACATATTGTCACACACTGACTCTGTGCCGCACCTAGAATACAGTGAGAGATTTTCCCTTCCTCTTGAATATTATGTTCCTACTAGGAGAGAGGCAAAAACCCCATGTGTTTCATAGAGCAGTTTCTGTGCAAGCTTCAAAGAAAGAAAACTTCAAATGAGACTAGTAGCTAGCTACATACCTTTGCAATACGTGGAAACAGCCTACAACCGAACAGCCTGTGCATAAAATGCACTGCAGCACTTTACTGGAAGAAGAGGGAAGCTTTCAAATTGAATGGACATAAAAAGAATACTACAATAAATCATATTGCAAACTACATGCTAGTTTCAATAAGCAATGCTCTTCAGGAATGCATTACATTTAAATAATCACTTCCACCTTTTGTTGGTTAAGATAAGCTACAGTTTATTTTAGTTAATAGTTACACAAAGTAGGATGAAACAAGTATTCTGCCTAGCTTGCATTTTGCAAACTTGAGCATGCATGTGGCAACGGAATCAATTACTTCACTCCCAGCCCATTTCTTCAATTTAAACCTCAAGCACTGCCAGAAAATCTCATTAATCTAATCTGGGTAGCAAAAAGGTTAATCCAAAATTCCTTTTCAATAATGTTATCCTTCCAGTGTACAAATCCTTGTTCTAAAAGACTTAAAACAGAAATATCCAATGTGCATTTCAGAACATTGAACTTTATATGAAAAAAGGCCACAAACACTGCTTTAAAAAGCCCAACAACACACTTGCAGTAGGTGACAGATTACTTTTTCCTTAATCCAATTCTATTTGTAGCAAACCAGAGTTTCAAAAAATTCCCATGGATCCAGAAATCTGAATGACAATATACCTTCATAGCTCTGAAACATACAATACACAGAGTCCTTAAAAAAGTTAAAATTAGTATGTGATACACAATTTAGACACCCAGAACTTGGACCTTGCATTCTTCTTCCTCTGAACAGCTCTTCTTCCCACCTCTGTTCCTGCACAAGTGATAAGTTCTGACAAATTATGGAACTCATCGTTACAGGCCTTAAGAGTCACCAAAAGCACTGATGATTTTTAAAACACATTTGAAAGAAAAAGGCAAAACCCACTGAATTTATGGAATGGAAAGACTATTACATAAGACCACGGATTGAACATGGCTAGGGACACTACCATATGCTTGGACTATGCACATTCTCCTGCCCCCTTCTCTCCCATCAACTCCCACTGTGAAGACAGCTGAACTTCAAAACCCTCAGTGATCCCAACTGCTCCATACACAATAAACACATCGAACATCTCCACTGCTTGTCTGATGAACAAGAAGCTTGTCTGACAATAGCTACAGAGAGGTTTCTGTGATATGTTTCTATTCAACCCAACAGATTCTAGCACTGCAAAAGCAAAAGCAAAATCTAATGAACATTTAGCCTTTCAATTCAATCTGTTCTTGCAGGCCTATATATTAACAGTGTATCTTACTCTTCTTCTCTTTCATTTATTCTAAGTTTATATTTTGAAATAATAATACACACTTTAAAACCATTTAACTAATCGACACTAGCTTTACCTGAAAACCCTCTTTGTTTTAAAAAATATCAGGATCTAAAGAACAATGATGCACAGGAAAACATGTGTCAGCTGAGAATTTGATCCTTCCAGATTTTGTTCTACAACCTTATTTGGTATGAATCTGACTTCTTCCTTCTAAGATAGCTGTCGCCACAATGGTGGGCTTTTCCTCCAAATTAAACATAAAACTGCTATTCAGTTTTATTATGAAAAACATATTCACTTTTTTCCTGGTTTGCTTTTTGTTGTTTCTTTATGTCTATCATTAAATCTTGGAATTTCTGACATCACATTAACCAAATATCCTTTATTCAGAATAGTTACAAATTCCATTAGGTTTTATAGGGCTGCTACCAAGGACAATCTACACTGATTTAACACTAAGGTGTAGGCAATTTTGAAACAATACCTACCATGTTTATTTCCAAGAGACCAAAGTTAAGAAAAACAGTTGTCCCTACGATCAGAAAACCAGTCGTACTTTTCTATCTCCTCATGCCAGTGGCCTCTATCCACCATTACACACTGCTAACTTCCCTGCACTGTGCTTAGCTCGTCAGGGCAAAATATGTGCTTACCTAATTAAACTCAAGACACAAGCAGTGACAAGTAAATCATGATGGTTGGACAAAACATTCTTTTTGACATACCCTGAAACTTTACAATGAACAGCTCACAACCTGTGATACATACACAAGTTTTCTCCTTGTTTATCTTGAGATGAGAAAGAAAAAATGTCTTATGCATTATGGAAGCCATGTATACATCTTTATATTCTGTGAACTGACAGGTGGATGTGTCCTTTACAGACCTCTCCCTCAGCATCACAGGGAGAGAAAATTTGCATGCTAGTGTATAGTGATGAAAGATTAGAAATCAGAACCATTTAAATTATTTATAGAACATCACTGGTTCGTCAAGAAGGCTGTGCAAAGCAGCCTGCAACGAGCCCAAGGAATCCTATGAAAGAGTAAAATAATGTAATAGCTATTTTCTATTAACATTTTGTGAAACTCAAGGCAGTTTAAAAATTACCTATATCAGTAAAACAGGATCTTCCTCTATAATATTCATTTCAGATAACTGTCAGTAACCAAGCTTTTACTGGCTTACTCCGAAGATCAAACTCACTGCTGAATGAAAAAGACACTTTCCTCCTCACAAGTCTGAGTCTTCACAATTTTTATAATTTTTTTAATGAGAACAAACTCAAAACTCTATAAACTGACACCAGGGGAAAAAAAAAAACAAAACAAACAAAAAACCCCAACACCACAGCTCAGGAAGAATACAGCTGAAAGGAAGCATGATCCTAAGATACTGAATATAAACTAATGGAATTTTTTCATTTTGTGTCTTTTGTCATTCTGAAATTCCAACCTGAGTCTACTGAAGTCTTACTCAGAAAAGTTTAATTGAAAACAAAAATTTATGGGAACATATTTAGTGCCAATGCATTAATATTTTCCAAAAAAACCCATGAAGGATTTAATACCAGTTGGGACTAGAGTTAATAATCACAGAGACTTAATCTTAAACTAGATACTAAAGCTCTTATGCTAAGGAATTAGGGGTTTTTTTCATTGCTGCTAGCTAAACCAACAGGAATTCAAACATTGAGGAGTGCTCAGTGTTTGTGCTAATTCAAACACTAGCAAAACTGAGGAGTTACATGAACACGGAATAGGAAGAAATGAGAACTAGAGAAAGACTTCACATCATTGTGTTGGTTCACGTCACGTCCTGCCATCAGTGAGTGTACTGCTTTTCAATTAGCATAACTAGATTTTAAGTCAGGGAGAGAAGAAACAGCCAACTGAAAGCTTCACACTGCTAGAAATAAATTTATAGAGTAAGATCAGACTCTAGTTTAAATTAACAATTGTTCTTTTGTCTTCTCTTTGGAGAAAGAAATAAAGTTGTCTTTACAGTGCAAGATATTAAATTCTAATTCTACAAACCATCTGAAGAACTCTTACCTACAGCAACTGATTGACAAATAGACACTTTGGCAACCAAAACTGCTCCCATACAGCCACAGAATCATGGATTAGCTGTAGGGTCAGTACACGTAAAAGCTTATACTCAAAAAATTTTGGATAAGGTGCCATTAGTCTTGGGAATATGTAGTTCTTCCAGACAAACACCCAGCTAGCTGAGCTTTTAGACAAGGCTTGATATTCAGAAACATTCGAATGATCTGGACGTAATAAAACAGGCTTGCAACACTGTCAGAGTTGCCAATTAATTCATTCAGATAGTGGAAACAATAACATACTGAGTATTTAACTTGTCAAGCATCACCCAACCTACAGCCCCTCATTTTCCTAAAGATACTTTGATATGATACTTCACGAACTTGTACAAGCTATTAAAGAGAAACCAGATGCCTCCCTAATCCTTCCAGAGCTGTGCAGGTTAGGATGAGAAGAATAATATCCTTGCTTCCCACTCGACAAAAACAGTCTCCCACCAGCACCAACAATTGCAACAAACTCCTGAAATATGGTGTTCATTTTCATAAAGCAAGTGTTCAGTGTTTCAAAAATAATAAACAAAGCACAAGAATTTACCAGACAGTTAACATTTAATTATAATCAACCAGCTATTTGTATTTTTTCTAATAAATTTGAAAGAAAACCTGGGTATATAAAAACCAGGAACTAGTGGTTATTATGAAGAATCATTTCATATTTCTTCCGCTTTCTAATGTCGTTGGATTGGTATGAATGCTCTACCCGATACAACAAACACAACTTGGGAAACCAAACTCACTGTCAAGTTTCCTGTGATTTCAAGCCTGTCTGTACTAATCCCAGGCTCATTTCACACCCACACATCAGGCTCCCTCCCTAGCTAGCTTGGGCTTCTCTTCTGTACACAACTTCCTTATGACAGTCTGGCAATTAACACCCACATCTCCTCCCCAGATGATGCCAACTCTTCTATGAAACATTCAGGCTATGAAAACCACACCCCTCCTTTCATGCTCTTTCATCAGCCCCTTTTGCAAACTGAGAATAAGCATCTCTTCGGGAGGTGACTCATAAGTGTTCAGCCCTTTTCACGTTGTAAAACATCTCATCTAATAAAACAAAGCACATGTACGACCTTGCATCAAGAACCAAATGATATTCATGCTTGTAGATCAAGTTGGGAAAAAGACTTATCTGCATTTTCATCTGTGAGCTAACTAGTTTCACTGCAGAATAAGAAAAAGTAAGATGATCCAATGACAAGCCAAAGTCTAGGACCTCTACCCCTTATTCAGCCTTTGTTGTAAAAGGTTTTCTAAAGTTTCTGTGTTCAATTTTTAAGCTAGGACAGAGAATACAAGTGTTTCCTACTTCAACTCTTTTTGTATCCTACATTGTACCTCTTAGAGTCAGGAGAAAAAAAGAAAACGTACATTCTTCGGATGACAAGCATTTCAATTATTTCATATCCCCTAAGCCAAACAATTTGGAGATACTCTGAAACAAACAAAGAAGAAGAGTCTTGCCAACTCAAGAAAATCCTGGTGTACAGGCCGTTGGGTTCTCATCAATGTGCTACTGGTAACCTACCTTTGACTTACAGGGTATATAAGCCACAATATATTTTCTGTTCTCCAGAAGTTACAGGGCACTAAAAGACAGCTAAAGCACCTTTGATAATTGCTGTATATTCATTTCACATGTAAGCAATTACTGTGCTTGCCACAGGAGTATTACACAACAGTTACACTGTACAGGTGTGAACACAAACAGAATGGAAACACGAAACATGGACAGGATGCTGGAGAGCCCACGGGTGTCCAAAGGCAGCTGAGTGCTACTGGAGACTCTATCAAGCATCTGAAATACGACCGAAATCTCAAGCTCACTTTTCATAGGACGGGTGTCCATACTGCAAAAACTGACTGGGACACCCAGCACTCCAAATAGAAAGCTCATGGCTCAGCAGACTTCTGCTCTGAACTACCTATTACACACACACACACACACACACACACACACACACACACTCTTATCATACCTGCAATTAAAGCATGTTAACAGGTCAGCAAGGAAAAACTGGCTCTGGCACCTCTTCCATTTGGTCAAAAATCTAGACTTAAAGCTTTCAGCAACGTTCAGCTTTCCACTACAGACAACGAAAGGCAGAGAAAGTAGAAAATTATCATTCTCTATTAAAAGAAATCCAGCAGACTAAAAACTGAGAAGGAAAAAAACTCCATCTGAAAGAGAACAAGCTGATAAAATCTCAAATACACAGGAGAAGCAATGACAGAGCATATTTCACAGCACGAGACATGTCCACAACACAAGGTCAGAGCTTCCAGGCCTTTCACCAATACCTCAGTGAGAAGCCCTTGAAAACACCAAGGGCATCACCAGCTAAGAGCCCACAGCACTGCAGAAGCAATCCATATTTGCCTTCTTTGCTGCCTTCTGTTCACTGCTGCAACTCAAAAACATTTGCATCCATGCTGCAACCCAAAAATACTCATGTATAACACACTGAATAAGTCTAGGGCAATTAAGAAACTGTTCTGGCTAAAAAGTAACTACTGGGGGAAAAAAATAAAACATAGAAGCAGAAAAAAGTGGTATTACACTGAATAGTAAAGCTGGCTACATTGCCAAAAAGCTGATTACAAAATTCACTTTTCAGGCAAGAAATAAATCATAACAGCATCTTGTTAAACAAGCTAAACACATGCAAGGGAGAAGGAGAAACCCACACTTTTCTGTCAACACTGAAGTAATTTATATTAAATTTATATTTGACATATAACAAGGCTGCACACATACAAAAAAATGCAAGTATGAAAAGGGTGTCTATTCATTTACACAGTGCTTAGCATTCAAAATTGATTTTACAGACATCCTGCTAACCTGTCTGACAGAAATTCCTCCAGACTACACAAATTAATTCAAAATAAGGAGGCTGTCATTTTTTTGTGTCTTATAAGCAGGGAGGTAAAACTGAAAGTTTTCAGTATGCTGAAAGGAATCCTGCAAAAGTTAGAAAGGTATATACATCAAGGGAAAATTTTTTTTATATATAAAGATAATTTTTGACCAAGAACTCATAGTTTAAAAGAGGTTCTTAAACAGCTTTCCCATCAGGAGAGCATGAACAAAACAGCCAAAAATTAAGGACTTATGGGAAGACACTGTTTTCATATTGCAAATATAACATGGTTTCAGTACATGCTAAACTAGATGATCCCAGAGATCCCTTGCTATTTCACGCTCCTGAATTTTAGGGATGATTATATCAGGTTCCTCCACTTGTAACCAGAAATTTCATACCAGACTTCTAGCATAATTTTCCCCCTCTATTAAAACAAAGAGGTAGTCCTAAAAATTAGCCAACTTCCAAGTGAAATGATAACAGGGTCAATCTCTCTATCCTCCAGATCATCTCAAAAATGTTTCCTGTAGTAAAATACTGTTCAAAAAATTCTACCTCACTAAACCATGCCATTTTTAATATATTTTCTTATTACTCAAAATAATTGAGAGTAGAGAAGGAGATTTCTCCTTAATTTGTAATTAATACTAACTTCTCTCCTGTCTGCTTCATACATCCATCGCATCTTGTCATAAAAACAAGGCTCCAAGTTTAATTTGTTAAATACAGTCTCTCTATTTTTGTTTCGCTGCATCATTTATCTGGATAAATTTTCAAGTGGAGCCTATAATTATGTTCTTGACCAGACTGTCCTTTAGCTTAAACAATTATTTTCTGCCTTGGATTATCTTCTTTAATTTGCAGCATAGCTTAAAAACTATTGTCATACTCATAACAAAATAGGTATAGTTTAAACGACATCCTCATATTTGACGTTTGCAAGTTGATCAGCCTGGTATTTTTATTTCCTTTTACGACACGTGAAATAATCCATCAGAGGGAACAGAAAAGAGGAACAAGGAAAAAAAAAATTAAAAGAAAAATTGCCCCTACCCAGAATCAAAACTAAAGTCCAGCACTAAAGGTAACCCACAGTCTTTCTAGAAATCATTCTTCCCAGCAGATGTGGGAAAGGAGTATGCAATAAGCATCTATGAAGGGGCTTCAAGTGAACAGAAATAAGGGGGCATGGGGGGAGGGAAAAACCTCCTAGCACATTTGTTTTAAAGATTCAGTGTGCTTCCATCTAAAAATAACCTTTTATCTAGAACTACAAGCCTGAAATTGAAAACTGGTAGAAGAGACTGAAACCAGAGCCAATGAAGAACATTCACATGACGGACAATTCCATTTCTGACACGGCTAGTGCATGTTTTCAAATATATGCTTAATGAAAAATTACACAGTGATGCCATACTACCCAAACTTATTCAGTGTTTCAGCTTCAAAGTCCTGCAAGACTGACTCAATGAATCTTTGTTACTACTACCAAGGCAGTAAAGAAAATCACAAAGGTCTGTTCTTCTGTAGGCTACAAAAGTTCTTTTGTAGTCTACAAGATTTCTCTATGATATGCAGTTAATGTGCAGGTTTTAGAGAGAAGGCATTCAGAACACGGAACAATTCCCTGATCAAATATATGTAAAAAAATCCGAACCTGAAACCTTAGCACCAAGCTAAGGAAAATTTCCAGACCTAAAGTGCCTTTAGCTTCCCAAATAATTTGGAAAAAACCCAAAAACCCACATAAAACCAAACCCACATGGACACCCCTTAGGTTAGAGTGCAAAAGAAGACTCAGTCTCGTACATGAAAGAACAAAAATTTGAATAATTTAGCAAGTTCCAATTTTGAATCATCTTTTTAAATATTATTTTTAAAGCTGTAATTAAATTAAAGAAGCATAGTAATAATTGAACAGAGAGCTTCCTCTAGTTGTGGCCCAGGAGAGTCATATTAATCACACCGTATCACCAGTTCAGTATTGCCAGATAGGAAATAATACATCCTTATCTCCAGAGAGCACCGACACTGGGATCTCTTTCTAGGCTCTGACAAACCATTACTGCCAAGCACGGTCTTGCCTTATGTAACATTCTTGGAAGAGCAAATATTCTGCTTTTGCATCAAATGCACAGCTTTTCAAAAGTAGGCAACACAGGCACCAGGTAAAAAATAATACACATCTGCATTCGGTATCCTGGATGGTAAGGAAGGGAACAGAGGGAGAGAGAGAAAATAAAAAAAAGGATCTGCCTTCTCACTTCTGAAAACTGAGACAGGTGAGGAAAATATGAAATGGTAGAACTGCACAAAAACTTTGAGCCAGATATGAAAATGTTATATTTTATCTAATATTTTCTGTCTCCTATGATTGTTTTGAATTTTATATAATATTTTCTGGATCATCATATTCATATGAATCATATGATTCATACTTACAGGAATATAAGAAAAAATATGTATCTCAGCTCACATTGCGTGGATAGCCTGAAATTCTGCCCTAAAATGGGTGTGGTAAGGCATATATATTAAAAAGCTCTAGAATATAATCAATTCTTAATAGTACTCTTCACGAATTAAGATGCTCTACTTTGTATCTTGAGACCATCAAATCATGACAGACAGAAGTTTTCAATGTTTCTTCAGTCCACCACAGAGCAGACTATCAAACTTTCTTCTAACAGGCAAGTTACCTGGACATTCTCAGAATGGCAAAACCCTTTTCAAGGATTTGTACATTCTCTCTCTCTCCCCCTTTTTTTTTTTTTTTTACACAATTAATTTTGAGCTCAGGGTTATACTGCATTTTATTTGAGATGAAAGTTGTCCTTAGAGACCATATCACATCCCATGCATCTTAACCTACACCACTAGCCAGGCTAGATATTATTAAAGATGCATAGCTTTGTGGTTTGGGAAATTCAAATTGCTTTCCTTATCTTTCCCCTTCACGTGAAAGCCTAAGAAAATAATCCTAGAAACCATAGTCCACAGATATATGAATCAATACAAACACTCCCAGTAGCAATAGATGCCATTCAAAACAGCAGATGGACTTTAAAATATTAAGAGGGAAGTATGTCCCGGTTTCATTCATGCATGAATTAAGATAACAGACATATCACAGTGGTGATACCTCCTGGGAAATTTCCCTCTGTGAATAACAAACCAGAAATCTTCTAAACTGCTAATTTTACATAAAGATGTGCCTATTTGCTTTTGATTTAAAGATCTGCTGATACTGCAGGACTTCCTCAAATCTTTGTTTTCCTTCTGCTATTCACAGTTCTGCCCAATAATATGTAACTGAAAT
The DNA here is from genome assembly GCA_013398015.1 of Oreocharis arfaki. Taxonomy (NCBI): domain Eukaryota; kingdom Metazoa; phylum Chordata; class Aves; order Passeriformes; family Paramythiidae; genus Oreocharis; species Oreocharis arfaki. The sequence goes on along the minus strand of VZRR01005873.1, from coordinate 224,712 downwards.
TAAAACCTCTGTTTAATGTCACTGTTGTTATCCCTATCATTCGGACAAGAAATCTCATGCAGTGAAGAGCCCCTTCTGTTCTGGGCTGTTACTGGACAATTAATTAAAGAAAAAGAATTCGTGTACTCAAATAAACACAGGCTACAAGGGCAGCACAACAGAGGGTTGTTTACAACATACAGCGGATTACATGAAAGCGTTTTCCAAATTTCCACTAGCACAAGCTGATTAAGTCTGCCTGGCAGAGAGCAGACTAGCTCAGGTCTGGAAGCAGTAAAACCCCAATGCCTTGGATGCAACACCACATAAATATGACAAAACTGTTTTCAAAGCTCATCCAGGCGTTTTCACACCCTATTTCCTTGCGCTCCCTGTTCTAGGATTTGCTCCTGCAGAGCCAGGGTGGGTATAGGCATGCCCATAGTCATTTTTTCACGTTGTTAGCTCTAACAGGGAGTTCTAGCTACTTTTCAACAGCCACAGCACTGTGAAGTTACAAGTCTCCCCCATCTACTCCATGCAGGTAGAAAGGGAAAAGAAAAATAAAAATAAAAAATAAAAAATTTAAATTTAAAAAAAAAAAAAACAAAAAAAAAAAACACCAAAAACAGAGAAAGAGAAAGAGGCACAATGTTTTGACATCTTCTGGATCCTCCTTGGCAGTGAAATACAAGAGTAGAGGTACCAAGAAAACGAATTCTCAGTACTGTGCTCTCCCTGGATTTTACACATCATGCTGCACCACTGTAACCATCTCCTCTGTGCACTCAAAGGATAAAAAATCTCCTTTGTGACCTCAAAGTCATCTAGTCCTTCCCTCTGTGCCACACTAGCACACATCATGTTTCTGTCACAACTCACAGCTGCTTTCATCACCTGCTCTTAAAATCATACACAACTTTTTCTGATAATATATTCCAATGCAACAATGTCTTATCAAACAAGGAAAGAAAACAGATAATTTTGAAAAACATGTCTATCTCACACTTAGACAAACCCTCACTTTCTCATTTCTCCACTATCTTCTTCACTTCTTTGAATCAGCTTTACAGCTCCCAGTTCATTCAGTCATTTCTCCAGACATCCAGGTATTCTTACTGCTCTTCTCCAGACTCCCTCCAATGGGTTCATATTACCTTCTTTTTTTTCTTTTTAAATTACTTTTTAATTAATTCCAGCTTCAAAACATGGCACTACATCAATATTGGCTGGAAAGATTACTTCATTTAACTTGCAGAACATAATTCTATTTACACATATGTGATGCAGACACAGGATCCCACAATAAGAACTGGAAAGGTCCTTAAGGTTAACGGAAGCAAGCCTCAGAGAGAAGTATTTGGTCCTTCTGGCCTTCTCCAATTGCTCCCATCAACCAGGAGGCAGAAATTACTTTAGAGAAGCCTTGATGTGTTTGAAATAAGATACTGTGCTATAGGGTCTTGCAACGCAAACTTCAGTCCCAACCTAAGAACCAGCTCTATTTTCAAAAACCCAAAACCTTTTCTAAGTAAAAAAAAAAAAAACAAAAAAAAAAAACGGTATGATATATCATTTTGTGACCGTATCTTGGTATGATATTCTCTAATTTTACAATTCTATAGCAATGCTGTCTCCTATTATTCTTGTCATCCACTCAAATACATAAATCCTACACACATATAGATACCTAAAAAAAACCTTTCACGCCTAAACAAGAACACTATGTCATGAGTCCATTTCAAGGGAAAACAATGTTTTTCAAACAGTTTAGCACTTGTCCACAGTTAATTCCTCGAGACATTCTTTAAGAAGAATGAAGTTTTGACCCTTTCCATCATAGAGTCAAGCCACCAGAGACCTACTGCTCCTCTTCCATCAGCATTTTGGAAAAAGAAATTCTATTAGTCTCATGGTTTAATCTTAAAAATAAAATCATATGGGCTACTGCTTATTTCTTTGTCATCTTCTACTGCTTTGGGAGGGTTTAATTCCCAAGAAAAATACTAGAACAAATAAAGATAAACAGCTGAGTCTACAGTTGCTCATTTCCACTTGCCACTTGTCCCTTGCCCCCGACATCTGTACAGACACTACAGTCCCTCTTCTCAGTGGCACAGTATTACACATACCCTCCATGAGTTAAGTAACTGCAGCAGCTCAAGGATTACATCAGCCAGCCCTTACCCTTTCAAGAGTGTTTTTTTAAACACTTCGAACTTCAACTTACCTAACTGCTCTAAAACTCACTCTTTCCTCACACCAGCTCAAGGTTTTAGCACTTGCCTTGGACATCATGTTCACCTCCAAGTCCCAGTATATTTTATTAGAGCTGAGGTGAACAAACAAAAAAAGACCTCAGCCTGCTTTTTATTATCTGTCCACAGTTCCACTCATCAAACAGGAGCAAACCTCCTCTGAGTTTATTTTTACTAACTTTATATTTCTATAACGATTTCTCATTATTCTGAGTCAGCCATTCTGAATGTTGCATTTAAATTATATGTGTGTGTGCTTTATTTTCACATCTGTCCTTGGTAACCCAGCTGGGAATTCCTTTCCCTCCTTGTGTTTGATGTTGAAGAGCGCACTAGCAGCCAAGCCAGTCTCTCACTGCTTTTCATATTTTCTTCTGTGCAAGAATAGTTTTAATTTCTGCCATTAGCATGTGCCACAGACTCCAATATTCCTGTTCCTGAATAAATAATATTTTTATCTCAGAATATCTGAACGTACTTTGACATCAGAACTGATGAGATCACATTGTCTCCTGACACCGAGCCCAATGCCAAGTGCTCCTGAAAGGTTGCTGTTGACTTGATGCCTCTTTTAAATCTGAACGGTTGTTACTCTAAATGTTTGCAAAGAAAATGTACACTAGTAACAGAATATGCCTTGCTGCCAATACAACAAGATTTTATCCCGCTCACTTGCTGCTACTTTAAAATCAAACAGTAACGTTTCACGTATTGAATAGTGACACATGTACCTGCTATGGTAATGATGCAATGCACACAAAGTACTGAATTTAAGCCATGCATAGTTTATTACTTCCAAAACTAATACAACATCCGTGAAATGGGAGACATTATTATCATGTTAGAATTTTAAATTGTCAAGAGGAAGAATCAGGTAACATGTCATTCATCCTTAATTCACTTAACTTCTTAAGATGTATCGGCACACAAAATAACTCAAATGCTGCTGAATTTCACTGAAGGCTAATGGGAAAAGTTCATGCAAATACAAGCCCCAAAGTCCACTAACATTTTTTTTTTCCTTATAAGCAAAGACTAAAAGTAACATTAATACCTGGAAAAGTGTTCAGATAGCTTCTACAGACATCAAATAATTCAGTTGATTTAAGTGAGCTGATTTGAATGTCAGGAAAACCAAGGGCTGTGTGCCCAAATTTTTTCTACTCCCTCAGCTACTGAGGTTGATCTAACAAAGAGCATTATCACTTCCTTTGACCTTTATCCCTAAATCCTTAACGTTGGGTTAATGTTTCTGATTTACTCTATTTCACTAACATGTAAGTTGCTAAAAACACTACTAGCAAAAGATATAACTTGCCAATAAGTATGCATTATAAATGCAGTCCTTGCTAAACTGCCTTAGTTGTTGCTCTCTGAATATTTAATTTTATTTTCTCTAACAATAAAGGTTCTTGTGAGAAGAAAAAAAAGTGCTCCAAGTCCAAATTATATGCTGGCATCCAAGCCAAACAAACCTAGCCCTATCTAGCCAAAGGAAATTTTGCAAAAGCATCTCAACACTACCGTGTGTTCCACTTTAACGACACTAGCAAGTCGCTATAGCCCATAAGCACTGGGCTGCTGCTGGCAAACATCACCCTTGTAAAAATCATGCCAGCAAAATATGCAAAAAGCAGATGCAACCACTGACAGCCATAAAAACCTCTGTGTTATCTGGCAGCCAGTTTATGGAAATATCTTTCCATGTTGTTCACACTGCTGGGACCAAAATATTAAGAACAGAATCACTGTGAAGACAAATCAGTTTCCGCCTTCCATGTTTTTCCTCCATTCAATATGTACTCTCACTTCACAGGCTTCTCATCCTATGAATATGTTTCAAGAAGCTGATAAAGAACTTTCTAATTGTTTACCTGAAACCACTCCAAGCAAGCAAGCATAATTAATCTTAATGCAAGTCAGCAATTCAGAAAGGAAATTATCCTGTTACACCTATTGCTGACTGTGTGTTCTTATGTGTTCTCTGCTTCCGTGTACTGAATGGCAAAATGGCCAATTAAAAGAAAAAAAGAAAAAAAAAAGAAGACCATATCGAAGTAACAGAGTAGCTAAATCCACTACTTCCTTGAAACTCAAGAGTCCCAATATGACTGGTATTCCCAATCCATACCAAAGGCATTCCAAGGACATTTGGGTGATTCGAGAACAACATCGGAGCCGAAAAAAAAAGGAGCAACGTACAGTTTTCTGAAGATCTTTACGGTATGCAGTAAAATTTCTGGCTGCTTAACACCTGTTGTCACTATACCTCGGTCAGGCCCACAAGGCAGAGATACCAGCACAATTCTAATTCCACTCACAGAGAGGACCAGAGCCCTCATTTCCAAAACAAATCCATATCATGCTGTGGTTGGGGGCATGCACTTCTTGCAAAGTCTAGCACTGGAAAACAATGAGTTCCTCAAAAGGGGAGATAAACTTTTGACCTCCATAGGTTTTCTTACAGGCATACTGAATTTATAACACTGAACTAAAACATATTTATGGCACAAGTGAAGTGTAAAAATGCCACAAACGTGCAAGCAGGAAACAGCACAGTTCTGTTTAATGAGAGCCACGGGTCCAGCATAACAACTTATTGATGTTTCACCTTCAACTCGTAATTATGAAAAGCACGCCTCCCTACTCGGGCTCCCTTCGTCCCCTGTATGTTTAAGGTATACATGCTTACAGAAGCACTACTCTCAATGTAATGCCACTACAGTGATGAAGCAGAAAGCCAAATTTTCTCTCCCTCTCAGGATTGCTGTGTTAGGGCAGGAGCCCGCCACAGCAAAATGAGTTAACACAATTCAGTAAAAACCCATGCTGCTTTTTGGATTTGGCTGCACAACAGCAACTTTTTAGCCACAGCTCTCTGACTCGCGTGTAAAAAACCTAAACATCTGAAAATAATTTAGTTATTACAATTATATTAACTGCTAATTGTTAATAAAACTAACTCAAAAGTATAATATTCTCTTCCCTCCTGCTCAAGGGTATCTGAGGTTTTACGAAAGATTTTGTGAATGCAAGTGGGATTGATTCTTCAGCAGTTTAACTCTTCGACTATTAGCAAACAGCTAAATTTAAATTACAATCTAAATGTTTACTGGAATATAAGGATTGTCAATATTTTATAGGTTTTATTTTTTTCACATGCATTAGGAAATCCTTCCAATAGTGAGCTTGTTCGAGGGCAACATTTGATCAGTTCCCCAGGCAAACTCCACTATTGCTAGAACAGTCTTTCTATAAAAAAATTTTCACAGAAAGAAATCCTACCCTTTACCAATATACAATACAGGCAACTTGCAAAAACGAGCTAGAAACAGAAGGATAATGAGCACAATTGTCTTTCAGCAATAGTACTTATGCAAAGAATCTAGCACATTTTTATCACCACACAGCTTTCCAGTCTTTAAAAAAAAAATGGACAAGTTCTTCTAAGGCATGCAAATGTTTAAATAAACAAAACCATGTCTGTCATATGCTTGGACACTATAGTGGAGGTACAAGAGGAGAAGACATTTGACTGTGCTTCTAAAGCTAAATGGCAAAAACTACATGGTAAGACTTTGCCTCATACTTTAAGCACTAATCCAGCTATGCTATGTAAGTTCTCACACAAAAAGGAGATAACACCACTCTCATTTTGATTAGACCAGAATTAACTGTCACGGTCTAACATTACTGTACACGTAGGCAATTCAGTATTGCATCAAAATTCGACCTTTTTTTTAAGGAAAAAAAAAAGAAATAAAGAAGTCATTGATTTCCCAATCACTCACCATCCCTGGGAAGCCACCAGAGTCTGAAACCAAATAAATTTCACGGCAAATTTTCCAACTGCTAGGACAAGGTGCTACATTTGGTTCAGAGATAATCTGAGTCAAAGTCCCAACTACGTGTTGGGCCTCCTGCATGCAGATAGCTATATTTGTGTCATGTTTCCAAATTTTCCCCTGTTAATTAAAGGTAATCCCACTTGATATCAAAGGTAACACATTCTTAGATTATGTCTTCACATGCCTTGAGCCTGTATCACCATTCTCACCAGCTCTTATCTTACCTGCCCTGTTTCAATTCCACATGGAATTGCCTCACCTGGATATGTCCTTCAGGATCACCTCTGACAAGAATTTTTTGGCCACATGGTTTAACATGCAAAGCATTCTTATCACACCATCAGTGAGTCCTTGACTGAGAGATACCCACCTGTAATAATAGGAAGTCTTATGATCAATGCCTACAACCGAAAGTAAGGGAAGATGCACTCCTAAAGCTCCTCAGTGTTTATAACACTAACTTCAGCTGGTGAATGCTTTGTTACCATCACAGCATCTCCACAGTTAAACTGACACTTTAAAATGTACTGGTGTGTGTATACATGCATTACAAGGGAGTGATACTAAGCCAGAAGCACTTATTGTTGTATGCATTCACAAATGCATCCAAAACTGTTCTTTTAATTAATTAGAATCGCACAATCAATAAGGCTGGAAAAGACCTTCAAGATCATCGAGTCCAGCCTGTGACTGAACACCACATCAACTAAACCACAGCACCAAGTGCCACAACCAGTCATTTTTTGAACACTCCCAGGGATGGTGACTCCACCCCTTTCCTAGGCAGCCCCTGCCAATGCTTAACCGCCTCTTCAGTGAAGAAATTCTTCCTGATGTCCAGCCTGAATCTCCCTTGGCATAGCCTGAGGCCACTTCCTCTCATTCTGTCACTGGTTGCCTGGGAGAAGAGACCAACACCCACCTGGTTACAAGCTCCTTTCAGGCAGTTGTAGAGAATGGTCAGGTCTCCTCTGAGCCTCTTCTTCTCCAGGCTAAACTGTCCCAGATCCTTCAGCCACTCCTCATAGGACTCACTCTCTAAACCTTTCACCAGCTTCATTGTCGCCTCTTCTTCTCCAGGCTAAACTGTCCCAGATCCTTCAGCCACTCCTCATAGGACTCACTCTCTAAACCTTTCACCAGCTTCATTGTCCTCTGGACATGCTCCAGAACCTCAATGTCCTTCCTGTAGCAAGGGGCCCAGAAGTGGACCCAGGACTTGAGGTGTGGCCTCACCAACTCAATCCAGGTCTAACTGACCTGCTACCCATGACATAATTAAGCCCTAGCTCTGCTTTCCAAATAAATTAATCAGATCAGGAACAGGCACTGTTTCTTATGAGTTTTTAAAAATACAGACATTCTTACAGAACAGCCCTACCAGCATCCACTTACAAGCCTTCATTTGGCCACTACGATATATTGCAAAAAGGACTGAAAAAAATTCAGGATTTCTAGGTCACTCATGCCCAAACCTTTAACCAGTGCAGACTTTTGTAGCCTCTTCTGGAAGCACCCCAAGGTTGTTTGTCTTTACTCAATACTATCAGAGCATTAAAAGCGCAACCACAACATACCAAAAATATAGGCATCCGCTGTTGCATACTGCATCACCTGAAACACATACAAAAGCAGGTCACAAAAAGTACTATTTTGTCAACAGCCTTCCTTGACTGCCCTCCTTCCCGGTGATTATTCTGATGGGGATACAGCATATGACTATTGTGTCAGGGTTGCAGCTATTTAGTATAAAACTGACCTATCCCACTAGGCTGAGAAGAGGCCGTAAGTAAGGTAACGATGTCAAGCCAGCATGTCTGAGTAGAAGAGTCTGAGAGTTTAAGTGTCTGTAAACCAAAATACAGTTGTAAAATTGTTACCAAAAATGATGACTGGAACAACAGGTCAAAAAAGCTTTGTTCTCAGCAGCACATAACAAACACCACAAACATACCAACTACACTAAATACGCCACGGGAGAAAGAGAGAGAGAGAGAGAACACATCTCTCTCATTTTTGAGGGAAACTACTGCTCACAGTAACATCAGATCAGGATGTGGAAAACTGCGTCTTTAAAAGGTCAAGTATGCTACTCAAACATTATAGAACTAAACAAGATTCCCATCAGACTAACCAAAATCAGGAGATCCTTTGCAATGAAACCCTCTGCAGGCATCAAAAAGCAGCATTTATATATAATAAATAAAGATATGCAAGGGAAGAACAGCAGCACTTGTGAATAAATTCTTTGTTAAAAAGAAGTTTTAAAATTATGTATATCAAAGTAATCTTAATAATCCTTCAATGTGGAGTTTAACAGAGAAACTGATGCTTCAGATGGTACTGAGAGTCTGTAAATCCGAAGACTTGAGCTTGATAGGCATCAATGCATCATTATAATCTTTTTGAAGAGAAAACACAGCTATACATTTCTAAAACTCAGTTTCATGCCAGGATCAAAGAAAACCACATTAGCAGCAGTTCCTCCAATTTTGGTTCTCTTGGCTTCAGATTCTGTGAAGTTTTGTATCCCATTTAGGGGAATAAAAACCCAAAAATAAAACAAGGAAAACAACTCGAAGCCAAAACCCTTACAGAGGACAATCCAGCTTTTACCAGCATCACCATATAATTTAGACACAGTAAAGCTTAAAGAAAAAAACAAAGGAAACCATGTACATAAAGCTAAGTTTCTTCCATGGGCTTTGTCCACATATTTTTCATCATTCTGATAGGATTCGCTTCTTTTCCAAAGCACGTATGGTCAATCATCATGGGTCAACAAATGGACTAAAACAGCTGTTAGCAGAAGTCAGTTGAAAACAGTTGTTTTGATCGAGACAGATAAGAGGAAAAGGCATCTGGATGTTCCATAAGTTTCACAAGTGCCATCATCACATCAATATCTCACTGGTACCCATCTCACCCTCTACAATTACTTATGCTTCACCTTGTAGATTGTGTTTCTGTCTCTCCCTTCTCCCTTTGACCTTCCATGTTCATTAAAGCAGAGCCAGAGAGGAAGCAATGAATTATAGCATTAGGTCCTAATTCTTAGATTAGTTTCAGATCAGGAGGACGCTTGTACACACACACCCCAGCAGAAGTAAAGCACCACAAATAATGTGAAATCTCTAACGTGATATCACTCCTTCAGGTATTACAAACCCTTCCAATTAAAACTTTTTCTAAAAGGTTTACTTCTAGAAATTATGATATAGAACCAGCACGGGGCAGAAACATAGGTCTATACTGTATGACCTAACACTACTACCCTACTGGTGTATGAGAGATCTCTTTGAATAGACAGTTTATTATCACTACCTCTTCTCTCTGAAAACGAAAACCAAATTAAAACCTCATGCTTTCCTGCTAAGAAGATGAGGCCCTAGATCCTTCTTACTGCTGTAAGGGAGAATAAAAACACTGTTGTACTAAAGGAAAATGCAACTATAAACTCTTGCACAGCATCAGTTTCACACTGATCAACAGAAGATACCTAGGCACAGAGGGCACTGGCAGATTCTGAAGTCGCATTCAGTTCAATCAGGAGTAATAGGGTGGCATATAAAATTACACAATCATTTTTATGCATTTTTTCTCTCATCGCTATCATATGAGATATGTTAATGCTAATCAGAAAACCAATCAAACAGGCGAGGGAAGAGAAAAATCAGACCGAAATAAAAATCTCCAAATATTATCAAGTGTGCCTTAGCCCTTCTCAGCTACAACAGATCACATGCCCCAACCTAGCAAACTCCTATACTGGCAAGCTGGCCTATGCACAATGTCCTAGCAGACAGTGTATTTGCCCATATGGGGCAATTCAAGCATGCCGAGTTGCTACCAACACCGTTGGGCGACAGAAAGGTTCACATGACCTTGCTAACAGTTCCTCAAAAATCAGAGAAAGCAACACAGCAATCACTTTATCGGGGCACACTGCCTTCTCCAGTTACCAGGGCTCCGAAGTTGCCGAGACCTCTGCTTTCCATTGGCATCCAAAGCAAATACCAAAACAGCCTTCGGTGATTCGTTGAGTGACGCAACGAGAAAGAAATAATCAGTGTTAATTAACCTGTTAAAACAGAAGTCCGAACCCAAACTAAGCACCATGCACGGGGTCATGTGGATGACAGCCCTACGCAGGAATACCTGGCACTCTGTAAGGCGTCACAGGTTGTGAGGAAAAAGCCTTCCGGAAAATACAAGCGCGTATCTCATGCTCTCACCTTGGCACTCGCCCGCTCACAAAGCCCTGCGCGAAGCCCGGGTCCTGTCTCTCCCAGAAGTTTGCGACCAACGCTGCCCAAGGGTCGCCCTACAAACCAGCAGCGGAAAAGCCGAGCCAAAAAGATAAAAGGGGATTAGGCGAGCATTACTTCCACTGACCTATATACTGCCCTCAGCCCGCGGCGGCCCTGCGGCAGACGGGAGCTGCTCGGCCGGGGGGGACACCGGCCTGACAGCCCGCCCCGCCCGCCGGTGAGGCCGAGCGGCGGCGCGACACCTCCGAAACTCGGCCCGGGGCCCGTCCCAGCCACCGCCGCCCCCTCACAGCTCCCGCCCCGGGGGGACCAGCCCCTACCTGGCGCGGACGGCGGTGGAAAGTTTCTCCGGAGAGGGGCCAGGCGGGTTCCACTCCCGCTCCGCCGAAACCACCGGCTCCGGGAAGGAAGGAAGAAAGGAAAGAGGGAGGGAAGAAAAGAGGGAGGGAGGTGGCCACCCAGGTAAATCGGCGTCCGCGACAGGACAGCGAGGCCGCCGTTAATCTCTCGGACGGGAGCGCCCTCACGCCCGCCCGTCCCGAAGGCTCCGTCCCCTTAGGGCGGGCATCTTGTCCCGCGCCCTCCCCGCTCCCTCACAGCGGGCGGCCCCAGCTCGGCACCGGCCGCCGAGTTTGTGTAAGTGCGGCCGGGCCGTGAGTCAGGGCGGCGGGGAGGAGCGGCGACCTGCGGGGTGAGGCCCGGCCCAAGGCGGCCCCTGCCGCGCGGGCGCCCGCCGAGACATGGTGCGGGGAATAGACCCCGACTTTAGAAACGATGACCCTGCAATTATGAAAGCTTCATCTCTGCCTCCCTACATGGAAAACCCGCGAGCCAGAATACCATTTTAAATCTATCCCGATCTTACAAACGATAATTTGAGGTAGTTCTCTAATGATACAAGCTGCAAGGTGATCCGTGGGCTGGAGCACCTTTCCTCTGAAGAGTGGCTGAGAGAGCTGAGGTTGTTCAGCCTGGAGAAGGAAAGGCTCTGGGGAGACCTTATTGTGGCCTTCCGGTACTTGGGAGCATCTCTCATGAGGAGACACTGCAGGAGCTGGGCCTGTTTAGTCCAGAGAAGACTGGGAGGAAATCTCATTAATGCATATACATATGTCAAAAGCAGGTGCCAAGGGAATGGTGCCAGACTCTTTTCAGTGGTGTGCAGTGACAGGATGAGGAGCAATGGCCATAAACTAAAACACAGTAAGTTTCCCCTCAGGATGAGGAAGAACTTCTTTATGTTGAGGGTGGCAGAGCACAGGAACAGAGGTCATGGAGTATCCATCTCTGAAGACCTTTAAAACCCATCGGGAGGAGTTCCTGTGTCATCTGCTGGAGGTGAACCTGCCTTGACGGGGGGATTGGACTAGATGATCTCCAGAGACCCCTTCCAACCCTGACAGTTCTGTGATTCTTGAACGAGCCTCATAAAAGGACGGACAGGGACCTTTTGTACGGGCAGATACAAAAGGACAAGCGGTAATGGTTTTAAACTATTAAAAGAGAGCTTTAGGTGAGATCTTAGGGAAAATTCCATATTCACAGGGTGGTAAGGCACCACAACAGGTTGCTCTGAGAAGCTGTGGATGTTCTATCCCTGGAAGTGTTCAAGGCTAGGTTGGATGTGGGTTTGATCAACCTGGTCTAGTGGGTGGCATCCCCACCCATGACAAGGAGTTGGAACTGGATAATTTTTAAGGTCTTTTCCAACCCAAACCTTTCTGTGATTCTGTGATACTATATAGTTCTTACTTTTAAATACCTCACTGTAACTGTGATAGACTGCTGTGGCGAATACTTAAGCACAGTTCAATATGCCACTATGTTTTCTTTTTTTTTTTTTTTTAAGGCTTCAGATAAATTAATTAGACTGTTAGGGTTCTGATTATGGTTTCACTAAAGACTCAACATAGGAATAGATGCTGGCCTATTAGGGTCATTAGGCTCATTTAAAGAAAGGTATAGTATAATCTACCAAGTGTAACTGTTGTCTCTGAGCTAAGGAAGCGTTCTTTCCAAAGCTCTATGTAATTAAAGGATAATTTACTGAGATTTCTAACTAGCTAGACTCACACAAACTAACTCACACCTAGGTATGCCAGAGTTAAGATTTTCCAACCCAGCATGAAACCATCCTCCAAAAACCCACAAAGAAAACTGTTCTAACATAACTGAGGTTCCTCTACTCCTCCACTTAGGAAGACTGGAAGAATCATTGGTTCTTGTACTGTATCTTGGCACATGTTGAAACTAAATCTAAACTTTAAAGAGCAGGGAGTACTGCCATTTCCAGAGACTATAATTCCTCCCTCATATGCTGTTGTTTATTGGTTTTGGAACTGCAAGTTGAAATATTAAGGCCATATAATTCTTTATTGCAAATGCTATGGCAGAGGTGCTTGGTGCTCAGCAGAGCTACTAACATCATCCCCCTCACAGTCTGAATCCAGAATCTATTGCCTAGATGTCTGAGCATGCATGTCTCTCTTTGGAGAGCTGTTTTCCAACGTTACATCTGGTATTTCTTTACATAAATTCAGGAAGCTGCTTCCAAGTGCTGCCGTTGAGCCTGGGTGCAGAGATGGATGGCATTTGGCTTCTGTCTAGGACAGCAGAGCAGGAGCCAGCTTAGGAATTTGGTAAAACTGTCTAGAGGACTTAGGAGAAAGTAAGAGGATACTTCTGTTTAAATTGTCTGGTCTCAGAAGCACAGGAACCATCAGCCAGCACACAGATGAAAGATGCCCTTTGTGTGAAACCTCTCATCATGAGCAGATCATTAAGGAGTGAGCCTCTGAAGCAGTGCCTGTTACGGATGCCGATGGAACCTATTTCATTTCTTTCTATTGCTGCTCCAAGCATTTTAAAAGCACTCCATAATTATTTTTGCTGTGATAATTAGGTTGAATCCAAGATAGCTGTCCTTTTACGTCCCTATCTCTTAATCATTTGATAAGCTGTTCTATCACACAGAGTTAGACGAGATGGAAGTGTAAAGATGGCTTATCACAAGCTCACACTAATCTTCCTACTCACCCTCTTTGTTCTGAAGGCATTCTTAGCTACTGAGAAATACTTCACCCAGGTGTAAGAGTTAGAGGCATAACACTTGATCCCAAACACAATTGACTGACAACATAATTGCGACTTGTAAAGGTAACATGAGATTTCATGACCAGCACTTGCAGGTCTTGAATGTTGTGTCATTGGTACAACTGTGCAGTACGTCTAGTGAAGTTACTAATAATTACAACTAACTTTGTATTTACAGTAGAGAACACAACATGTATGCTCATACTTTGGTCACCAGTTTTACTCCCCAGAAAGCTCAGGCTTTCTAATGAAATTCCAGAAAATTTCTGCTTTCTGTGACCCAGAGCATGCCTGCAGCATCAGAAAGATATTTACTGTTGCAGATAAAAATGACCAAGTGTATCAACATGGTAAACCAGCCAGCTTTTAGAAGAGCTCTCTTACTGTAGATTTCTTTGCCATTTTTTCATGTTACATATTTTATCCATTTGTCCATAAAGAAGCATGCTTTATACAAAGAATTAAATTACACTCTCCAATTACTAGTCACAGGTGTACTACAAAGAGAAAATCCCTAAGATAGAAATTGTTTCATTAAAAGGAACCCAAGTTACTGTCAACAAACCAGAATGCTCACTGTAAATTAAGTGACCCCTGAACTGCCCCATTTAACACAGATTTTTCTTAGATGTGATCTAGATACCACCTCAGTAAAACAAACCTACACCATATTTGCTTCTTAGCAAGAGATCTGATTTCCAGGAAAGGTGTTAGAAGATAAACATTTCCCATTTAAGAACGAAGAGAAATACAGGCATTTTCCAGGTCCTGTTATATGCTTTGCTACAGCCACTCTTCCTTATCTTCTCTGAGCAACATGAAAAAAGAAAGTTTGCTTTAAATCTTCAGAAAGATACTTCAGAATTTTCTCTACACATACCTTAAAACCTTCATACTAAGAAGGGAAAACACTCTAAATGCCTATGAAAAACCTTTGGTTACTTCTGCCTAAATCATATTTCATCTGAATGGTATAAGGCACATTCATCCCTTAATGTTCAAAGATGTCCCCAAGCCTTTTTTGAGATATAGTTTTGCAGATATTTTGCTGCAACACACAGTTTGCAATATAGTATCATTCTAAAATCATTAGTACAGGAAAGATAAATGTTGCATTTACATGGATAGAATCCAGACACTTGGCTAGACTGGTAACTAATACCAATATGTATATAGATTGGAAATTACTACATTATCTTTAAGTGTTTGTACTTTGATGAACAGAAAAAATGGTAAAGATTTTGTAATTTATCTTAATTGGTATATACTGATTTGCCTGTTTCAAGACAACTCTTTAAATAAAAGAAAATTTGTTTAAAAAGTTATATAACAGGATTTAGTTGGAAGGCCTTACCTGTGACTATTATAAGTTAGTGATTTATGAGACAAACCAAAATAAGTTCACTGCCCCTTTAATAAAATTATTTTTCCTCTTTAAAACCAGATTTGGTTATCCATGATACATTGTAAGGGCCTGACAGTAATTTTGAGAATAAGTTAATTCACTGTGCTCTAAAAGTCAGTCCACTCGCAGTCTGTAATTTCTCATGCGCTGTAAAATGTCACAGGTCAGCACTGCTATCAAAAGAAGTAATCTTGCCTTCCTCCACTCATTCTGTTCCTCCCTACCTTTCCATCTTCCCTGATCTATGCAGCTGTTTAATAAATGAAATCAGTTCTATGATCCAGATTAAAATTAACCCCTCCTTTTTTGTGCTTAAATTTAACATGGTTCAGTTTTTTGATCTGCTTCACCTGCCGCCACATAAATCCTTACTCTGGCACAAGAGAGGGAGCAGCATGAGGGCAAGAGTGAACTGGGGCACCATAAATTAGCGTAGAGAATATATGAAGCTGAAAGTATGATTCAAAAAATGGTTTTTAACAGATAGGCATCTAGAAACAATTGTACTCTATTCTATTGCTTGTGAGGGTTTTTTTTTCTGTTTGAGATTATGTGTCCAAAGCACATGAATACAATATTGCCACTGCATTATCTGAGAACTTGCCTATGTTCTCTTTAGGTACTTGCCTTTTCTCTTTGTGCTTTAAAGACAGAGAGCTGAACCCTGGACTTGTGCTTTAAATCCTTCAAGCTGTGTCTTTGGGGAAGAGGAAAGCAACTGACAACTTAGAAAAAAATCTTTCCTTCTGGCAGAAAAAAAGACAAGACCTCCTTCCTTCTCTGCAGGCTGCTAGTTTTGCAGGACAGAAAATTTTTCTGTCTCTTACAGATTTCTTTCAGATTTGCTAAACCATCGTTGCCAGAGAAGATTTATGTCTGGACCATAGCAAATCCCTTACCTTAAGAATACAGCTGGAGGATATTTAACAAAAATAGATCCCTGGAGGCTGAGTAGCAGTAGACATATAAAGGCTCAGTCCTCCTTTTCTAATTACAAGTTCTACTCCAAGGTCCAGTGGGAGATTTGGCCAAGAACTACATAACACATTTCTTAGTGAAAATTAGGTTATCAGCATTCCTCTGCTCTTCTGGTTATAAAAACTGTGATTATAGAAAACATGGTATTTGAGCAAATAGAGCCAAAGCTACTCTTCTATAACCATCTGTATCACATCATAGTCAATAGTGAAAAACATCCATGTTTTCTAATGCTACCCTCTCAAAAGTCATCTCTGAAAACCTGAATTTAATAATTTGTCTCAGATTTGTAAAAAAAAAAAAAAATGTTGATGGCTCACCAGCAGAGAAAATTTTAGTAGACCACAACAGCAGTGCTGCACACTGGGTCAAATACAAGGCCTCTTCCTAGCTAATTACAATGCAATCTATGGAAATTCCCTAGACAAGCACTTGCTTATTAATACCTACACAGTATTCTCTGTTTCCATACCATCTCCCTTAGTTTTCACCATCATATTGCCCTTCCAAAGTCACACCTCTCTCTGCTTTCATAAAACCTTCTACTTTGTCCTCCTGATAGACCACCCTTTCGGTAGACTCTAACCACTGAGCTACTGACAACGGGGAATTGGTTACCTGTGATATGAGAAAATCCCACAGTCCGAGTTACACAAAGCCCATCTACCAAATGGGAAATCAGACGTAGTGGAATGTTGGAATTTTTTTTTTTTATTTTATTTTTTTCTGAGCTAATATAAATTTTCATCTGCTGGAAACTGAGGGAAAGAAAAATAAAATGTTATACTGTACAAGCCCTCTGCTCTCTGAGTACAATGACTGTCCAGCTGCATGCCTGGGAAGATGCAGAGACAAACAGGCAATGGAAGTTCATAGAAGCTGGCACGTCTCTCTTATATTACTTGAAATACAGTGAAATATTATTAAGTAGCATTCTTGTGTGAGTATATGAATGCTGATTTTCTCTATGAATAGGCCAATGCTAGACAGGAGATGAAGCATTCAGCTGCAAGGCAAAAAAATCTAAAAATCAGAGCGTAATTGTTAGTAATGTTTTGTTTCTCTGTGAGGACTTTTTTGTTCCTTGCTTTGGTCTGGAATAAAGTGATTCTTCACCATTTTCAGATACTTTGCATAGCCAGTAGCTATTTGTTACTTTCTACAGAGAAAATAAGAGACAGAAGTAAGACTTGCCAGGGAAGAAAGCTTTGCTTTGCATTTCTTGCATAGGATGTACAGAAAATAAAAGTTTATTTCCTAGAAACTGAGTTGGTTTTAATGTTTTGCATTGTAGCTTAACTTCTCTTCAGAGTTTGTGGGTGACTGTTAAGAGTCTTAAGTATAAAGTACTTAATTGATAGAAGTTTTTACTTAATCTTTTGAAAAATTGTTTTTAACTTTTTGCCAATAATTTGATTTATGCCAGATAAATACTTAGTTCAAGAGAAAAGCTGAGCACCTATCTTTATGTGCAATCAGACACTTCAAACTTTCAGAGTAGACAGCTGGAGAGAGGCAAAACTTCCAGTATGACTACCAGCCAAATCATAGACATAAAGCCCCATATTTTGAGGTCCCTCCTAGTTTTGCAAGGTATTCAGTAGGAAGTTTTACTGAAATTCTCATAAATTTGCTGATTTAGAGGTCAATGGCTGTTGGAAATTTGGGGTCAAATATCTGCATTGATAGGTGCCTAAATTATTTGAAATAAAATCCAGTTGGGATTTTTTCAAAAGCATCTAGCATGTGAGAAGCACTCATAACCCTTTGCATTTTAAAATCAATGGATAAAATTCAAAGACCAAGCTCCAAGTCTCTTTCTCACCCTTTGAGAGTTAGTTCCTAGCTGCCAGCTGATACAGTCATCCTCCCTTTGCTTGCTCTTCCAGGCTTGTGCTCTTTGCAGCATAGTACTCCAGCTGCAAAAGACTCCCTAATTTCCCACTTTGCATAAATTGATGGGTAAGAAATATTGGTGCAAAGAAGGGAAGGTGAGTTTTAATTTTTTTTGGCTGAGTTAAAATTAAGTCCTGATCTTTTAGATTGCAGGCAAATGATCTATTAATGTACTATATCTAGAGCCAACAGCAGCTCCTCAGCAGATATGTTCTGAAGAAAGCTCCCTTCTGTTCTTTCTAAGAGCAGTTTATAGGCTCTGGGTGCCTTCTAAATAAAAAATCTTCATTTGCAGCTCTCATTCGTACCCTTAATCTCCAGGGAGTACAGAACCGCAGTTGCACTGTTCTGTCTGACACAGCCCTTTAGCTGGCCCAGCGCAGCTCCCTGCCCAGTGGCACTTGTTGGATGGCCTGTGGAGGACCTTGGCTCTCCCCATGCACTCCGTGAAGGACACGTAACTCAGGTGTGAATCTCACTCCAGCACCTGGAAGTTAGGCACTGCCACCACCGTTGGAAATCTGGCCATTAACTGTCTTGCTGAAGGCAAAATAGAGAACCAGAAATTGTCAGAATTATAATTCAAGGGAATTTGTCTTCCAGCCGTCTTTTTTTGGTATTTCTGTTGATTTTTTTCCCTTTTGCTATTTTTCCTTGTATTTCTCTCCCCAAAATGAGATTCTATAGTATTTTACTTGCATTAAGGGAAGTACTTGCATATTGTTGCCATTTACCAATACAGATGAAAAGAAAATGAGGCATAGTTACTATCCTAAATAATTTGTGTGATATATTAAGATGTTAATAGTTTTGAACTTGGACCATTACAGTTCAAGAAATGTGCCTAAATGTAGAGCATGAGTTGTATATACTTGTCTCTGAGCAATCAGTTTGCATGACCAAGAACTCGTATATTTAGAACGTAAACTGCCAGATAATAGTATCTTGAGATTCTTTATCGTAATAATTATTTGTTTAAGTTCAAGCTTGACATCCTTGTTTTGAGGAAAATATCAATTTTAGGGACTCTGTCCTTTAAGATGGAGTCACTGGAAATCATAATCCTGATGGAATTCAATGTTTTTTATTTATTGGCCTCGGCAGCTGTGTATTAGTAAAATAAATAAATTAAATAAACAGCAACATCTGTTCCAGTCACTAGAGGCTGGAGTTATCTGCATCAGATGGGAGGAGATGCTCTAGTAGAGGAGCTTGGCTTTCCAGAGCAGAGATTAGTGAAATCAGTAGGAATAAATATGTAGAATTGTGTGACCTGTGGGAAATATCTCACCTGCCAAATGATGACGCTAACTCATGTTAAAGTTTGAAGTCCTCTAGCATCTATTCTGCATTATTCATATGAGTAGAAATCCCATTATATTCAAAGAGCTAGTAGCGTTTCAGTCTGTATGTTATTAAAAGGAATATCTGTGGCATAGTTGAGAACCTAAGCCTATAAGCTTTTTCTTTTAGTTCATGATTACTGGATCCAGGATACCTTACTCCATATATGGAGTATGAAGAGTAGAAATGTGTGTGTATACATATATATATTTTTTTGTATTTAAGACTATTCACATAATTCTTTGTATGTACGTGGGTGTGAGTGCAACTGAAAAACACACATATGACCATACTTGCTGTAGTAAGGCACCTCCCTGTCTTGTTTTGAGAAACTAAGCAATAAACACACTGGATAGTTGTGATGCACAGAAAGCCAGAAAAGGCAACCTAATAATGCCTCAGGATTCCAACTCCATGAATATCTCAATAAACCTGAAAGAGCAGACAAAATAGGTATTCCTCTGCAAGTATTCCTATGCTGGTATTCCTACATGATAAATTAATCAAAACTCTGGTATAGTTTTTAAAAAGATGCAAAATTAATTCTTCATCAGCTGGACACATGTAACTTGCCAATTTAATGAAAATAACTGGGGAAAGTTATATACAGCTGTAGGAAAAAAGTGGCAGAATGAACTAGAATGTTTCACTTTTTTATTGGAATCTGGAAAGTTAAATGGAAGTTGCTTATTGGGTTTGCAACTGCATCCAGGAATACATGAGAAAAATAAATACTAAAATTGGAAGAAAACAGAATTGAAATTTACAGACTTCTTCTTCTGATGACTGTGCTGGTGAAGGGCGATAATTGTATAGTGCATGGTTGTTTCGAATGGCAAAACCAGATTTCTTTGAAACCGATTCTGTACTGAATCCTAAGCACCTCAGAAAATAATTAATGGCAGTTAATCTGTTCCTAGCTGGAACTCACAAGTGGGCTTCTTTTGATAGAAATTGCTCTCTTCTGGGAATAATGGAACCATAGAATGGTTTGTGTTGGAAGGGACCTTAAAAATCATCCAGTTCCACCCCCTCTGCCATGGGCAAGGACACCTTCCACTACACCAGGTTGCTCAAAGCTCCATCCAATGGTCTTGAACACTTCCAGGGAGGGGGCAACCACAGCTGCTCCGGGCAACTTGTTCCAGTGCCTCACCACCCTCACAGTAAAGAATTTCTTCCCAATCTCGAATCTAAATCTACCTTCTCTCAATTTAAATCCTTTCCCCCTTGTCCTATAAATGCCCATATAAAAGGTTCTTCGCCAGCTTTCTTGCAGGCCTTCCTTAGGTACTGGAAGGTTGCTATAAAGTCTCCCTGGAACCTTCTCTTCTCCAGGTCAAAGAACCCAAACTGATCATTCCATGGCACTCCTCTGGACTCATTCCAACAGGTCCACATCCTTCTTTTGTTCCCCACCTTATTCCTTGCCTTCTTCTAGTTCAGTTGAGACTCATAGAAACACAGAATCATTCATGTTGGAAGAGATCTCTGGAGACCACCTTGGTCAAGACCCTGCTCAGAGCAGGGCCAATTAGATCAGGTTGCTCAGGGTTTTTTCCAGCCCAGATTCAAATGCTTCAGAAGTATCTAAGGATGGAGATTCCACAACCTCTCTGGGCCACTGTTCCAATATTGGACTGCCCTCATGGTAACAAAGTTGTTTCTGATACCTAGTGGGAATTTCTGTTTTCTAACTTACTCCCATTGCCTGTTTCCCTATTGCTCTGCACCTTCAATAAAAGATAAGGGCATGCTGCCAGCTCACATTAACTCAATCTCAAACAAACTCCAGCAGTATCTCCCAACCCTTTTCTGCAGAGCTGCTCTTTACCCATCTGGCTTCTAGCCTGTCCTATTGCATGAAGTTATTCCACCCCTGGCACAGGACTTTGCATTTGCCCTAGTTAAACTTTATGAGGCCCCCATCAGCCCATTCATCCAGGATACAGAGGTCCTTCTGAATAGCAGCCCTGCTCTCTAGCCATGCCCTCCAGTTTGGTATCACTCACAGCCATGCCATACATACAGTCCATCCCATCATCTGGGTATTTATTAAAAATGTTACACAGTATTGACCTTAGTGTCCAGCTCTACCTGAAGGCCCTGCTAGTAAGTGACAGCTAGCTGGATTTTGTACCATTAATCCTGGATAGTTTCCTGAGGCCTTTCTGTGCTTATTTCCTTAATTTCAGTCAGTAAAGCCTGTGGCACCATCATTCTTGTAACATAAGCACTAGAGTGCTGCCAATGAAGAGATCTGGTTGCAGGTTTAAAGCAAGTAAGCAGGAGGCAGTGGTAGAGTGAGGGATAGTAACTGAAGCCTAGGATGATGCCTTGAAGGGGCTACCTGAAAACAGAGGCTACACAAGATTAAGAAAATAAAAGTGGGTATTTTTTGGAAGGGCTTTCAAGGGTACACCTTGGGAGTCAAAAGCCTCTGAGGGGCTCCACCCAGGATGGACCCTGGGTCATGGGTTTTTCACACTTTTATAAGTTTGGTCCATTGGCATATCAGAGTCAATTCTCCAATTATAATTTCAAGTAATGATGTAATTACCCCAAGTTTTGCTCCCCCTGTCCAGAGCGTCAGTTTACATATTTCAAGGCCTAGGACAACAAGGTGTCTTTGAGTTCAGGCCCAGAGAGGGTTTGTTG
This sequence comes from Oreocharis arfaki, assembly GCA_013398015.1. Classification (NCBI taxonomy): domain Eukaryota; kingdom Metazoa; phylum Chordata; class Aves; order Passeriformes; family Paramythiidae; genus Oreocharis; species Oreocharis arfaki. Next base: position 202,982 of record VZRR01005873.1, on the reverse strand, counting down.
TGTCTAACCAAAATGTGAGAACAGGAGCTAACAGACTATATGAAGTTTCAGAGTTACATACTAGGCAGTACAGGATCTGAAAAATACAAAAGCTGAAACCTAAGGCATCAAGGAGGAGGTCTCAGGATCAAAGGGGTGTAAATAAAATGGAGGACTAGTCTCACTGATTATAATCGATACAGAAGAAAGTACTTCTGGCACTTCCTTGGCTTAGAAAGTTTCTGAACAGCTTGCTGCTGGAGAGAGAGGTTACTCAGGCTATTTTCATACTTTTCCTGGAAGTATGGACTATTTGCTATTGCAGAAGATAGGATATCAGGCTGGACAGACCCATCTGTGGCTCACTTTGTGAGTCATTATTGTGTACTCGACTTTCATCGCTTTTCACATTAAAAACATGAAAGTTTCAATAGACTAAGTGGTAGTGATGTAGAAGTTGAAGAAAATAAGATGTTGACTTTGTTTTGATAACTATGAGGATATTGAAAAGGTTGGATGTTCCCACTATCTTTTTAATTCTTTAGAAACATCAATTTATTGCAAGTAACTGTTACAGTTCTGGGAAGTATTGTATTTACCAGTTCTCTGAAATTGAATCATTGAATGTCAGCCAAGTAAGTCAGATGGATGTGTGTGGGTAAAAGGGATATGTGGTAATTTGAAGGAATATGAGTTTGCCAGCAAAGGTTTCCTCAGCTTTATGTGAGGGTGCTGTTTAGTTTTCAATTTGTATCTCAGTAATCTTCAGGCTTGCTGAAGTCAAAGTTGTTCACTTTAAAGTATATATGCAGCCAATATTTGATTACTAATTGGTTGTCATTTGTCTCTCCACTTTTCTCAATTTTGTATTACTTCTGGTTTCCAAAGGACGTAAGTAATATGTGGATATCACAGATACAAAACTCAAGAATTGCAGCATGAAGACATTTATTGTGTAATAACTAAATTTGATAATTGCAGCCATTTGAAGTAAAATTATAAATGGTTCATATAAAATAATTTTGGTTTTAAGCATAATGAGTTGTATAATTTAGCAGCACTGGGAACTAACTTCTTTAAAGGTTGCTGTGGCTAATGCTTTTCTCACACTAATTTCATGCTGTTGAAACTCCACCAGCATTAAGGGAGTTAATCTTAATTTTCATTTACATAAATGCAAAGAAAGCTCAGCCTCAGTGATTTTTTACATACTGTTTCAAGGGTGCTTGAAATTGCTAAACCCACGTAATTCCACATAAAAATAAAGCTTAATGCAGAGAGATCTAATAGTTCTTATTTCACAGTTAAAACTCTATGGCAAACAACAGAACAATGAAATACTGTTCTTTGACATTTTAGATTTGCAATGCTGGGTGAACATTCAGAGGCTTTTTGAGCTGTATTTTTATCAATGAAAAGTCTGTGAAACTGCTTAACTAAAAATTAGCTTGCATTAACGTTAGCTTGTCCACTAGTTTCCACAGAAAATGGAAGTGCTTAACTGCCTGTATCAAAGGGAAGAAAAAGCATTTGATTTTTAAGACATAAGTCAAGTACTTCGTTTCTTACTCTTTGATCAGCTTTGCCTATACCAGCATGTAATCTGACCCCCTTTGCCATCCAATTTTCAACCTCTTTCCCCTCCCTCCCCTTAGTATTGAGCTTTTATCAAGGCCAGATTTCCCCCTCCCACCAGGGAGTAGTCATGCCTCCTGCATTTTTCTCTACTATTTAGAACCCCTCTGAAATATTACACCATTAGGAAACACCCATTTGTAACATCAAGTGCATCTTTTTTTTTTTGTTACTAGGCTGCCGCTCTATGGCCGTGCACATAAACTACACCTTTAGTTCCACTGGAGTAAGTTGTACTGCAGGAGTTTCTGAGAATGAGTAAAAGAACATCTGGGCTTCATGTTCAGCAATGAAAGTATGAATACCTTAAAGGAGGGCAAAGGAAAAATCTACTATATCGTGTATAGGCATCTGCCAGACTGATATCTTAAATATGTTACAGAGAATTTTTTGATCATTAATAATGTGCATACTGTAGTACCCTAATACAGACCCTGCTTGTCCTGGCTGTCTAAAATAATGCTAATTTGAATTGCATTTTCAAAGGAAAGCAGAAGGATAATGCTTTCAAAATACTCTGGCCAGGAAATCAAGCAAACATGTAGATTGATCCATGCCTGGTATCCTTCATAAGTATGAAGTTTTGATGATTTTGAATCTGTGCAGTAACTAAGTCATGGAAGTGAATCAAATGTTTTAAGAGAGGATGTTTATATGTAGCCACATACAGTGGTGTATAAATGGATTAAAGGGGCATTAAATATTTTTTAAGAATGTTTTCACTTGTGCAAGGTTAGAAAATGCTGCCTAGTGTATAAGTCACTATAATAAGTGCCTTATTATATAAGTCACTATTTTCATATCTGCATCTGAAAATGGAGAGGATTGAAATTTAGCAGATCTGCCTTCTGGAGTACTGTGAGCAAGTTGTAGGTTTTTCTGCCTGTAAGTACTTTTACTTGAGTCCTACAGTGTCGAGAACTTTCATAGCCAAAAGTAATGTTCAAGAGGTGGGAGTAGCACTCTGTGTGTATTATTATTCCTCATCCTTGCGCAATTTTGCATGTTTCCATTCAGAAAGTGGAACAAAAGCAAATTTGAGATGTGTTCCTGCCTTCATTTTTAGCACAAGTTAAGAGGAAAACTCCAAGGCTGATGGAGATCCAATTTCTTGTAGACGTTAACTTCTAAAGAACACAGTCCCTGGTTACGATTTGTCAGTGATGATGAGTTACTACCCAAAATATTGTAAGGGCTTCAAAATTTTACTGTTTTCTGTATAAATAATACCTACTGTTTGAAAGCAATCTGAAAAATTGAGTCCAAAGCAAATTCATTCGAGTGAGTAAGAGAGGTCTTATTGGCCAGAGAAGCCCAGTAGATGGAAAAGAAGCTCAGAATTTTTAATATGTGTTTTGCTTTGAATATTCTCCTGTATGCACACCTAGATTTGCTGGAGGGCAGAGAGGAAGAAAGATTGTTAAAAATTAAACAGCTTGCTCTTACTAAAATAAAAATCCATCATATAGTTTTCATTGATTTAAACTAAAACAGGTGCTGTCCTTTGGCCATGTTAGTAACATTGTTCCAGACACTCTCTTCAGCATTTTAATGTATTCTGTTAATGTAGGTTAATATTATAAGAAGGGACAAATCTTCTTAGAATAGTATTTTCCAGGATCCTCAGCCATAAGGCAACTTTGGTTTCTATACAGAGCCAGCTGTTAAAAGTGATAATTAGTTCTGCCAAGAAGGTAATAGTGCCTATGTCCTAATAATCCAAACCATTATATATATTAAGAGGGTCTCAATGCCACAGTTATATCCTCCCATTTAGGAATATTACAATAAAATTTTACTATGAACAGAAGATTAAGAAGGGGAAATCATAAAACAATATAAATTAGGAGCGCAGAAAGAAGTTGGACAAGAAACATCTTGGATATAGGAAATAAACCAGTATAAAAGGAGTATAAGATTACCTCATTTTCTAAAGTATTTCTACAGCAGTCAGTGCAAGCAAGAGCGACATAAGTGGTGTGACTTAAAACCATACGCTGAAATTTTGAGTGACAACACTGAAATATAATTAAAGCATTTTCAAAGAACAGGGAAGCTGACCAAACAGCTAGAGGCTGAAATGCAGGAGAAAGTGAGTTTGCCTGAAGCACGATGCAGGCAGCGCAAGATCTCTCTCTGTAGTTTATTTGTTGCAGCAGAAGCACCAAGGTCCCCAGCTACCATCAGTGCCACGTACAAATCTACCAAGTGCTGCAGTGCTGCAGTCTTTGACACCTAACACATGCAGTTGAAACACTGAAATCTACCAGCAATGCTAAAGAGTGAGAATTAGAGCAGTAGACTGAAAAAATAGCAACACACTTTCTGTGGCACTGTGTCAGGTAGATGCACATCAAAATATTTATGCAGAGACACAGAGCTAACAAAAGCTGTCATTTGCAAGACTTAATTTAACTGTCGGTTTATGAAGGTGAATTGAACTGCAAACCAAACCTGGTCCTGTGAGTCAACATCAGTTTTGAGCTGCTGTAATAAACTGAACTATTCCTGCACATGGAGCTCCTAAAAATGTCCGTCTTGTACAGAATGTTGTAATTTTTTCCCCTGAAACTTTTGGAAAACTTTGTCACCATTTACCATAATTTTCTCCTGCATTATTCCTAAATGGTTGGAAATGCCAGTGTATTCCCGGTATGGCTGCAATAGCGCTGCAACAGGACTGTAGAGAAGATTATCTGTTCTGCTGAGTTCCAGATATGAGCCACGGCTGTTCTCCAAATGCCACAGTTTCTTTCATTTTACAATGGCATCACATAACACACCTGTATTTAATGGCATACTTTTCACCTGTCTGGATTGGCTCTGCTTCTGAGACCATAGGTGGCCAAAACTGATACCTTTTTTAAAACAAAATAATATGCCCTCAATATTTTGGAAATGTGAAAATGTCTTAGAAAGGGACCTTTTTTTCCCTGTGCATCTAAATTAATCAAAAGGAGAAAAGGCCAATAAAACCAAATTAACCTTATTGTCAAGACATGAAAATATAAATAACAGCTTTTGCCTTAAATTTCTTTTCTCTTGTTCTGTTTAATAGAAAATAGTCAGTCACACAGATGCAGTGTATTTATCTTATCATAGTGTCCAGGTGATTTAGTTATACCTAGAATCCTGTTGTGGCCAAACAGAAAGTGCCTAGAAGACCCAAAAGTATTTTTCCCAGTCTTCCTGACCTTTGCCACTAAAGATGTTGGGCATCATCATTGAACTAGCAAGGGTAGAGCCTTAGAGAGGCTGAGTTAATTACCCACTTCTCCCATTCCTGGTGAAATGCTGTTTCACTTTTCTGTATTTCACTTTCCTCGTGTATTATATTTCCTTCCTCTTGTCTTTTTTGTCATTTTTCGGGTTGGTTGGTTGGTTTTTGATGTAGTTACTTTGGGGTTTGTTGGGTTTTTTTACATATTTGTTTGGACAGCAAGCTATTCAGTGTAGGAACAGTGCATCTAAACTGTCCAATATGAGTTGGAAGATCTCTCTGTCAGTATAATCACACAATAAATTCTTCAGCTCGGCTACTCTAGCTCACTTGATTTCACTAGACATAGTTCCTCACAGCACTTCCTCCTCACTAATACTCTGTTTTAGTGGGGATGAGCAGATTAAAATGAGCATGCTGGACACCTGCTACCACCCTTGCAAAAACAGTGGAAGTCATGGTCCAATCCAATTAAGAACACCACCCTAAGAGATGCTGAAGGTAGTATCCCCCTGAGCTGCCCAGTGCTCTGCTCTGTCTCACCTCAAATCAAGTTTTGCATTGAAATAATCTTCGTCTTGATTCTCCTGCTTTGTCTAATTACCTCTACTGTTTGTACTATTTCTTTTCATGTTATGTCTGTAAGGCTAGCATTTCTTTTCCTGTTAGCTTGACTGCAAAAGTCTTATCCTGAATATGTGTCGAATCTAGCACAACCTTCAGGCAGTGGTGAATCTCCAATACTGTTATTTATAAAAGATATTTTGGGGACACTGTACACACTGCAGTAAATTTATTGAAGTATAAAGAGAAAAATGGCTCAATACAATGCAACACTTCAGGAACACATTTTGATATAGCTCTCAATCACACACAAACATGAAGTTATACTGACTGTCATAAAAGAATTGGATGTGATAAATTCTGTGAGCAGTATATTAAATATAAGGCTCAAAAAGCTAGCCACTTTCACAGTACCAGCTTCAAGAAGTTGGCTTGATTTCTCTTCAGTCTTATATTAACAAATTGTCACAAAATTATGCGGGTGTTCTGTTCTTTTCTTTCCCTTCAAAATACAGCTTTTTGAAACATCACCCTTTATTACTCTCATTTCACATCCCAATGGATAAATATTCATATCTCAGGATTTCCGACAGCTGGCAGAAATTGGCAGCCCTGTTGTTTGCTAGAAGAGAGGCAAAGGACTGAAATGGAATGGCACCATTGCCCCATAACTGTGATCTCATCAATTCAATCTGCAGGTCTGGAAAATATGTATTTTTCCATTGAGTTACTTAAACATTGTACATGTTTTGTGGATAATGTGAAGATTTACATGCCTGACCCAAAACCAGCTGAAGTTCGCAGAAAGACCAATTGTAACTCTTTGGAGTGTGTGTCCTCATCTGCTGACAGGGATTAAAATAGGTATACAGAAATACCTGTGCCAGGCTCCTGTGCCTGTTTAAAATACAGAGAAAGCATTCCTATTTGTATTGTTTTTTTAAGTGAGGAAACCCAATCCTGATGTAGAAAGGAGTCTGCCAAATTAAGTAAACAATGCAGCAGGGCTACAGGAGAAATTTTACACTGCATATGCAGAAGGAGAACTGAATTCACAGCCTTAGGGGAGGATAAGCAAGACTGCCCTTAAACCATCTTTGTACTCCTTGGATTTTGGGTTGCTCAGCAGTCTGAACTGGCTTCCAACTGGTGCTGAGATTCTGGCTCTGACAGCTCTCATTTGCCATATTGTGCAAGAGGCTTTTGGATAAATAGCCTTTATAATCCTCATAGCACCACCAAGGACTTCTCCCATTGCAGAACACTCCAACTACCTTAATGAGCATAATGTGAGTAGAGCACAGTTGAAGACGTTTGAAGTGCAGAACTACTTCAATACTATGGCAATGCCCTAAGGTATTTCAATGAGGCTCACTCACCTGGAAGCACTGTGTTGATACATCTCTGTTGTCACTGTGCCTGTTCATCACTGAACTTGCTCCCAAGAGTAACAGGAGAAACGGAGAAAACACGACACTGGAGGCTGTGGTGAAACCTACACAGAGCTTCTCGTGATCAGGGTCTGCGTTACTGTGGACCATGCGGGCTCCTCATAAATGTGCAAGAATATTTATTATGCAAAGAACAAATACATAAACACAACTTTTTCTTGTAGCCAACAAAAAGAGTAATGTAACCAGGAGAAAAGTAAGAAATTAATCAAACATATAGCTGATGGCACAAACAAAAGAACTATGATAACAAATGTAAGGCCAGAATTTCTGCGAAGTAACATCTCAGTGCGTTTCTTCATTATTTTAATTTCCTGGATTAAGATGCAAATGATCAGGGGATGCTTGGGGCATTTAGAAGCTAGGAATAAACTAAAATGTATAGCAGTTTGTTCTGATCTTCACTTTTCTATTGCCACCCCTTGCTTTCTGTCTCTCACTTCCAACTCATTGTTCCTTAAAACTGCTTTTCCTCATTCTGATCATGTCACAGTCCTTCACCGATTATACGAGACAGTTCCTCTAGATGGTTTCTGATTCTATCATTTCTCCTGAATCCTCATTTCTGATTCTACCATTTCTCCTGATTTATCACTAGCCTTTAATGAAAGTGATATTTCTGGTAGCCTCAGAATTTCCTGCTTGAAATAAGCTTTCAAGTAGCATGTGTCTATTAGCCAGGCTGAGCAAAGCCAGAGGAACTATGACAACTGGGAGGCCTTTTAATGAATATTTTCAATAGGAAAGGATTCATTTGACAGACCTCTGGAAACAAGACATTAGACAAATCAAAAATTAAGTCAAATAGGCATAATTTTAAAAGGTTTTTACTTTGTTCAATAGAATCTCTTTGATTTTCTTTCTTAGGAGTACTGTGAACTTCTGTTTTTCCTATTTCTTCTTGGCTCACTGTTTGTATTCTGATATCACTTTGCACAGAAAAAGATTGCCTCTTGCAGAGTTCAGTTACATGTGCTGTTCAAGTGATCCTGACAAAGATGAATGGTAATAAAAATTGTCCATCCTTTGAATGTGATTTGGATTACACTGCAGAAATTATATATCAATATTGGATAGAGCTGTAGGGGGGCTATACACAAGAAATACAGGGTTATATGTGAACACGATTTGTCATTCCCTTCTTGACACCACTCATTCTACGTGCCTGTTCTTTATTTATAGGCAAGAAGCATGCTGACATTTCAATATTCCTTCAACTCAACAGTTCAGTGTACAGTCACAGCAAGAAAAGCAACATGTGTACCCACGAATAGCCAGAGATTCATTTCACCACATTTTCCAAGAATTGAAAGGTAAGCCACAATACTAATTTTACATACTTTTGAAAAGGAGACGTCGAATTTTAGGATTTAAAAAAAAATATGAATAGCATTCATAAGATAATGAAGAGATTGGAAAAATGGCATACAAAATTCCCTTTACATTTTACTAGTAACTACAGAAGAAAACAGATGCTGTCCTGTCATGCAACATAATGTTTTACTTCATTTAGTTCTGGGCTTTAATTGTATTACTCGGGACAAAAGTCAATCTTAGCTTATTTCTATAAATTATGTCTTCATTACTGACAGAAATAGGAATGATTATGTGTACACAAACAGATGCAAAAGACAAATAAAAGTCATGCTATTGTAATTAGAAGGATGAAAAAAGTGTATTAATTGAATTAGACTTCAGTTAATTTAATTAACGTCAGGGTATTGTGATCATAAGCACATTAAAGATATCTTAACAGTGATGATTTTCCATCTCTCATGCCCTCTTCAAATATATATTTTGTCATACATTAGGAAAATACAAAAATTCATAGTTGTTCCCTGAAAGTCTTGACCAAGTAATGGTGGAGAATGAATACAATACACCTGCTGGTAGAAGACTAAGAATGTTGAGATATTTCAGAGTATCTAAAATGGAGATTACATCTTGAAAATGCAAGATATTTTTGTATTTTAAGCTAACAAAAACCTTTGCACTCATGAAAAAATTCACTTCCCAGGGAGAACAGGAAGTGTAATCAGGCCTGTAAATTTTCAGAAGCCTTGAACAAATTCCAAAAAAAGAATCAGAATAGAAACATTCAGGCATGTAACTTTTCCAGTTGTTAACATACCAGGTGTTATGTTGGCATATGTGAACCTGTCTAGCACTAAGCAGTCACTTTTTTTTTCAACAAGATATTTTTCATCAAGAAATAAAGATCCTACTAGATTCAGAAGTCCCTGGTTCAGCCAAAATTATGTCAATATTATTTGGCTTCAATTGCTAACAACTTGCAAGCTGGAGAATTAATAACTAGACTTTAGTTGCCACCATTCACTAATGAGGCTGGAACGTGACCTGTACACCTAACCAGCTGTGAATAAAAGAGAAAAAGCAGAAGCCTCACTTACAACTGTCAGACCAAGGCATTTTTTTTAGTGCTAATCCAAAGATGGATGAGCCCTAGTGCTGAAGCAGTATATCAACATTCAGCCAGTGTAAGCACCAGAGTAAGACAAGACACAATTTACTTCAGAAGTTCTCAATATATTTTTTCTTTTTGCTTTGAACATTTCCTATGGTTTGCCCTGGGACTGCCTGATAAACCCATATTAATCCCCTTGGAAGATTGTGTTTACTGTAATTGTAATTGAGATGGGACCAAGGTTTTATCTGCATACTTTATATTACCCTTTTGCAAATTTTTGCATTCCTTTCTCAGTTTTAAATCATTGCTTTGCCAATAGCAATTGTGTATGCCAGAGCTATCAACAGTAGAAAATTCCATGTGCCGCTGCACAGATAAAATACAGACAAGAGAGTAACTCAAACCTAGCTTCTTTATATGCACCCCTTCAACCTGTACAAAAGAGAGGGTGGTCTCTGTAGACTTCATAGCTGAAATCTAGATCAAAAACTCTGTTTTAATTATATGTTCAATTAAATCAGAACATCTCATCAGAACTAGTTTTCCCTTATCTTGAAGGAAGTCTGAAATTGTTTGTCCAGGTACAAATCTGGGGCTTGACCACATCACAGACTTTCAGAACACAAAGGCTTTGTCAGAATCCTGCAGGTTTTGTGGAATGAAGTTGTGTCTGAGAAAGCCACTTCAGGACTGATAGGTTGTTCCTGGCTCCAGCACAGTGCTGAACACATGGCTTTTGTAAAAGCATCCCAGAAACTCCTTCTGACACTCTCTTTCTTATTTTCCAGACCATTGAACTCTTACTGATCGGGAATTGAACACTGTAGAGATACTTTAAACAACTTCTGGCATTTAGACAGCATTGGGAGGAGGGGAGTTCACAGTAGGAATAAAAGGGTTTTTTCTGTGAAGCAGTTCCTGAATTGATAAAGTTATCCTGAGATAAGTATTTAGAGAATTTTGTCGATAAAGACAATTTAGTTAGTCAATGGGAACAACCAGAAAAAGTGTAGAAAGCACAGGTGAGTATGTCTGGAATTCTTTTTGCCCTGCTAATTCCTGGATACCACTTCCTGTCCTTAGAAACAAGAAAAATCCATGTAAAGGAGTGAGGCCTTTCTTGGAGAGAGGAATAGCTGGTACCTCCTTCCACGGTGCAAAACCCCAGGAAATTCTACCCAGGCTTTTCTCTGCCTTTCATGCTTTCCACACTCCTAAAGCTTTGTGCTCAGCAGCCCCTCGAAGAATGTGGCATTTCCTTTGAGCTAACAAAATTGCAACAAGCAGCTGTAAGATCTGGACTGTATGAGTTGTTTTTCTGTGAGGAAAGAGTGCATTTTCTTTATGGGTAAAGGAATAAACGTGGTGAAGAATAAACAGTACAAGTAGCTGTAGCCTGAGGAAGACAGAGTTTTGGGACAGGCTAGAGGAGTTACAATATATGCACATTGGGGAAGAGTAGGAGAGACATAAAATGCCACAGAAAAGAAGATGTGAGGGAAGTCTAAAAAGGTTTGAAAATGATGCCTTAGGGAAAATCCAAGTTGCTTCAGTTTTCAGTTGAGAATTGTTGTATACAGATCTCACCCAAAAACCAGCTACTGTGAAGCTCTGATTCAAGGTGCGAGCTTGCTGTGAGAAATTTTCCATCCTTGTCAGGATTTTGCCAACAGCATCTTGCAAAAATGCTGCTTCATCAGTCCAGACCTCACTGGAAGCTCCAGACATGCAGCACATATTTGGATATCACTTCACTGAATCACACAAGGGTTGGAAGGGACCTCTGGAGATCGTCTAGTCCAACCCCCCTGCCAAGGCAGGGTCACCTAGGGGTGGGTTTGGAATGTCTCCAGAGACGCAGACTCCACAGCCTCCCTGTTCTCATGCTCTGCCACCCTCAACATAAAAAAGTTCTTCCTCAGGTGGAGGGTTGCTCCTTGTCCTGTCACTGCACATCACTGAAAAGAGTCTGGTACCATACAGTTCCATAACTGAAACAGAAAATTTGGTTACTGTTCTACTATCACATGATAAACTTTAGCTTTGTATTTTTTTAATCATATGAACCCTTTGCTTTCGAATGATGCAATCCTATGATCATACTTGGTGAACACAGAAAAAATGCTGAACCCGGTGAATGTGTATATGTATATGCAAAGTAATTAGGAGGTAGAAAAATACAGGATAAGGCCTCCTTTCTTGCTATACTCCTAATAAAACTCAACATTGAAGAATTTAGCAGGAGGTCATTGACACCAAAAACGCCAGATTGCTTTGTAGTAGCAATGTATGAATAACATGAAACTATTTCTGGGGGTCAGATAAAGGAATAGTTCTGGAGTTCAGTTTTTCTTCTATCTAAATATTATAGATATGCCTCTGGGAATTGTCAGCTCAGAAACTACAGTTATTTAAACAAGTATTTTTAACTGGAATGAAAGAGCCCTAAAAGCCTAGCAGAATAGATTCTTGCAAGCATGAGTGTGAAATACATAAACACCTCAGTTGATATCAAGTCTTAAACCTCTTTAAAGCCACTGTGGAGGCCCTGATGATGACGATGCTTGTCATCATCTATTCCTCTACTGACATTCGGTGATTAGAGTAAGGGTTGTGGTGTAAAATTGAAAAAGACAGGAGTAACACTATCTGGTAGGATTATTTTTCTCTTCCCCTTAATTGCTGCTGAGGTATGCAGGTCCCCCCTTCTTATCAAAGAAATTGAAAAACAAACACTGTTATATCTTGCATCATGTTTGGCTGTCTGGCTTAAAATAAGCAGGTGTCACCCACAGTTTGTCAGGGGTCCTAGCAGGTACCCAATCAAACCCGTCAAACTGTTTTTTCACCCAACTTTTAATAAAAGAAAATTGTTTTAAGAAGTTGTGTGTTGTTGAATTTATGACTGAAACATAATGTCTGGAACAGATCAAAGTAATTTATTTTTAAAGTTGGACACTCATAATATTCTACGTGTCATCATTTATTTTGAATTTTTTTTTTAAACTTCCACATTAGAAAAGTGTTTTTCCATTAGTAAACACACATTAATGCAGCTAAACTGTTACAACCTCATTAATATTAAACTTCTGAGCACTGAGTTAGTAATTATCATACAAATATTTAATTGAAAAATTATTCTGTTGCTGTATATTAATGTAGCTTTGGGAAAACTTCTGTAAAGTGTGAACTCTGTCAGTGTTCAGCACAAAAAGAACATGACAGAACGCCTGAGTGCTCACAGGTGGTACTGTGGAGAGGAAAAAAACCCCAACCCAGCCAACTAAACACACACACCTCCAAATAAAGAAAAACAACCAAAACCAGGAGACTGTAAATTTTTGTATTGAACTGTGAAGATTCTCTACCTGTATGTCATATCTATTTCCAGTGAAAGCCAGTTTAGATGCATTTAATGACTGAGGAACAGAAAAAAAATCAGAGCTACTCATACCTTCAGCCCATTTCAGTATTGTGAGAAACTGCTTCATTTACCTCAATTGACAAATCACTGTGAGAAACTCCTAAATTTACTGCAATCAACAAATTTATGACCCTGTTTCACCTTTTGAAATTTTTTTTAGGACTCTGTTCGCTCTCTTCTGTAAGTTTTTCCCTTGTCAGCTCTTTGCACTGAAGTGCAAACTGCAGCAAGAAAGCTGCTGGACTCTCTCCTGGGGCTAGCATTGTATATTCTTAGGTATTAGACTCACGTGTGTCCAATGTGATAATACTTCTTACATCATGCTGCTGCCAGCTCGCTTAGCACAACATCAGCTTTGTCGTCTGATAACTCCGTGGTTATAGAGCAAACATGAGCATACTTCAGCACTCAAACTATGAATCAATTTGGCTTTGACAGCCTCTCATTCTAAGAAGTATTTAGCTCTGTACCAGCTCTTTACCCATCCATATTTTCTCACTTTTTTCTACTTCTATTTCTTATTCTCTCTAATCATGAAAGCAGTAGAAACAAAATTATTTATTTATTACTCCACAAGTGATAAGACTAATAAAGGAGATTAATACTTTAGAAAGATGTTTGTTAACAGGACAGGAAAGGAAAGGGTGTTTTTAGCCCACAAAAGTTGGAAAACTGCAAAAGTAACAAAAATTATTTTTAAAAGTAATTTTAAAAACTAAAAACTGTAAGAATCTCTCTCTGAATAGGTTTTCTCCCCTTGGCTGCCAATTTTTCATCTTTTGAAGTTATTTGATTTGCTGCTTTCATGCAGAGAAATCCTTCTCATTTTTTGAGAGCAGTCTCAAAATCCCTAGTTTTGCGTCAAGGTGATTTTCCAGGGTTTCAATAAGAAAGGTCATTATTCAAGGAAACCAATACTCTTCCATTTTAATTATCTTCATTCATCACAAAACCACTTACCTTTAGACTGTCATCATGCTGGTATGCTAGAAGCCACAAGTAGCTGTAAAAATGCAAGGAGAACCTGCATTTAGCTGAAGATATTTCAGGAAGCCTGCAGGCCTCTGATATGTCATTCTCCAGCTACACTAAAACTCATTGGATCAGCTGAACACAAATGGAGATCAAATTATCAGATCTTGGCCCTCACCAATGTCAGCTTCCTACACTGGCTGTATCGCTAACGTCATTCGTCTATTGAACAAGACCCTTGCTATTTTTACTCAAAACAAAAATAATGTTGTCATGTCCAAAGGCTACATTTTCCCCTTTGAAAATACTCTTTTTCATCCTTTGCATTTTTAAAAAATCTTTTGTCTGCATTCTTTTGTGGTCTGAGGCTCCTGTATCTCAGCCAAACACTGACACATTCATTGCAGGCTTCAGCTGCTTTGCAGAGCCTAAATAGACATTGAGGCTACACGGGCGACTTCAATTAAGCAATTCTATAGAACTGACATTTTTTGTTGAAAAACAGTGTCTTTTTGCAAGGCCAAACAAAGTGGCAATTCCAAAGACGCAAATTAGAACAAAATACTTATAAAATAATAACTGCCAAGGCAACTAATTGTAAGCATTCAGCAGAGAGTACAAAGATCCATTTACCCAGTTATTTCCTTCCTTTACCATTGTGAAATTACAAGTATGTACATTACAGCAAAGATGCATATGATAAAGTAAAATTTCAGTGAGAAATGTCCAGATTTTAATAACCAAAATGCAGACTTTTTTGAGACAGTAAAGTTCTTTTTCCTGAAGAAGCATAGCTATGAAAATATACAAAAGCCTTTTATTCCTACGCACATGTATGCAGCAGAGATTCTCGCAGAAGTACAAGAATGCAATTATTTTTCCTTCATCCTGCTTGTAAGACACAAATACATTGTACTTCATGAAATGCCTTAGAGCAACATATGCCACATGCCAATGCTTTCCTCTCAACTACCTTAGACTACAGCAAGTGCTTTCCTTCTTTTTCAGGTTTTTTTTTTAATTCAACTTCTGCAACTTGCATCTATATGTACTTTTTCTTCCCATTTTGTTTCTTTTTATAATTTCTATCAGTTTATTTAGAGAAAAGTGAAAGAGGAGCTTGGTTCCTTGACTTTCTGAAGAGAATTTCCTACATGGTTTTAATTCCTTCTGCACTTTAAATTACTCTGTCCAATTCATTCTCCCTTCCTCTTTGTTTCTCTCTTCCCTTGGGTCCATCAACCAAGCAGCAGAAAGTCTTTGTGTGTCTGTGTATGTGTGTGTTCTGATCTGAGCCAAATGATTGTGAATTACTCTGTCTGGCCTAGGCTATTATTAGACTTGCCAGCAACTGTGGCTCTTTTGATTATTTCAACAGCTGGTTTTGTTGCTTGTCTAAAGACGAAAAAGCACAGCTCTCTCCTCCCCGCAGAAACTGCTTACCCAGATAAAGGGCTGTGTCAGGGTCTGTTCCAAGACTGCTAAGGTGTATCTGCCATTGCTGCTCAGGAGTTCTCTGTAAGAGCTCAATCTACCTCCTGCAGACTTGTTAAAGCCTACATCCTTCCTAGGTACCTCCATTATTTACACACCTTTATCAGGTATCAAGCCAGTGACGCGTAGCACTTGACAAAAGAACTGTAAAGCTGTTTATCACTTGAAAATACCAGCATAAACTAGAAGTCAAAGCTCACAGACAGAGCATGGATGAATGTGTCTGGCAAGCACTCACTAGGAAATAATTACTTGCAAGAAATGGAGGCATTTAAAGCCTAAAAACCACTTCTAAGCTTGGATGCTTGTGACATTCCTCAGGGGTCCGTATTGGGACTGGTGCTGTTTAACATCACTGACATGGACAGTGGCACTGAGTGCACCCAGTGAGTTTACCAATGACACCAAGCTGTGTGGTGTGGTCAACATGCTAGAGGGCAGGGATGCCTTCCAGAGACACCTGGACAGACTTGGGAGGTGGGCCTGTGCAAACCTCATGAAGTTAAACAAGGCCAAGTGGGAGGTCCCGCACCTAGTTTGGGACGATCCCAAGTGCAAGTACAGGATGGGCAGAGAACGGACCAAGACTACCCCTTGGAAGAAGGACTTGGGAGTGTTAGCAGATGAGAAGCTTGACAAGTCTCAGCAATGTGTGCTTGCAGCCCAGAAACCCGACCATATTCTGGAATGCATCAAAAGAGAAATGGCCAACAGGTCAAGGAAGGTGATTCTCCCCCAGTACCTCGCTCTGGTGAGACCCCACCTGGAGTGCTGCATCTGGCTCTGGGGACCTCAGCATTTGAAAGACATGGACCTGTTAGAGAGTGTTTAGAGGAGGGCCACAAATATGACCCTAAGGCTCAAAGACCTCTCCTACAAAGACAGTTGAGAACTGAGGTTGTTCAGCCTGACAAAAAGCAGGCTTTGGGGAGACCTCACTCTGGCCTTCCAGTACTTTAAAGATGATTACAAAAAGGATGGAGAAGGACTTTTTACGTGGGCAGATAGTGACAGGACATGGGAGAATGGCTTTAAGCTGAAAGAGGGTGGGTTTAGATTAGACACTAGAAAGAAATTCTTCAATGTGAGGGTGGTGAGGCACTGCACCAGGTTGTCCAGACAGGTTGTGAATGTTCTGTCTCTGGAAGCATTCAAGGCCAGGCTGGATGGCACTCTGAATAACCTGGTCCAGTGGAAGGAAGGTATCCTTGCCCATGGCAGCTGGGTTGGAACTGGATGATTTATAAGGTCCCTCCCAACCCAAACTGTTCTTTGGTTCTATTAGTGGTACGCTGGCAGTGTGAGCATGCCCGCCCTGAAGAATTCTATATACTAGTAAGCAACCTCCTTTTGGAGGGATTGAGTATTATTGAATATTTTTGAATATTTTTTATTATTGAATATTATGACAAAAAATTCAGAAATATGATTCAAGTATTTAATTGAGTGTTGCCTTGCATTTTAATTTTGTTTAAATGTTGTGAAATTTTCTTGTTTCCAGTAGTATTGATTGGAAATTGTTTCCAGTACTGTTTTCAGTAATATGATGGTTATTACCACCTGACTGTTACATCCACATATGAATTCGTATCTTAGTTTGATCTCTTCCTTTCTGGTGAAATCCATCTTCAAGCAGTTACAGGCATTTCTTGAATGGCTCCTCTAGCCCCAAATACAGTCACTGTCCTGTGTGCATTTCCAGCTGGCAGAGCTTGGAGCATGGCCAAGTGGTTACTTCAGGGACTTCATCACTTTCTATAATTTGGTTATTGCACTTCCATTTTTAAATTGGACTTTTCTGGTGATCACTAAGGAACTCTTGATAATTGTCAACATTAAACACTCATGATCGCCCTATACTGTATTATGTGATATTTTGGGTAATGTTTTCTAAGTCATAGCTGGAGCTACTCTGTTTGGCATGATTTTCTTAGGCCTAAGATCTGTCCAAATGTATTTTTCAATTCTATATGCTTGGAAGCCTCTGTGTCAATTCCATCAACAGCAACAAAAGGTTTAATCCATTTTTGGGGACTCTTTGAATTTGTGCTATGTTCTATGGTTTATTTCTGGTTTTTCCTTCCTTAGTAATTTTACATGATACCAAGTTTCCTTTCTTTCCTGCAAACAGCAGTGAAACATATAGTATAAAAGGGAAATATTCAGGAAGTGGAAAATGGATGGTCCTTGTCATTCTTTGTGGTTAGCGGAGTTTAGGAGCTGAATACAGGTGCTGCATTTTGGCTTCACAGCAGAGAACCTGAATACAAACAACACATAGTTTGTTTTACATGGGAGAGCCTCTTTTGTCTCTCACACACGCACGTACCAACAGCACGTACCTGTGACAGCAGTGCTTCACTGAAGAGTTTTGTACCCGCTCTAGACCATGTACAAGGCATGTTGATCTTGCACTGAAATTTGTAAGGTGATTTCCTTGGACTACCATGCAATCTATTCATGCAGAGGTCATCCAAAGCATGAGGCTTTTGAGAACACATACCTGTAGTGGAAGGTTTCATTTGTCTGTTACACAGTCCTGCTGTACATTCAGTTTTATTCCTGGCCTTACATCTTCTTACAGTATAAAGCCTTATGTCCTTCAAAGTGTAACTATTATACCACTCAAACACTAAGAGCTCCAGTGGAAAAAAGCCTCTGTTAAGGAACTATGATTGTAAAGTCAAGCACCGAAACACTAAGAAATGCACAAGCAATTATTTGTATTCATGCATTATATATTTTTCAGTTTTGTGATGACATTTTTTTTCAACCTGTACAATATGTTTTATTCACTGTGAGTATAGAAAGTGCTCAGCATGTCAGCAGAGATATTGCTCAGAATTAGGATTACTCACTGTTTAGCTGTATCTTCCTGCTCTAATTTGTGGTCATATACTTCATTGATTTATTGTCCCTTGTTCACTTGCTCTGAAGCTGAATTTATCTTCCTTATATACTTTTTTAGTAGTACCTACAATGGAATACGACGTAAAACATTTATGATTTGGTTTTACAGTTACCGTATGAAGTGAAGAAGCAATATAATTTCTATTTAGATACAGACAACTGAGGCCCAGGGAACAAAAACAAACAAAAAGAAAATTAGAGGTAAAACTACACAAGTGTCTGACTTGAAACGTGGCCATATTTTTCATATCGCTTCAGCAGTGTTAAGTGTGTACCTCACTGGTTTCAAGTAGGTCCTAAGATGACCTCTTAAGTAGTTCAAACCACGGTAGTGAACTCAGGCCAAGACACACATCCTCCCAGCCGTGAACCACAACGGCTGCCAGCCAAAAGCCTGCCTGCTCCCAGCCAATATCGGGGCCGCAGTCTGCCGCACCCACAACTCCCTCAGCTCCCGGGGCTCCTGACTTTCCGGCCACCCATAGTAACTGTCCTTCTCACCTCACAGAATCACAGAATTGTGAGGAGGTCATCTGGTCCAAGCCCCCTGCCAAGGCAGGGCCACCTAGAGCAGGTGACACAGGAACGTGTCCAGGTGGGTTTTGAGTGTCTCCAGAGAGAGAGACTCCACGGCCTCCCTGGGCAGCCTATTCCAGTGCCCTGCCACCCTCGACATAAAGTTCTTCTTCATGCGGAGGTGGAACTTCTTGTGATTTAGTTTATGGCCATTGCTCCTTGTTCTGTCGCTGGGTACCAATGAAAACCGTTCTGGCACCATCCTCCTCTCGGCATCTCCTTGCCCTCGCCATGACGCGAGGCAGACCTCGCACCCTCTCGCCGCAAGCCCCTTCTCCCCTTTAGCAGGAGGCCGCCCGAGTTCGCACACCCCGCTCGCTGCCGGCGGTGGCCGCCGCGGGCCTCGCTCACCAGCCCATCCCCGCGCGGTGCCCGCGGCCGCGGAGCCGCTGCCCGGCGGAGCTGCCCGAAGGAGCGCTGCTGCCCAGCGGCGGCAGCCAGGTACCTCCCCCCGCCGCCGCCTCCTCCGCCCCCTTTTGTGGCGGTGCCAGGCGGCCGCCGGGTTTCCTGCTGACGCCGGAGAGCCGCGGATGGGCAGGAAAGGCCGCCTCTCCTCCCGCCTCGCCCCGCCGGCAGGAGCGCGGAGCGGTCTCCGGGAGAAGCGCGGCGGAGAGGGAGCAGGTGCGGGGCGGGCCCGGCGGCCGCGAGGGCCGGGGGGCTGCGCCGAGGAGAGGGCGCCGGCCATGGCAGCCCCCGCTTCTTGAATGCTGCCACCCGCCCCTCTGCCGCCGATGGCCGAAGCCTGGAGGCTGGAGGAGGACGAGGAGGAGCTGCGGGAGCTCGGCAGGAGGCACCGGAGGGTCGCGCTGAGCTCGGCGGCAGGTGAGGGTGGGGGCGCGGCGGGCCGTGGCGTCGCTTCCTTTGGGCTGGCCCTGGCCCGCTCCCCGTGTCTGGATTCCTGTCGGGGGCAGGGCGGTGTTGCCGGTGCCACCCCGAGGTGTGCCGGCCCCGGCGGCCTCGCCCCAGGGCAGCTCGGTTCAGCTGAGGTGCATCCGAACCGCAGGCGTTTGCCCGCGGGCCGCCCCCAGAGCTTGCTCCTGCTCCTAGCTGATCATAGTCATACAGTGGTTTAAGTTAGAAGGGGGCATAAAGATCGCCTGGTTCCAGCCCCCCTGCCGTGGACAAAGACACCTTCAACTAGACCAGAGTCCCATCCGACATGTCCTTGAGCAGCTCCAAGGATAGGGCATCCACAACTTCTCTGGGCAACCTTTTCCAGTGTTTCACCACCCTGATGCTAACCTGGGCATGTGCTGACCACCCCAGACATGTCCAGGTGCATAAGGTGACCTATCAGGAAATTAAATGCCTGTTTTTCTTCGGAGTACCAAGGTGGAGGAACATCCAGATAGCAAAGCTGACCACATTTAGCCATTTCTATGTAGGTATGGACAGCAGGCCCTGGCGAACAGGCAAGAACCAGTGCATGGTGTGTCTTTGTAGAGAGACCTGGACATAACAAGCTTTTGTTTGAAGTGATGGACTCAAGTGGACTCTGGCAGCAGTAGAAAGTATTTAATTCAGACATCATTGTTAATTGAGGGTCGTGCATGTCACTGTCCTGTGGTCACTGAGGTGTGAATGCAGCATTTCTTTTTCTGTCAGTGTAAAATCCCTTCCAGAATGAATCATTTCCCTGAGGTCTGTTTCCAGGTAAAATCTCAGCCATGCTACTTAGTTAAAGTTGAATTCCAAATATTCTGATTTTTAATAGTTATGGTATGACTGTAACAATTCAAGCACCTTCTGCAATTTGTGTGAGTTTGCATCCATTTGAGCAACAAGAAATTGAGTGTCCCTTTGTAGTTGATAAAAACAACGCAACATAAGGGATCCTAGAGGAAAACTTGGAAGGGGCAGGCCCCGTGGCCTTCAGTGACTCGAGTTACGTCAATGCCTATCTGGGCAGGTGCAGGATTAGCAGGACCCTATTGAAACCACTGTGGTTTGGCACATGTGCAGGGTTTTGCCTTGTCTGGGGTAGAGTGCAAAAAGCCAGTGTTGGTTCCTGTATGGTTTCCTCAGCAGGGAAATGTTCGTGCTGCTGGTTAGGATGTGTGTTGTCTAGAGGTGTTTCTTCTGGAGGTGTTTATTAGCGGAAAACATGAATTGGTTCTACAGTTTATATACGTAGATAACCTTTGTCACCTTCTTGTGGAACAAGCTTTGTTCCATAAAGCTTGTTCCTGGAATTTGTCTTGGCCACAGTTCTGCTAACCAGTAATAAAAGGTGTTTTTTCAATTTTTTGTTAGTTTTTTTTCCTGATAGTCATCCTTTGAAATGGGCCCAGCACTGTTTGTTTACCTTACTGGTGTAAAGTATGTGTGAATGACCAGTATTCTGCTTGAGCTGTCTCGCCTTCTTTCCATCTGTTTGCACATCTCTGTGGTGGAAAACAGCACTAAGACTCCCAGCAGAGTATTCTTAAGGCATCAGTGGAGAATATCATCCAAAGCAGATGATTTTGCCATTGTTCCCTTACTTGACCTTTATTTACATACTTTTGTTTACAAACCTATTGAAAATGAGCGGGGTTTTTTTCATGTAATGTTCGGTTACACTGCCAGAATGGTAATATAAATAGGTGTTAAAGAAGCCCGCGAGATATTCTGTTGTATGCTTTAAGAAATGTAGTGGCGCCTTAGCAGACTGTTAATTTAAGTATTTCAGTCTGTTAAACTGATTGTGAATGCAAGCGACTTAAATTTCTGGTATGTTCAGCTTGTGCATGGAAGTGCTTAAGAGCAGTTGATCACCTTTGTCCTGCTCGTGCAAGGCATGTATGCAAAGTGGGAGGTGAAAGTTCACAACTGCTTCTGACTTACTAAACACTCAGATGTAGTTAGCAGTGGTTTATTGGAGAAGCAGAGCACAGGAGGCTCTGGAATGAAGAAGTATTTCCCCTTGAAGCCAGTCGCGGTTGTGCTGCGCCACATACTGTAGGATGAAGCCACCTAAACTAAACTAACAGCTTGCTGCTGCTCGGGAGGTGTGATCTCCTTGGTGGATGTGTGCTTCTGTTCTCTCTTGTGTGTCAGCTCAGCTGCTTGTCCAACCTGTTGGTGAGTGAAATTACTGGAGTTGTGGTTTGGTGGTAGCCTGGGCTGATGTACTGGGTGGCTGCCTCACTCAGAGCCCTTGTGCTTGCTAGAACCTGCACCAACCTGTTCTGGTGCATTGTCCAAGCAGAGGGATATTTTCCTAGTTCTCTTCAGTGGGTAGGAGTCTTCTGATTCAGCTCACTGAAATGGTTTTGCACAGGTTTGAGTGAATGTTGAAGGTGGCACAAGGGAAAGAGTAGGAACATGCAGCCAGAGGGAGGTAAGAGCCTATGCCAGGCAGAAGTTAGTTTGGCTTAAATTGCTGTGAAATTGCAACCCGAGAGCTGTTAGAGGCCTACTCACGGAGGAGGGGGGTTATTTGGTTCACTGGAGGGTTGATTTGTTTGGTTTTTTGCTGTGTTGGGTTGGGGGCTTTTTTGCTGGTTTAATGAACTGGAGGTGCTTGCTTTTAGGCACTAGACTGCCAGAGCAGATATCGAAGCAGGGAAACTTTGAGGAATGAGACAGGAAGAACCATCTGTGTCCATGGGGTAGTTGTGGGTAGCTTGGGTGACTTTGTCTGACTGCCTATGTCTACCACACTGCATGTCATGATTCCATGTCATTATTTTCTCTGAATTCAAGAAAGTTTTTATTTGGCATGTTCTGGAAAACCTGTGGGAAGATATCAAATAGAGCAGTTTGAAACTCTTCTAAAGAAATTATTTTCCCTTTGAGAAAATGCTGATTGAATTTTATACACACATACACACACGCACACACACATATATATAGGTTTTTTAGGTTATAGGGAGGAGAAATACAATACATTCTTTAAAAAATGAGAACAATGGAAGTAGCTGCATAGGGTCATTAAAAATGTATCATCTGGTCACCTGCTCAGGGAAAGGAAGCCACTTTTGTTGTAAACTTTTAGGGTTTTTTACTGCAATATGGATAAGTACGATCAATAATTGATAATGCGATCAAGTTCTACCTCCCTTGTTGCATATTTCTGTCACATACATTGTTGTTCTGTGAAGTTATAGAGACCACAGGATCTTTACTGGGTTTTTTTGTTTAGAATGTTTACTTACTTGGTTTTTAATGAAGTGGAAACAAAAAAATTCTAAACAAACCAGAACAACAACCTCACTAAAATGCTATTTCTCCATAGACTTACGGGCTCTCTCCAGTCTAACTGTAGTCCTTAGTCTGGTGTGCTTTCCTATTTTCACTACCTTTTTATTCTGTGACTACTAACTAAAGTGGACTTGCAGGAAATTTTGTAGTGAATATAGTAAATTTTAGTTATGAGCTGCATTGGTTGATTATCTGTCCTTGCTGTCACATTAGGGCTGAGTACCACAGTATTCTGATATTATCTAAAGCGCACAAGAAATTTTTAACGTATTCGGTATCTGCATTATTTCCCTTTGAATTCTGGCCAGTGTTCCTTGAGAAAGAATAGCCCATTATGGTTGTGGCAGAAATCTCCTTACTTAAAAATAAAATGAAATTGCCAAATATGGAAGCCAATAATGAAATTTATTTGAGTTGATGATGAAGACCTCTGTGATTTGTACTTGAATGTGTAGTTAAAAGTACAGGTGGCCAATAGTACAAGGAAAGGCTTTGGTTTAATTTAATATTACTCTGGTTTTTTTACTTACCATAAGTGCTTGTCTGTGGTTTGTTCTCATACAATGGCTGTAAATTTTGCATGAGTTTCACTATGCTGATTGAAACATCTCTGGGTCGAGTTTTGTTGGTTTTTTCCCCCCCTTCCCCTATTTCTGTTTTCTCCATAGTAGTTCAGATGTTTCCAGGAAGTTTTTCAACTCTAGTGAGCAGTTTTAGATTATGGGTGAAATCATCTGGTTTTGGTTGGTTGATTGACTGGATGCTTTGGGGTTTTTTATGCCAAAACAAGATTTAGTTCAGAGTTGGATCAATTCTTTACACTCCCGCAACTCCCACATCAAACTGGCGCTGACTTGTTTTTGAAGCTGAGAACAATGAGCTGTATCCAGTATAACAAATTAAGGTTGAATATTTCACTGCTCAACATGCTGAGAGGTTATAGGGGTGCATTTCTGTAGCGTTTCTGACAGAGTTCAGTGAACATTAATTTGCAGGCATCATGGACTTTTTACAGATAAATAAAGAATTTAATACAACAATGCTCAGCAGTTGTTCCCATGTTAATGCAAAACTACGTATTTGGCCTTAAGAAGTAAAAACTAAGATGATCTGAAATTCTTCAATAAATTCTTGGGTCTGAGACTGTTTCAGTGGTGGTGTCCTTTAGGGTTCACTGGATCACAACAACAACAGCTCAAGCTTAGTCCTTCCCGAGGGGTGCCAGCGACCCTGGAGCTGGGAGAAAGCATGATTAGGGAAAGGGCAATTTGAAGACTTATTTGCTTAACTGACTCATATTTAAGAAGTGGAAAGATCGGCATCTTGCAGAAGAGAAGTCAGCATTGTTTGGCTGGAAACTTCTTTGCGTGCCTGTGTCCTTCAGTGCTGATCTGGAAATTGTCCTACTTGTCCATACCAAGTGTAACCATTTATCCTCTTATTCAGAGAAGCGAAAAATAGTCCCCATCAAGTAGATTAGCTGTTTTAAATAAATTCATGAAGTCTACCTGTGATCTGGTAGTCTGTCCGCATGTACACAAGAAGCCCTTAGAAAGAGGATTAAGAGGAGCAGTCAGGATAGGGGAATGGGTGCCGTTATTTTATTTCTTTCTTTGTTTAGTCAGCTCACAAATTCAAGAAGCAGTGGAGTTGATGGCCAGCTGAACATCACTTCCCTCTTTTCCCTGGGATTCAGGCTGTTTTGTTTTGGTAGGCCCGATGCAGATTTAGGAGCTTCACTTTTAATAACTGCTTCAGGAACCACAGCAGTAAAACACTTAAGATCCAAAGAGCACAAATAATTTAATTCTCTTGTAATAATGTCTGACTGATGCTGGTGTGTTGTGTCTTGTAAGTATTAAGAAGATTATGTGATTAGGCGTTTTTCAGAGCCCGTTGAAGTTACTGCACACATTTCTACTGTATTTCATGTGTAGTAGGCTTTGACTGTAGTTTGCTTGAGGTAGATATGAATACTAACT
Organism: Oreocharis arfaki; assembly: GCA_013398015.1. Lineage (NCBI taxonomy): Eukaryota > Metazoa > Chordata > Aves > Passeriformes > Paramythiidae > Oreocharis > Oreocharis arfaki. The sequence continues at coordinate 178,162 of VZRR01005873.1, read as the reverse complement.
AAAGTTTTTCTGGAAGTTAAATAACGTAGCCTATACATGGAAATTCTCCAACATATCTTGAAATTCAAGTTAGTGGCAAGAAAAAAACCTGCTTGCAGTTACTTGGCCAGGAGTGTAGACTGAACCCCGAAGAATGTTGTGCCCTCTGAAGAAACAACACTTCCAAAAATGAAGGCTGGTCTTATGAAAATAATTAAATAACTTCTGATAGTCACTGGGGTGATTTCCTAGCCAAGGAAACTGTAGAAAGACAAATAATCATAAGTATCATTATTAAGTGGTTAAATGGACCTTCTTTATTTAGGTTAGGGCCAAAGCAAGGCATAGAAGTATGTAATTGCTGTGGGAGAGGTGAGTTTGTCACCAGAAAATGACCCATAGGACTATGATTGCCCAAAGACCTTGCTGTTACCTGTGTTGTAAGATATCATTTCCTGTCAGGGCAGCAAATGATAAGTCTGGGTTGTTGTATAAAGAATGGGGATAGACAGCAAAGGGTAAAATGAGTCATAACCTCATTGCAAGAAGCTTTTGCCAGAGTGGTTGTTGTTTATAGATGGAAAAAAATGAAATATTTGCGAATAAATTTGTCAATATTTGCTTTTGAGAGTGTAGCATTTGTTGTCCCGAAATGGGTTCTTTCACCCAGTGTGCAGAAGCCAATCCACACAGAGTCAAGGTATTTGATTGATACAGTTCAGCACAGAAAGGGGTCCTAGCTGGCAAATTCACAAAGCCAGTACAGCAATTATCAAAACTTTTCATTATTTGTACATTTTGATAAGCAAAGGCATTAATGTTTATTGGCTATAATTTATATAGTTCTCTTACTAATTAGTATTTTATTTCTGTTAGTTAAATGACTCTCTTGCTTCTTCTGCTAATCAGCCCACATCCTCAGTCTTCCTTTGAGTATGTTTCTTGGGTTGGTGTCTGTGAGTCAGTGGTTGTGGTCTTCCCCTGCCAGAATTGCCTTTTACCTAGTAAGCAGATTAGTTTGATGAGTTGGCTTTGTTTATTCCTCCTAATCTGGTTCCTGCTGGCCTTATCTTGGACATTCTGCCCAGTGTCCTTGTAGTCTATCAGTTCAGCATTCCATTGTGATTCTGTTTCTCAAATTTTGTACTCTGAAATTCTCCCTTCTTTTTTTTTCTTTCTCTATAGCTGCAGTCTCTGAGGCATGTTGAGCTGCAATTACTGAGACGTTAAATATAATTTATCTATTGGGAAGCCGTGCATCACCTTGATTTAAAATCTGGAAACAAAAGAGTAGTGGCGTTAACGCTCTCCATTTAAAGTTAATGTAGTTCTCTGTGTTTTGTTTCAATAAGCATCTCGTATAATATGTGCCATATGAAATTTTATTTTGATAGCACTAAAGTAATTTGCCATGAACTTCTTTTATTATGCTTTTTATCTATAGTTAAATACAATGCTTTAGCATGGTTTAGTTTCTTTGCTTTGATGACTTTGTGTTTGTGTCCGTGGAAGTGTTGTCTGGAAGGGAGCTCTGGGGTCACCTAGTCCAGCCTCCTTCTTGAAGCAGGCCTGTTGCCAAGGCTAGATCCATCCAGCCAGGGCTTCATCTAGCTATGTCTTGAAAAGTCTCCCAGAAGAGAGGGATTTACAGCCTCTGCAGGTAACCTGTTTCAGTGCTTCACTTATTACTAATGGGAGAACTTTTGCTTACATAGAACCTGAACCTCTCAAGCTACATTTGTGACCATTGCCCCCTTCAATATTGTCCCCTAACACCAGGAAGAGTTTGCATTTTTGGTCTTTCCTGCTACCCTACGAGTAGCTGTGCGCCATGGTTAAATAGCTTCTTTGCCTTCTCTTTTCTGGGGTAAAGGAGTCTGGCCCCTTCAGTCTTCTCATTGCACAGTCCTGCCTTGCTTATTCAGGTTCTCAGACTGTACAAAAAAATTGTAGTGGAAGTGTTGTTTTCATTGCTGGCCGAGATTTTTTATTCTGCTCTTGAAGAACAGTATGCACAAAAGGCACTGAGGCATTCCAACAGCAGATTTGGGAACACAATATATCATCTGTTGATCCGTGGTTTATGCTTGGCAAGCATCCTTCCCTTTAGTGAAGGACGAAAATAAGTTTTATGGGGAAGCGTAGATTTAGGGGTTGATGGCACATACCAAGAAAACTTCCCATATTTCCCCTCAATGTTGTATAAATTTTGACAGACACAAGATCTTATGTATGTCAATATCTTTAAATTGACCACTTGATGTAGTGCTGTTACACTAATTGCTTCAGGTCATGTTTTAAATCTGTAGAGATTTGTATGGATTTCATGTGTTATTCTAAAAACATCAATTCTGACTTGAGAATTTAGAATCTTCTCACAAAAGTTAATGGAATGCTAAATAAGATGCTTCAAAGATGAACCTAATTGATTTAGGAATTCTTGCATGTGTTATAAAACAAATCTCTCCCTGTTTTCCTGCTTTCTGTGGCTGTATTTGGATTCAGCCTGAAGGGCTGGATGGCAGCAAGGCTGAGAATATTCACACTGGAGTAGAAGCTGGATGCAACAAATGTTACTGTTCATGGTTTTTTTCTTTCCCCATAGCTTTTAAAGAGGTCGTAGCATTTATTTTGTGTGTGTGTGTGTTACTACCTCAGTCAGCTTGTTCAGGCTTTTGAAGAAAATGTGGTTGGATCAGAACATGTTAAAGATTTCGAATGATTGCCATTGTTACTCCTGTGACTAATAGTGGGCACACCGTCCGCCTTTCAGAGCTGTGCTGGTAGCTCGTGTGTCCCGGTGCACAAAATGAAAAAAACAAATGTCTTCAGGAAAGTATGCAAGAAACACCTCCTAGGATTCAATTTTTACTTCCAAGAGAGATTCTTTCCCCTCTGCAGTCGATTTCTTAGCAACTTCTGGGAGGCTGCATATGAAAGGCCCTGCTAAATTGCTGCCAATGGATTTATCTTTCACAAATTCAATTCCTTTTTTGAATCCGCTTAGACTTTTAGTCCTCAAATCTTAGGTGGTAGTAAGGAACACGATCATTCATTTTATGAAACCAGTTACTGCCTTTTACATACTGGTTCATATTTCTGCTGGGTATTCACTGGTTCTTGAATTATGATGATAAATTTCTTATCTGTGTTCTGCTCTTTAATATGGTCTTGATCACGGTGATTTACTTCCTTAAAAACTTAGTAAATTTTCAAGCACTGTGTTTCCTACAAAAGGGTTTCTGATCCATTCTCCTTCTAGACAGAATATTGTATGCATAAAAGAAGCTGTTTGACTTTTTTCTTTAGATTCTATTTATAAGAGATAAGCTAAAATTAATACAATTTGTTTTCTCAAGGTGATAATTTTGTATTCATCATGAATTCCTTCTTACTTTAAAACCTGAGTGCTCAATATCACAGATCTATACACGAAAATTGGTTCAGGTGGTGCACATCTGTGCTAAATCATTTACAAGAATTTTTGAGTGCACAGTGTACTGTGATCTTATTGGTTATTAAAATGCTGTTGGTTCATCCTGTTGGAGAGATGGGACATAAATGTCTGGACACAAGCTCAGCATTTCAATAACTTCCTCATAATAAATTCCTCTGTTGGTGTGCTGTATTGATTTTATAACTGTCTGCACTGTGAATTTAGGGTACAAAACAAATAGAAATGTGGGGCTTGGGACCAAAGTAGAAGTTTTGTAAGAAGTCTCTCCTTCTACCTAGCGCTTGAAGAACAGCATTGTCAGGTGCCACAGTTCAACAGATGGCAAATGCTGTGAACTTTGTCATTTGTCTTAAGCTTGTCATTCTTAGCAAGTATATCTGACACAACACCCAGTGAACTCTGAACTGGGATGATGAAGTTCACCTGAAAATGGAGTTCTTGAGGCTGGGCACCTGCCACATCCTACCTGGACGGTCTACCACATCCATCATTAAGCAGGTCAAGTCCATGCTTGGAAGAGCATCACTGCCAGCGTGGAACAAGTATCACTGAAGGATGAAATGGGATAATGCTGCAGACCTCATGTACTCAGCATTTAACAGCCTAACTTTAGGAAAAAACTGGGATTTTTTCTGTTCTAGTGTGCAAAGCTTGCTGCAGATTACCAGTATAATCTCTGGGAAATGCATGGTAGCAGCTGCCATGACATCAGGCACATTTCATTTCTCTAATTGCTGTCCACTAGCTTGATGTTTGTGGATCCATTATCAAGAACTATTTGAAGTGTGTCATTACGGTATTTTGGCACCATAGCAATGTAGAGGTACTTATTAGTGTATTTACAGAGGTTGAATGCCTCTGACAGTATCTGTAGGCCTTTTTGGTGAGCGCTCAGAATTGGGGAGAGGTCTAGGAGCACATGGGAGGGAAGTTATTTCCCCCAAGGTACAAAACAATTGGAACTGTTTCTGCCAGCATTACCAGAGTGTCCAGAAAAGCTGTGTTTATCTGTGGTAAGCACACAGTTCTTTGTTTCGAGTGTTTCTGAATGCTTAATAGCTTTGCCATCCTTTTACTTGGTCATTTTAAGTTGCCATGTGATTTTTGAAGCCTTTCATTGAACTGTAGGTGAAACTGCTTTGTGTTACCATGAGTAGCAGCTGAATGGATGAAATTTGCATTTAGAAGACTGAGAACAAGATGCAGTAGCCTCATGTCAAGGGTAGAAGCAGGTAAAGAATTACTTTTATAATAGCTGCTTTTTCTACTGTGTGTTTTTGAGGGACTGGGAGGAGAAGGAAGTACGATTGTCAAACATTTGGAAAAAACAGGTGAGGAAGCTTTGTGAAATACTGTAATATTCTCAGAAATAAATACAGCAGTCAGCTTTTGTCTATAGTACAAGGGCCACATGTGAAAAATGAAAGGAGTATGTATCTGAGTGGTTGTTCAGAAGGCATTTCTTAGAATTGTGACTTACAGCTTTCATTTTGTACACAGAAAGAACTCCAGTATTTTTAATATGATTTGTATGTTTTGAAAATTCTACCACGTTTTCAATTTTTAAATAAAAAATAATACACCAGACTCTGTGTTGTGAGCCATACTTATTTTTACTGAGCATGCTTGAGCTTGCTACCAAGTGGTATAAAAGCCCTGTGCTTTTATAAAACCCGAGGAGGGGTTGCCTACCTCTGTTTCATCACAGCAGATGGTCTTTCTATTCTGTAAGTTACTATTCCCTTCCCTGTCTCCTGTCTTCCCCTTTTTAAAACATCATTATCTTCTTCTGTTTTGGAGCTTGGGAGGGTATATTTCACATGGGTTAGGCAAGTGGGCCTGTCTTAAGAAGGTAATAGCAATGGTGTCCAGCGACTACATCTTTCTGTCCTTGTCAAAGACATTGAGCACCTGTGGGCTTCCTCAGTAATCCTCTCCTCCTCAGTGCTCTTACCAATTAGTCAGGACTTCCAATGTGCTCCCACTGTTGGAATTGACCTTCCATTTCCAATTACTGTCTCTAGTTGTAGTAAGATCCTTATTTATTGTTGAGATCCTTATTTATTGTAAGATCCTTATTTATTGTTGCTCAGATAAGTCCACACACCTTCGTTTTCCCATGGATGCAAAAGACATGGCTACAGAGGGATCAGTTGGCCTGCACACATGGGCCTTCTGCACCAGGTGACATCATGGTGCAAGGAATCCAGCTGTACATAGTGATTACTGGTCAGGATGGTCCTCCAGGACTAAAGGGCACACGTGTGCAGGTTTACATGCACACATTAGGCCAGTAATGAAGGACTCTGAGGTACCTTAAAGGGGATTTAGTAGATGTTTAACACTTACCTTGGAGCAGATGTGGATAAATGCGTTGCATACCTCAGTAAAATGTCTTCAGAATGCCAGGTGACTCACATCTTTAAAAATTGGATGCTGATCATTTTATTATTAAATAATACACATTAAAACATTACTTGTTTCAATAACAGCAAAGTGCAGGGCTTCCTATTCTGTAGAAGTCTGGCAGAGTTGCACAACTTTAAGCATGTGCTCAAAGCTGATGGATGAGGGTTATCTCAGGCTGCAACACTTTCTTTGTGTATGCCACCATCATTAAACAAATCAATTTTTTGCACCTTCACATTAATCCCTTTTATGATGTGTCTAGGTCTTGTAATCTTTGTTTGATGATTAAGTGCAAGAGACCTTTCTGGGAATAATCCGTGTTATGGTACTTCAGAAGAATCCAGTGCAAGTGAGAAGCAATTGTTACATTCAGTTTCCCCAGATTTTTTTATTTCTCTGTTGGGCAGAAAAACCAGTGTCACTGGAGGGAAAATACTTTGTTAATAGGCTAATTTCAAATGCACTTCCCTAGAAAATTAGTATTTGTAACAAAGTCATTGAGATTTAAGACTGTTCTCGTTAGGTGAACTGGGTAAACAGCTTGGGGATTCTTTAATCATAGAGACAAAGGACCATAAAATATTCCAAAAACAAGCTATTCAGTATTTCAGTGGTATCTTAAGGGAAATAAATATTTTCGTTTGCCTGGTACATTTCTTCTATTTTTAGAGCTACTGGGTTTTTTTGATGGTTGAGTGTATTACAGGCCTTTCTTTTCATACATTATTTTCTTTCTCTCTGTGTCATTTCATCTTCCCAGTCTCCAGATTCCTTCCACAGTGCAGACCTGTGCTCTTTCTTGCATTCACTGTCATGTCTGATCTCTAAATTGGAAGCAATGTCACCTTTATTCTATCAGTGGCTTCGCAGGATGAAATAGTCAAGAAAGAAATTTTCTTGTTTGTTTTAAAGCCAAATTAGTTTCCTAATATACAGAAGGGGGAATATCTTCTGAATTGCTATTCAGCACTTTATTGTGAATCCATGTCTTGCTGACTTTGAATATGACTTAGTTTCCAAGTGCTTAATGCATACACTGGGGACTTTTGTTGCCGAGGTTTGCCGTCTCAAAGGTAGAAATGTATTGTTTCAGATTAGCAAATTCAGAAAACTTTTAATCGTCCAATGAGACAGGATTCTTAGTTTGGTGAGGTGGGAAGGGTGAAATTTGCAGTTTTTTACATCCAAGAATAAGTGTTCTTACTATACAGCATAGTAGATGGAGAGTCCAGCTTTTGAAACTAATACGATAGAGTGTGGCTTCTCAAAAATGCTAAGTGGTTATCTGAAATGTGTACAACAAAGGCTCTTTCTACAGCACCTAGTTTCGTACTGTGTAGATGAAGGGAAATTGTTTAAATGGTCAAAGTGATATCCCCTGCAGTACTAGCCTTAAAGTGGCCAGAAATGCACATGTTTAGGAAACGGTTGTTCAACAGGAAAATATCCAAAACAAACAAGCTAAATGCCCTGTGGAAAGCTTAAAGAAAATTGTTCTTTTTATTATTTACAGGAAGACTTTTATCATTACCTTAGTCATTCCACAGCAATGTTTCTCTGTGCGTATCTTAGGTCTCCTGGCACAGAAAGTGCCCCTAAGTTGTGTAGTAAGGGGCATGTTCTGACAGGTGAATGTAACTACACACAGGTGTTCAAAGCTGGAGGCTCTTTTGGTGCTGGATGTTCTAGTTCTGAAGCAGGGCAAGCCCCTGAGGAGGAAAATAATGGAATAAATTTGGATCTTGCATATGGTGTATGAATGTTTATAAGATGGTCTGTTAATAGAGTGTCGGAAGGACAAGTTTATTCACACATCTAACTATTGCATTTATTGCATGTTGTGTATCAGCACCCTGTGACAGGCGCCATAGGTAAGACTGAGTGAGCTCTGTGGTCTAGCTGAGGAATATGCAGAATCTCTGCAGGCATGCTAAATCTCTGATTTGGGAAGAAAAAGGTAGTACAGTGCTCTTGAAAGATAATTTCCTTTTAATGGCAATGCTAGCAACATCAGAGAATTATTTTTCAGAAATGTAGATTTAACATTTCTGAAATGCCTAGGAAGGAATATGCTTTGTGGTTATAAGTCTTCTGTTCATCAAAATGTTGAGTCAGCTGATACTTTCCTCATAGAAGTATCAAAAAAATTAAATAGTAGGGCTCATCTAGAGTAGCTCCCGCTGTGATTCTGGTGGTGTACTGATACCTGTGTCTAGCTGTACTTGAAGTACATAATCTAAGAATTACATTGCACTGATCAGCTGGGATGTCTTTTACAAGGATGTGGGGATTTGTACTTTCAGGAGTTGCTCATTTCTTGAAAAAAGAGCTTTAGAAACAGCTGTATCCTGAATTTCCTTCATAAACAACTGTGGTAGAAGGCAGAAGTGTGGTAACATAGGTATGTAGTGGGTGTATTTGATTGCTTATGTACTTTGTTTATCATTTCTGGCTTAAGAACAAGCCCAGTTCCCAGTGCTGAGTTTGGTCTAGGTTCTTACAGCACAAACCTTTTAGAGAAATGGTGAGAGCTTACACAGTCTGTTGCCTTTCTCTTTTGTTTTCTGCGTCAGCCCCGTCTTATGATGTCGCATATGTTCACACTGATGCACACACACTTTTGCTGTTGCAGTGTAGGAGAAATATAGGGGCAAGAATGAGGGGGTGGAACTTCAGAGTCACAAAAACAAATCAACAGCAAATGTAGCAGTGGCAAATGTAGCCTTTGCTGTCCAATAAAATCCTTTTCTCACTTATATGTTGTGCACTTATAAGTGCACTAAAGGCTTTAATGGTGATTATAGTTTATTTTTAATCTTTTTAGCAAGGTAAAGATACTATAACTTAAAGTCTTTGAATAATGAATATGCTTTATGGTGGTCAGTTTAGGTTTTAAAGTTAAATGCTTGCCTGCAGAGGTTCAGTTTGTTCTCAGCTATGTGTTGGGGTCCACCCCCAGCCATCTGTAAGTCGTATTTAAGAGTGGGGGAAAGAAGCATTACTCCAAGTATGAAAAACTGCAGGAATGCTTTGTGCTTACATATTCAGTTACTGTTTATCACTAAAACTGACAGACTACTATAATTTCATTGTGGGGGGATGTTATAATGTTGGTTTTTCCCTGGCAGTGTACTGCTATGGAATTCAACAGCATACTGTAGAATTTAAAACAAGTTTAAAAACTGTCTGCCTTTACAATTAAAAACTCTGAGCGTGTCCTGATTTTGTGGCCTTTTGTAGTAAAGGGAAAGCTATACATAAAGTAAATTTAAGAAGTTTCTTCCAAGTCTCATTAATCTCTCCTTGAGCCTTCTGCCTTTTAAACAACTGATAAGGGACTCTGCTGTTAAAATATTAAAATACATAAACAAATGTTCAGTTTTATGGCTGTTCAGTTTATGTTCAGTTGTATAGCTGTTCCTAACAAAATTGACCAAAATTTATAGTAGATTCTACACAGTGGAATCAATTTGCAGTGTTCTGCTTCCTTACCTGAGGGAAGTGCTGAAAAGAAGGAAGAGTTGCTTTGAGCCACAATATGCCTTAACAAACAGAGTCAAAAAGGTGGCAGTATCAGTGGCAGTTAGTGCTTGTCGCAGTGTAAATAAAGCAACTAGCATTGAAAATCCTGCACAAATGCAGATCTTTTTCCCAGAAAATGTGTATTTAGTTTGAGTGAGGGCTCCATCTGCATTGGCAATTAGAGATGGAAATTTGGGTCTCTTGGTGCAGTTGGCTGACAGGGACTGGTGCACCATTTAGCTGTGATCACCTGGGTCTAGATGCGTGTGACTAAAACAGTGGCAGGAGCCCTCACATTTCTGCTGCTGTATTGTAAAGCTACTGTATTGGTCTTAGCATCTGGGTTTGTTAAGGCCTGGCAGCCTTCAAAGCTTATTGGAGATTGATGCATTCAGATTAGGGCAACTCCTTCAGCCTTTTTCGATAATTTGCCTATCCTGAAAACATTACTTCTCTCTATATTTTGGTGTTGCCAGCACTGCTTAGAAGCTCATCGTTCCCATTGCTTGGTTTATCTAGAGGTTTGCCATTGTTACAGTAGCGTGTCATGCTTTCTTTCCTTATGAAACTGCTGCTGAGCCATCAGGGGCTAAAAACTATGGGGATGGAGACTGCTGATTGCTCTAACTTTGTGTCTTCCTAAAGAGTGTTACGGTGTCCCACCTCTTTTGCTGACTGGTCAATTCAACAGGCATAGTTAAGCTGTAAGATACAGTATTTCCCAGAAATGGGAATGATATGTGCCCCCCTTTCCTCCCTTCAGCCAATTCAGCTTTTAAGAGATCAACCTATGGAATGGGGTTAAAAGTGGGAAGTTACCAGCCTCCGGAGGTAATTCCGTTGGAGGTTCCCCAGTAGCTTTGCAGTTTTAATGTGGCAAAATGTGTGTTAACTCTTCACTCATTTTTCAACAACATTTTATGTTTATACTTGAATTTTTTTCTAGTGAGAGCAAACTTCTCAGTTGAAGTCACTCTTAGCAACAAGATGCTTTGAAGAAGCTTGCAAAATAAACAAAGGAAAATAATGGCTCTGCTTAGTGTGAGTTGCCTTTTTCCTTTTCTTTGCTTGTCTTCCAGAGACAAGAGCGATTGCCTTAAAAGATATTGTTTTCTGCATTGGTGGTCTTTTTGGCAAAAACTTAAGCTATTTGCGGTTTGTAGAGCAACTGAAATGATTTTGACTCAGTTATTTTTCTCCTGATGGTTATGTTTGTATTTTCCTTGAGAAGAAAAACTGTTCTATCATATTAAAAGCAAACAACAAAAGAAGCTAATTTTCCTGTGCTTGAAGTGTAAGAGAATCACCAGTTAGAGAAACCTGACCCTTTCTGAAAGCAACTAGAGCATGGCATTTCTGTCCGCTGCTCAACCTTTGAATGCTGAAAAGAGGCATAAGGTGTCCATGCTACTGCTGAAATACACAGCACGATTTTGTGAATAAACACTAGATTTGCCAAACAGTTGTGGTATGAGGAGCAGATCTTTGTGCCCTGATGTCTTCCTTGATTCTTCTGCTGTGCTCAGAACTGGGCAGCAGTCTTTCCAACTTCAGCCTGGAGTCTCTGACTTCTTCCACCTCGTCTGCTCCACCTGCCAGCTTCTTGGCTTCTTGCACTGTATCCTGCTGCTGGACATGGCTGATATATTTCTCCTTCATGGCTGTAATTTTATGAGGGCAACAAAGGTTTTGTAAATAGTAGATGTAAGTATGAAGTGGAGAAAATCTTAAAGTATGGTCTGCAGGAGGTTGGAGCATGGTCAGTTCTTACGGACTGAGAGACTGCAGAGCTCTGGCTATGCAACTTGTGGATTGGAGGACGGGCAGAAAGAACTTCATTAACTAAAATAAAGTTAGAATTGTACAATCCAGTTCTGTAGCTTGTGAGTAGTAGCTGCTTATGAATTTCTAGTATATTTTACTACAGCTACATGCACACTAAGGAATTTTATTACTTTTAGGAACAGAAGGATAGGGAGGACAGTAATGGTGTCTTGTGTCTGGGAGGTAGTATCTGTCACTGGAAGTGGCATTTTTTCCTGTGCATTTTCCATGCCAGAGTGCAGACTGGCCTGTTTGTTCATTTTAAGTGCTAGTCTAGCAGCATTCAATGTTTACTCTAATCTGACACGTGGTTTTGGCTTCCAGAGTTTAGAATTGAAGAATATACAGTTTTCTGCTGGAAAGACATCATGTCCTGTAATGTTTTATAGCAATTTATGACTTTGATATAGAGGAAGATCTATAATGAAGGATTTAATTTTCAGATCTTTGCAACTATACAGTGTTCTTGCTTATTTCGGTTAGAAAAGATTGCAGAGAGATCTCTCCACTGTTGAGGTAACATGTATAGACGAAAGAGAATCAGTTGTGGGCATGCACTTTTTAGACTCAGCTTTTTCAAGCCAAGGATTTACCTACAGAATGGAGAGATAAGATCTGCATGTGTGTGTATGTTTAAATGTGACATATGCGAGTGTGTGTGTATTTAAAAAAAAAATCTATTGCCTGTTTTTTCTAGGCTTTCATACTCTAGTGTTTCTAGAGGTGTGTCATTACTTGAATTGGTGCTTGTATGCCAAATTCTGAATGCCAAAACAGCATTTAGAATTGTAAAATTTACAGAATCACAGAATCAATAAGGTTGGAAAAGACTTCTGAGATTGAGGCCACCCTATGACCAAACACACCTTGTCAGCCAGACCATGGCGCCAAGTGCCATGTCCAGTCTTTTCTTAAACACCTCCAGGGACGGTGACTTCACCACCTAATTGACTCCAAGCACCTAACTGGAAGATTGAGCTCTTTGAGTCTCTCACTACACTTAATACTGAAACAAATTTAAAAGATTAAGTTCACAGCAAACTTAAAGAGGTTTTGGTTCTATTTTAAAATGCTGGCTCTTTGTTTGGAAGATTACAGTTCGTTCTTTTCAAGAAGACCAGTATGTGTGTGGATGGTGTGCTCTCACTAAGTTTATCAGTAAATAAAATGTGCAAAACCAAATGTAATATTGAAATGTTGAAACAGGGATGAAAATAAAAGGGAAAAGGGAATCACATTGATTTCCTGAATGAGCAGGTTGCAGCGGTGTGGGTGGGCTGTGGTGGATCTGCTGACTGGACGTGGGCTACGTGGGAGAGCTTCCAGATGCTGTGCTTACGTGGGCTCTGACTCGGTTTCTTCCTTCTCACTGGTTTATTCACATGATCGTTTTAGCAGTGGGAGGGCTTTGTCTGAATACTGTTAGATTGTGGCTGCATGCAGAGCAGGGGACACTGATAACAAGCTGCAGATGGCAAGCAGATTTCAGTAGGAAGTCCGGTCTCATTTTTTTCAGTGCTCACAGGTAAGGAGGTTACATGATAAGGATGGAAGGAGTGTGTGTTTGAAGTACTGTTGCTGCAACTCTGATTTGAGCTATTCCAGAGCTGTACCATGCTGCTTCTGCTACCAGAGTTGCACACAGTGTGATGAAATGGAGATCACTGCAAGTCACGAAGACAATAAATTAATAACTGTGTGGCTGTGACAGCTCAGTAGGAGCACCTATGGATGGAAAAAGCATTACATACTTTTAAGCACTGTTGACATGAGATAATTTTTTACCACTTTAATGAAAACATAATCAAATGAGCACATAAAGCTTGGAGAGGAAAATATTTCTTTTACACAGGAGATAAAACTGCACAAACAAATGTCTGCTGTCAACAGAACAAATTTTATTTCAAATGCAGAGCTTTAAGATTGAAAATACAATCTGTGAGTGTGAAAATATTTTTAGGAAGACTCTTCTGTATAGACAAGCTTTTCAGTGAAGTGTTTATTAACACACAAAAAATAGCATTCTATTCTGTTCTAAGATTCTATTCTTTTCTATTCTAAAATACACACAGATCAAATTAGGAGCAAAATTACCATGGTCAGTGGAGATTATGTGTTGCTGTAGGAATTACCCTCTGCTTGTATAGTGGATTTTTCTGCATTAAAAGATTAAACCCCCCTCTAATTTTAGAATATATGCATTTTAGGTGGACAACAGTTTCAATTTTTCAGGTAGTTCAGAAGTCATGCAGTAAAAGATATCTGGACTTAAAATATAAATGATAATCCATGAATTCTAATATCACAGCACTGTGGTTATTTTGTAATGCTTGGATGATAATCGTAACACTTGGGAGAAGTATTTTATACTTTCTTCACATACTAGAGCTTTATGTGTAGATTTTTGTGAATCAATGTCATTAGTCCAAATAAGCTACTTGAAATACTTACAGGATAAACAAAACCCTTTCTAAAAACACAGAAAGATTCAGTATCTGGACCCCCCAGAAGCTGAAGAGTTAATGGTGGGGCTCCACTGGATTCAGTGTATTTGCAGATGTTGCTGCAACCAACTGCTGATTTTTCTCCCATCCTGTCAGGGAACTCTGCCAGCCATGATTCATGGAATGATTTTTTTGCGCTGAGTAATCTGTGGTTTTTCTTTTTTCCTCTTCCCTCTCCCTTATTTTTACCGTGAACTAAAGCCCTATTCATTTCAGCTAAAAGGAGGAGAAGCTTCCAAAGCATTAACACAAAACATTAAATACACTGTGTTTTGAGTGGAGGAATTGTAACAAATGTTAAACTTGCAGTAATTTTACTTGGTCTTAGGCAGTTTAGTCCAGTGTGGGAAAACAGTTTTAGAAGAGAATCAACTTTTGGTTTTGCTAGTCATATGGTTTCACAGTTCTCTTAAGACTTCTGTACTAGTATTGCTAAAGAACTTCCAACTTCTATGCTGATATTATGCCTCCTTTCTCACAGATCGCTCAGAAAGAAATAAACCAGACTGCCGCTCTTCAGGGTAAGAACTGTATTTCTCTATTTATTTTTCCCTTCTCTTTTTTTTTTCCCCTTATTTTTATCTTTTATTGGATGAAGTAGGAAATTGGCCAGAAAAATAAAAATGCCATTTTTCTACTTCTCTGTTTTGGTAACAGTAATGTAATATCAAAATAATTTTGTTTTAAAAATAATTGTTTTATATTCCTTATGGGAAAATTTTTTTTCAAGAAATTAATAGGACTTGCTACATTGTAATTGTGTACACTTAAACTCCAAAGGCTTGTTTATGTATCATACACAGGGTTGTTTGGTGAAACTGTGGTTTAAAACAAGAAGCCCCTCATGACTTTCGCTGCTTTGAACTGTTTGCTTCTACAGCAAGGAAAATAATTCTTGGTTCAGTCAAAAATAGCAACACTTTATTATTTATTCCATTACCTCTGATCCCATCATGCATAAGGTTTCACAAGAAGCAAATGGAAGCATGTTAAACAAAACACATGCACACACACCAACACTTTGTTTAGAATTTCTGTCAAGAGTTGTCATGAACTTCTAGGCTATTGATTTGCAAGGCCGTATTTTCCCTTAAGCTTCTGAATATTTTGTAGTTCTTCTTATCCTCTGATTTTTAAATAATCTCTTTCTCTATTGCCTCGTTTTCAAACTCTCTTTCTTTCAATTCTCCCCTGGGGAATAGGATTTTGTCCGTATCACGTGGTGGATAATGGGATTTTAATGAACTAAAATGATAGAGCAGACCAGCGAACGCTGGTTCTCCCATTCCTTTGTGAAAAGTCTTTCCAAAAAATGCCCCTGGTGTCCAGTCTTTTGACATGACCTGACCTTTTCATTTGATTTTTACAGTCTACATTTTTTCCTTTTTGGTTCATTTTTACAGTACAGTGGACTAGCTTTTATAGCTGGAAGAACAGCGTAGCATTTTCTTACAGCACACTTGATGTGTTGTATCTATTGTGTGATGTGATGGAAGAAAGGATGTTTTTTCCTTCCCTCCTCTATCTGCCACGGCACTGTAGCTGATTCCAGCAGTGTGTTTAAGTTGCAGGGGAGTGTTGCCTTTTGTCTTTGAATACTTTTATCTACGTAAAAGCTCAATCACTGCATGTCCTGATTTCTTTTTATACTTAAAAATACTAAACTTTTTTTTTCTTAAAATGATGCAGTTACAGTCTATATGTTAGAACTTTCATTAGATCATGTCATATTATAATAATGTCAAATAAATCCAATTCATTATGAAAAGGAAATCTAATTTTATCAGAATGTTTAGTTTAGGGTTGAAACAGCTTCAGTCTCTTCCCCTTTCTTCTGTCTGGTCCACCAGTACGTTTTTGCTCTGGAGTATATTTTAGAAGTTTGAATTTGGAACCAAAAGCAAAGCAAAACTTCACTTTTTTTTCCATGGAATTAGAAAATCAAATGTGAACCAGCCCTGACAATCAAACTCTGCCCTAGATTGTCTGGGCTACAGACTGCAAATTCTCATGTGGAAAGCACAGAGTAATTAACAGTATAATGTAGATTGCTCATAATGTTGAGAAAAATGCAGCTTTCAGTAGTCTTTCATTCCTGTCAGTAGTGCATGTACTTTCTGACCATATCTATGTGTCTTCTACCCCCTTCTCAATCTCACTGGCCATTGTGTCATGAGCTGTGAAGAAGAAAAGCCACCATTTAAAGGGTAGTGTTGTTTTGTGCACGTCTCACTGCTGTTTCTAGACTGGAACAGTAGCAGCCTGCCTTACTTAAATGATGTACTCTGCTAATTGATATTGCTACACTCAGTGGTTCATCTGTCATTATAATTGGAAGCATAATGCTGTGGTAACAAATCGCTGGGTGAGATTCTTATCCTCAGTCTGGCCATATCATGCTTAGGAAAAGAGCTGCAATTGCATCAAGGCCAGAGGCCCTTGAGATAAGACCTGAGGTAAAACTAAATAGTGAAGTATGCAAGGCTGAAATTGAAGTGCAAAGCACTTCTCTTCTAACGTGGGCAGCATTTCAGAGCTATTTGAATTCCAATGGGGGCAGTTTTATGCCATTTTATGATGAGCTACTGCACTTATGACACTGTGCTCTCTGGGAGCAGCTCATGACAAGGGAAGAAGAAAATACAATGGTTCAGAGGCATCTTGGCTACTTATTCCTTAAACTGCATGTTGTGGGATGCATATCTTAAGAACCCAAGATACTGTCCCTCTCACATGGAGCAAAAATGACACTGCACGTCTTGGTACTTGAATTCAAGGTCTAGAAACAAGGATTTCTGCACTAGAATTACTATGAAATGTTGGAAGTGGACGTGGGGAGACCATCTGACAAAATGAAGGAATAAGCTGTGAGTCTTAAGAAAGGTAGATAACCTAAGATGAAATAGCAGATGTAGATGTTTCCAAGAGAGAGCCAGAGAAATAGTTGATTGTTTTATAGAAAAGCCTGGTGAGTTTTGTATAGAAGTTTGCCTAGAAGTCTGTCTAGTCTAAGTACTAATGTGGAACACTGGGATAAGAAGAGACCAAAAAAAGGCCCAGATACCCACCACCAACTCTTCCTCATGAATTGTAAGGTTAGGTTTCGGTCTGGAACGTGATCATCGTATAAAAATACCACATAACAATATTTCTTGTGATTTCAAGAATTTAAAGCTTGCCCTTTCCAACTTCCTATTCTTATATATTTCTCTGCCTGTATATTTCTAGATGTATTTCAAGCTTGTGCTTGAGTCTTTGCAGTATCAGGGATGAAGAGTTTATATACAGTGAGACAGGAACAGTTTTAAAACATAGCTTGGACATAATTCATTTGCAATGAAAGTTTTTTCACTACATATGAAAAAACCTGTTCTAAGTAGAACAGTATATAAATGGTCATTAATATAGTTACTTTATTATAGGGTGATGCCATTTAGAAGAATTTTTACAGCAGTGTAAAAATATTCTAGTTTGGTTATTAGCCTATCAAATGTTTTGCATGGGAGAAATGCTACAAAAAGGGGGAGCATTCTGAGTGGTGATACAGGGCTCTAGCATGGCATGGGGAAGAAATCTGGAGAGTGGGTGAACCAAAGACCATAGATAATGATTTAAAGGGAGGGAAACATATTAGGTAACATTTACCAAATGTGCCTTATTACATTATGTTTTGACTGTTTTGGTAATTAGCAATCATCTGACACTTGGGAGAGTTTACATAAAGCAAGAACAGGGCCTGTGGGTATCTATTTCGTGTGCTGCTCTGCACTGATTTTTTTGTTAAATATTGCACATTAGTAAGATCAAAACAAATGTTCACTGAATCCAAATAATACCTATTCCGATGTTAAATTTTTTTCTGGAGACATTTAGTTTCATGACCTAATAGAGATCCTTCAATTTTTACATTTCAGACAGTACTAAAATATATCTCTACTGGTAACAGTGGTCTGTAATTATAATTCTTGATTTTACTGTCAGGTCACACTTGTACTGTTGTCTCTGATAGCTTCAGGTCACGCACTGCTGTAACACAGGTCAATTAGGTCAAAAGAAGTAGATCTTTATTCCTCGAAATGTTTTCGGACTGAAAATTATATGATAGTAATAGAATAGAGGATTTCAGGCATCTACATATTTGCAGTTAATCTCTGAACATGAGTAGAGCTTGTAAAAGGAACTGGATTTTTTTTTTCTTCTTTTGGTGAAGGATTATGGATCAAAAAATCCTGAAACACAGTCCTGTAATTTGATATAATTCACTGTAGTTGCCTTGACCTTGGAGATGAGAGGATGAAGGTAGCTAACAAACTGCAACAATTTATCAAGAGATTTAGTAGGGTATCAATCACTTGAAGTCAAGTAAGAAATTTTGATTTTTAGAATATCAGTGTCTACTGTGGAAAATGGGGAGGGGGATGAAAATAATTAGTTCATTTCAAGAAGCAGATCCTAGGTTTTACTGGCATATAGTCTGCCTGCTGATTGTAGTGTTCTTAAGTTTTTACAGCTGGTTTCCTTCATTTGATTGAACTAAATTGAGCTTTTTTATTTAAAATGCATCAAGTCAACAATACAAATAGACAAAAGTCATCTTTTGTTCCTTTATAAACAAGCACTTGAAGTGGCTGATCAAAGGGGCTACTGATCCCTTTAGTGAGGCTCTGGTAAATCGAGCTATCATTTTTATGAATGGTATTTTGTATCCAACTTTGGTTTTAGTTGTTTGGGGTTTTTTTAATGTAGCAGAATTCCATTAGTGAAAGCTTCCCTGCATTTCTATTTCCTCTGCTATGTAATGTTGATTTTGTGAAATTGTGTTTAATAAATACTACAGAAACAGTCTGACTATATCTTAAGAATGTGTTTTCCCAGATCATCTGTGAAGTCTGAAAAGACACCCTTTATTGAAGATCTTAAGCGTTTAACAGAGCATGAAAGGAATCTTGAGGCACTGGCCTGACAATGTGGTGGAACTGTCCCCACTTTATAATTAAGCTGAGGTGGTTTTACAAATCAATATGCTTTTGAGGTTTTGAGAAAACAGACAGTAGCAGGTTTTTCTATGCTGTAACCATTACAGTCAGTCATTTAATAGTTTCACAGAACCATAGAATTTCCTGATTTGGAAGGGACCCACAAGGATCATTGAAATCCAACTCCTGGCTCTGCACAGGACACCCCAAGAATCACACCATGTGCCTGAGTGCTCTGTCCAAACACTTCTTGAACTCTGTCAGCCTTGGTGCTGTGACCACTTCCCTGGGGAGCAGTTCCAGTGCCGAAACACCCTTTGGGTGAAGAACCTTTCCCTAATATCAAACCTAAATTCGCCCTGACACAACTTCAGGCCATTTCCTTGGATCCTATCACTACAGAGAAGAGATCAGTGCCTGCCCCTCCTCTTTCCTTCACAAGGAAGTTGTAACTGCAATGACGTCTCCCCTCAGTCTCCCCTTGTCCAGGCTGAACAGACCAAGTCATCTCAGCTGCTCCTCACAGCTTCCCCTCAAGGCCCTTCACCATCCTCATTGCCCTCCTCTGGACACTCTCTAACAGCTCAATGTCTTTCCTACATTGTGTCACCCAGAGCTGCCCCCAGCACTGGAGGTGAGGCCGCCCCAGTGCAGAGCAGAGTGGGACAATCCCCTCCCTTGCCCGGCTGGCGATGCTGTGCCTGATGTACCCCAGGACACGCTTGGCCCTCCTGGCTGCCAGGGCACAGTGACTCATGTTCAGCTTGCCATGGACCAGGACCCCCAGGGCCCTTTCTGCAGCGCTGCTCTCCAGCCTCTCGTTCCCCAGTCTGTATGTACGTCCAAGGTTGCCCTGTCTGAGGTGTAGAATCTGGCATTTGTCTTTGTTCAACTTTATATTGTTGGTGGTTGCTCTGTCTTAGTCAAATGGGCAGTGTGGAGACTTCTGCTGCTTCTGTACTGAGAAATCACAGGATGGTGGGAAGGTCATGCAGGTCCTGTAATCAAGCATCGTGCTTATAGTGGGAAGATGCTGATGCTAGATCAGGCCCATGATGTTTCTTTCTAGCCAAGATTTGAAAATCTCCCAGGAGTGAGAGATTGAGCCTATTTACTTTCATCCCACTCACAGGCTGCTTGTCTGTCACGTACTAACTTTTTTTCCAAATGATAGTGCTGTGGGAAACACTATCAGAAGAAACAGTCTAAACACTGGACTGCTTAATATCCAGAAGGACCAAATTCATTCACACAAATGTCCTGAAATACAGCTTTTCCTTGCTGTAGTTTAAAACCCTTCTGTTGTCTACTAGCAATGTCTGGACAGCCTTGTCAATGCTTCTGTATTACACAGGAAAATTTCAGGCTTTTGCCCATACAGCCAGTGTTACAGACTGTAATACAGATCTGAAGTTTGACACTTTGAACCTTGCTGGCACTCCAACCCTTCCAGAATGGGAAGGGTTGCATGTAGAAGAAAGAATGAATGTTGGGGGATGTTTTACTGCGATATTCTTACTCGTTACATATAGCTTTGTAATTTTTAAGGCTAGGGCGTATCAGGTTATTCTTGGTCTAAGCATGCTTTTAGGCTGTGAAAATAGAAATGTCTTGCTTTTGTACACTCCCAGTAGGTCAGAAGTTGGGGTAATTCTAAGAAGTATCTAGTCTCCTTTCCAAATCCTTGGGGTGCAGTTTCACAATTGCCCTGAGCTGAACTAAGCATGTGTTGCTCCGAGAAGGAAAGGTCTCATTCTCTCCTTTGGGCTGCTATCTGTGCTTGTGTGGTTAGTTGGATCAGAAGGCTGATCTCCGGGGAAAAAATAGCTGTGTCTCCACAGATGAAGCAGGTTCTGCATAGGGGAGCAGAATGATGGCTTGCAAGTTCTGCAATCAATCAGTGGCAAAACTGGAAGCAGGGACTCTGAGTTGTGGCTTTTCTCATTATCTTAAAAGTGGGGTCATGTGACTCCATTTTTTTCATTCTGAGAGATAAATTTTGGACTCATTCACTCAGTGCAATCCCACAGGTTAAATATAGATTTAAACTGGTGAAAGTTGAGACTGGAATCTGCTTGTGTGTCTTTCTTTTGTTTATCACGTGCTTTCTCATCAGCACGTGCTTTCACATCAGAGCTGTCACTTCTGGGAGTAGAATAAGCTGGAGCAATTTTGTGCAGCATGTTTCTTTGGTAGCTTCTTTGCCACAATAGATCATTATGCTTAATTTTTAATTTGCAATGTTAATTTTTACCCTGCTCAGTTTATACTTATCTGTAAATGAAGAAAAAAGTATTACAGGTAGAGCAGAGGAATAAATGGCAGATGGGTTCAGCGTAGTTTTTGGCAGTTAGGGATCACAGGAGTATCTAGAGCCTGTTCCTGGGGGTGTTTGTTTTAATGTTGCCAGTTCATCACTGTTGTGTTGGGGATTTTTGGCCATTCATCTCACAGATAGCAGTAAAGAGTTATTGTGAAGGGTGCATCCTAGCCAGCCTCCTAGATCCCTTATTGCTAAACAGAGAAGAGGGATTTGTTTTAATAAAAGACTGCTCTGTTCATGGTTTCTGCAAAGGGAATTCTGAAGGACTGTTTGCTCTGGTGCCCTGAACAACTCCTTCCGTTGTCTGGGCTGCTCTCCAGTGCTTATTCTAATTTGTAATGGAAAATAACGCTGCAAATGAGATGGTTGTTGAAAGAATAAAGAGAAAAGGGCTCACCCTCTGTCTTCACTGAAAGAATTTCACTGCTGCTTTGGGCATCTTGTGTACATGACCAAGTTTCACCATCCCCTCATCTTTCAGAATAGACTCCTATAGAAAGTACTGAGGACCATCCAGACACATGGCCACACTCCTTGTGCATTAGGAGAATTATCTGGAGCATGAACAACCATGATAGACATTAGTTCTAAAAAACGTGGGTTTAGGAAGGACACAATTGCACTTCACTTTTTTAAAGTCAAATTAATCACTCATGGTTATAATTCTGCTCTTTATATTTTTTTTTTCCGCAAGACATCTCAATGATGAACAGCAGATGAAATTTTTCTGGTGGCTGGGAAGGAGGGCTGGGAGAGAATTCTTTCCAAAGGTATTTGTAGTATTCTCAAAGAAAACAGAATAGGAGGAGGAGCTGCTAAGGGAAGCCTATAGGAAATGTGTCAGGGCTGAGAAGGCAGACTCAGCAGGTTGTAAACTTCCAATGCAGAAGTAGTAATTGTTAGGTTCTCTCTGAAAGAATTGCATGTTGATATTTTAAGAGTGTTGGAGCTTTGGTTTATTTCCCTAAGGATTTATGTAGGTTTCTGTCTAGGCTCAGTATCTACATTTTCCTTTGCCTCTGGAATTTGAGTGGGAGAGCTCAGTTTGCAGTTATATTCTGTTCATTTCCATGGCCTCTTACTCTGATGTGTGCAAAAAAGAAGAGATTGTTATTTCATTCATTTTTTTTGGTTCTCTTTTTCTGTACTGCTCACCTACTTTGTAATTTCATTGTGAATTTTTCTTTAGTGTCTTTGTTCTTTATTCTAGTATAGGGAATCAGTTACCTTAAGTAGCAGCATCTGATCTGGCAGGTTGAACATTGAAATGATTGATCAAGTATTCTTTTAAAGCATGTTACAGTTGCATTCTTACTACGTCCTGGGGGTAAAGTATTCCTAGTGAGGCCTGTCACATTGATAATTTCTTCCTCTTTACTGTATTTCAGTATAATGTACAGTATAATGTGCAGTTTGCACAGCTGTGCTTCAGACTCTGATCCTGTCATTTGTGAGAGATTGCATTTCTGATTTTGGTACAAAATTTCTCTTTTCAAAAGTGGTATTTTGCTCAGTGCAGGCATCACCATTTGAATTTAAGCCACATTTACATACTGAGTTTGTCCTAGTTTAGGCCATCTGTAACAAATCACAGGCTTGACCAAGCTCGTATTAGCCCTTAATGTAGACAGGGATAAGCTGCTTTTTCATCTGTTGCAGCTGCTTCAGCTTCAAGAAGAGAGCTACGATTCAGTGATACAAAAAGTCACGTTGCCTGTTCCCTTGGAGGCTACAACCAAGGCAGGTCACCAGCAGGTCTCTTCATGCCACAGGAGGGTCCCTTGCTACAGTGGACTGAAGTTAGGCCATGCGCCCCTAAATGTGGAAAATATTCAAAGAAGTATGGTCTTTGTAAGTATGCATAGCTGCATCTTAATCTTGGGAGCATTGCTACAAGAGGTTTGTCATCTGAGTATGGTGGACATTGCCATCTCCTGAGGCCTGAGGCAAAGGTTGACTTCTAATTAAAGAGAAGGTCCAAATCTAATCGGGTTGTTCCAACCACAAGCAATAATTACTTTGTTAAATCTCTCTTTTGATCTGTAGCGTAATATCTGGTTGAAGCAAAAGAAGTACATCAGTGATGTCACATTTTTATTAGGCAGTGCTTTTGTTTGGAATAAGTGCTTAGTAAAAAGAAACAGCTTTGGTTTTACTATTGTAATTCTTGTATTACATGTCATTGGACTTCTGCTTCCCCATCCCTTCACACACCGGTATCTGGTATCTAGTATTAGAACCTGAAAGGAGGTCGTAGAAGTGAGAGGACTAGAGGAAGTGGCCTTAAGCTGAGACAGGGGAGATTCAAATTAGATATTATAAAAAAAATTTTCGCTGTTATGGTCGTCAGGCACTGGGATAGGTTGTCCAGGGAGGTGGGAGAGTCACCATCCCTGGTGGTGGTCAAGAGACATCTGGATCTGGTGCTGGGTGATACAGTGTAATGGTTTAGTGGTTCAGGGGTTACAGTGGCAGTGCTGGGTTGGCAGTTGAACTTGATGATCTTAAAGGTCTCTTCCAACCTTGATGATTTTATGATTCTGTGAATACAGTATTAGTTCAAACAATCCTGATACAGTTTTGTGATTGGACCAGGTCAGGAAGTTTCTTTCCTCTCCCAAAAGCACAGTTTCTTTGGGCAACTGCTTTCAAAACCATTGTATTGTTTTGTTTCCTTGTTTCCACGGCCACTTCTAAAATAATAGGTCCATGAATAGCTAAAAGCATGTAGTGCTCCTGGCAGGAGGAGGCTGGATAACTAGGAAGAAAGAGAACAGTGTCATAGGACAAATACATTAATGACAGCTGCAGGAGAGGCTCTCTCGCCACACCTTACTCGTGTATAGGACAAAAGATTATTTGCTTTACTGTTCAGTCTGTCTTCTTCCTTCTAAGGCTGTTGACAAGGAAATAAGTTCTGTTAAATGAACTTTTAACAGTGTGAACTGACTAGAAATGCTTTCTGTTAATAACAGCGTTTATTTTTTCCATCAAAGACAGATCTGAAATGACAGCACAGTTCTCTGGTGTAACTTGAAGCCATTTTCCCTTGTCCTTTTGCTTGTTATTTGGCAGAACAGACAGACCCCCACCTTGATACAACCTATTTTCGTGTGGTTGTAGAGAGCAATAAGGTCTCTCATGAGCCTCTTTTTCTCCAGGCTGAACACCCCCAGCTCCTTCAGCTGCTTGCCACAAGACTTGTGCTCCAGACCCTTCCCCAGCTCTGTTGCCCTTCTCTGGACACTTTCCAGCACCTCAGTGTTCATCTTGCAGTGAGAGGCCCAAAACTAAGCACAAGATTCAAGGTGTGGCCTCACCAGTGCTGAGTACAGAGAGACAATCACTGCCGTGGTCCTGCTGGCCACACTGTTTCTGATACAAGCCAGGATGCCATTGGCCTTCTTGGCCATGTGGACATATGCTGGCTCATGTTCAGACACTATCCCCAGACCCTCTACCACCAAGTAGTTTTCCGACTTCCACAACCTGTAGCAGTGCCTGGGGTTGTTATGACCCAGGTGAGGTACCCTGCTCAAGCAGGGTCATCCTAGAGAACATTGCATGGATTTGTGTTCAGATGGTTCTTGAGTGTCTCCAGTGAGGGTGACTCCACAACCTCTTTGGACAATTTGGCACAGTCACTTGCACAGTTAAGAAGTTCTTCCTCACGTTCAGGTGGAACTTCCTGTGCATCAGTTTCTGCCCATTGCCTCTTGTCCTGTTGCTTGGTGCCACTGAGCAGAGCCCGGCTCCATCCTCTTGTCACCCTCCCCTCAGACACTTAAAAACATTGATGAGGTAGGTCCCCTCTCAGTTTTCTCAAGGCTGAACAGGCCCAACTTTCTCAGCCTGTTATTTTAAGGGAGATGCTCCAGTATTATCATCGTCTTTGTTGCCTTCCTCTGGACCTGCTCCAGGAGCTCCATGTCTCTAGTGCTGAGGAGCCCAGAACTGGACACAGCACTCCAGATGTGGCCATACCAGGGTTGAGCAGCGGGGCAGAATCACCTCCCTTGCCCAGCTGGTAGTGCTCTCTGAAGGAAGTGATACTTTGTATTTATTAGCCAGCAGTAGGTTTTCATTAGGTGGTTTTTTTTAAATTCATATGCATTTTAGCACCTACAGTGCGTCATGGCAAGCAGTGCCAAAGCTTAACCTCACAATGCATGTTGAAAAGTCTGTTTGGCTCTTTTGAGCTTGGTGTCTACTAGTTTTATATAATACTTTCTATGTTCTGTAGTGTAAGAGACTGAGCTGTCATTCCCTATAGCTTTGCTGTTTCTTGAGAAAGTTAAAATGTTCTATGTTGTTCTGCTTTTAAATAGATCATGTCAGTCAATTGGGTAGTCTTAAGGAAAAGGTCACTATTAGTTTTAGAGGCCCAGAGGCATGTTAGCAAGAGGAGAGAAGGTTGACTGATATGAGAAAAATGATGGGAATTATTTACTGCCTTTGGAATAAAGGGCATCACTGAGAGTGGAGATTAGAGAAATTACCTGCTTATGTTATTTGAATCCAGGGCCTTTAAGTTGCACTGGAGATTGAAAAAAAGTACTATTTATTTTCTATGCCTGTCCTTGTAAAGCTTATGGATCACGAGTTAGAGGTCAGAGATGCAGTGGTTGTTAAAAGAGAAGGGTAACCTCACTGGTCCCTGTTTTTTCTGTTTTTTCAGTTGCCGGAGTAAGCTGATACTTTGTGGCTCCTTAATTTCGTCTGCCTAATTTACCTGATGACATATGGTGCATTGATTGAAGTGCATGGAGGCGCATGTAATAGAGCTGTGTGTTTGGGGGATACTTATAGGCAAGGGAAGGGCATTGATATCTGTGGCTATGAGAGGTATTTCTTGTGGCTGCTGCTCTGGCAAGGTCCGGTTCAATCTGTTCTACAAGGTGTTTGCTTCTGAAGCTAAATTTAGTTGAGTGGCAAAAAGTGATGATAGTGATTATTTCTTCCAAGTTGCAATCATCCATTAGAGACTGCAGTATTTACTGACTTGCCATATAATTTGAGGTCCATGATGTTGTAAGACAGCCAGGATATATGATTGAGGGTGGAGGAAGTTCCTTTTGTCTAGTTGTATGTTTGCATGGTGACTTGCTCAAAGATGAGATCTCTGGAGAAATGTCCCCGGAGGTTAAAGGCCTTCTCTCGGTTGTTGAGGTAGGTATTTTGCTCTTACAGCAAATTCAGTGCTATTCCCACCTATCAGGATTTTGCAGTGGGATAGATGCAGATTTTGTAGGCATAGGAATGATTTGAAAAATTTCTTTGGCTTTGTTGGTCAATACTTGTCTCATTCTTGGAAAGTAATTTGATTATGTGTAAGCTTGAATGCTTTTCCCCAGCTTGGGCTAGCAAAGGTGTTAACGTTACCTATAAACTAAACCTTACCAACAGTCTTGTGGAATCAGAATTAAAAGACTTGAAAAGTAATCTTTTAGGAATGGTTGACATTAATCTCAGAGTCTCTAGATCACCGTGAATGTATAAAAAGGACTGAAGTTTAAGGTCATGTTTAAACTCAGAGGTAAACATTGCAGACCTACAGATATGTGAATGTTATGGTTTGTTGCTGTGTAGTGCAAATTTATGGTGAATCATTTTCTGCATTTTGTAACCAAAAGCTCTGTCAATATCCGTGGCATAGAAGGTAAGAAAGCATTTCAGTAAGGGCAAGGGAAAAGTGTTCGGGAAAACATGCCATTTCTCTGACTGAGCTGCACGCAGGACACCTTCTGGAATGACAGGTCCAATGAAGGGTGTGGTCATTAAATTTTATTTGACAATTTCTGTGCACTGTGCATTCTGTAAGGGCCACTGTTACAAGTTCATGGATCTCACGTACTGTAGGGTGTAACTGGGTGAGTCAGCAGTACATTGCAACAAGATGTGATCATGCATGGAGATAGTTTTACTTTTGTGAGATTTTAATGTAAGCGGGTTGAAAATTAGTGTTTCTGCTGCTAAACAAAATTATTTATTTTGCTTATAAGTACAAGTGGCCTGTTTGAAGCCAGTATGTTTCTTTATATGGATGACCCTGTCGTATTCTTAAATGCATCTTTTGGCTGTCGGTTCACATTTATGTTGTAGAAGGGGTTTGAGGTGTTTTGTTTCTCATTTTTAAGCACTGAGTGCATATGTATTAATATTTCTGTCTTGTAGGCTGTCCCTTCACAACAAATGCCTTTGCTCTCAACACACATCTGTGATTAAAACAATGAGGAAATTCCCTTTGTTTCCTCACTCAGCTAGAGGTTAAACTCCAGCCCATTTCATGCTGTTTATTTGACTCTGCTGGCCTATGAAGAAGTTGAATTCAGCTGAAGGAGCACAGAAATCCTATGGCATGGGACTTGTCAAATAACTTAGCATTGGCAATTGTCATACTTTGAAATTCTCAAAGGCACTCAAGTGATTTTTTGGCACTGAGGTCACACCAGTACTGAACACTTCTCGTAATCCCAGTTCTGTGGTTTAGGTTGAACTTTACATTTTAGACCCCAAATGTCTGTCTTTTGTATTACAGTGCTGGAATCCTGCTGCTGGTCTTTGACTAGGCAGGATCCAGATACTATTTCAGCTGCTGAATTTAGAACCTATTTGGTAGTGTTTCTGAGAAGTGAGACTCAATAATTCACCTGTCAGAGGCCTTAGTTACCTCAAGATTCCCCAGGAACTCCTTCCTTATTCTCTGGTTTCCTCTCAAAGAACGCAGAGTAATTGAGGCAAATAGGCCTATATTTTACAGATTATTTTTACACAGGAAACAAATACATCTAGGCAAAATAAGAGACACCTATACCCTGTTCCCTTTGTCTGATTACTGCTGTGATGTCTTTGTATATTTGTAAGCACCTGAGCTTTCTCCACTGGATTTCTCACCTCCAGCAAATACATCATCGGGGTGCTGCTGACTTCTTGCCCTTGCAGTCAACACCCTTTTGTTCCTGCTTGTTCTTCTCTGGAGCAATGCTCTTTTGTGTTTCTATTCTGAAGCTTCTCTATTTTCAAAAGTCCAGCTGAAATATACCCATCTTTTATTTTCTTTGGGTGATTTCCCTATCCATTCCCTATTGTTTTGTCTTTGCTAATCTGCAGATAACTGATTTAGTAGGGATTTAAGGTACTCACTGCTATAAAAGAAGTGCTATCTGTTTTGTTATAGTCATTATTAATGTTTCTAGTCAGATGAGAACATTGACATACCTCTTTTTCCCTTTACAAAACTTTAAAGATAATCTTGCCACTATACTCATTTGTTCTATGAAATATAGAAAAGTATTTGAAGAAACTCTAATATTCATACTTTATAATAGTTAAAGCCCTGTAAAGACATCTTGAATCCTGTGGATCCAGATTTACTGGTTTTCTTTATGCCTTTGTCCTGCTCATCCTTCATGATTAAACCAGGTTTTATTCATCTGTGATGTCAATTACAAAGGTTGTGGAGCTCATTTAGCCACCAGGTTATATTTGAGGTACAGAGATGTATGAAGCAAGCAGAATATCGTGTCAGTGGCTAGGGAAGGCTTTGATTTACTGACTGAAATGCAACTGCAAATAGTTGAATCGAAAAACCATTCTTCAGAAATAGGCTTTGTTTTGTACTCTTTAACTGTAAAAGTAGGGCACTGTCATCTCTCCCCGTGTGCAAATGCAGAAACTCTATAGACTTTAATGGTAAAGTATTTCCGTCAGCAGAAGCTGCACTTTACAGCTAAATTGTTCTGTTTGAAAGCACTGGCTCTTCCCTTCTGTTTTTTAACTGTTACTTTTGTGTCTGAATATAATGCTGGCTAGGCCCAAATATCCTGTCCTTATCACTATAACAATTCAGTGATACTTCCATTTACATTTGCAGTGCTACATTGCTATTATGCTATTATTGAAATTATAGGTGTTTTCTGCTCCCAGAATTATTTACCACCAAGATTAAATTGCCATTAATCATAAATGCTATTTACTGATTTTAATCAAAACATACTAGCAGGCTTATCATAACAGTGCAATATGTTGAGAGATGGCATAGTGGGGAGTCTTTTTAGCTGTTACAGGAAGGCCAAAGTCTTCTTGTAGCATACATTTTATTGGGAGCTGAAATCAGTCAATATACAATGAAGACTGAGAATAACTTGAACCATCCTCTAAGGGTTTGCGTTTCTGGAATGGCTGTGTTTATACAGTTATCTGGTTAAGGGCAGTTCAGCTCAGGTTGCTGACTGAAAGAAAATGCTGCAGGAAATCTAGCTAGAATGTCTGTAGCTCAGGATCAGGAAGGAGTTTGTTCAGGGTGCACACAAGTCAAGTGACTCAGATTCACAAAAAATGTGGGAGGTGTTTCAGCTTCAAGGTCTAAGCTGGACATTATTAAATGTGGAAGCTTTTGTAACCTCATGACTTGTAGGCTGCTGTGAGAATTGAAGTGTGAAATGTTATCATCTGCTGCCATGATTTGCTTTGACTTCCTGCCTGTGTTCTGCCTTAAAATTGAAGGTTTGGTTGCTAAAATACGATCCCAAAGTATGACAGTGACAAGCACATGAATATGTAATAAGTGATTGAAGAAACAGCTAGAGAGCAATTGCTGAAAGGATTTCCCTATGCTGATCAACGTGAGCTGTTTTAATTAGCAGAGCAGCTGGATTTTAGCTGCTGCTTAACTACATCCTCGCTTGTCCAGACAGTGGGAAGTCGCGGTTGTGGCATTCATTAAGTGATGAAGAAGTAGACATCCTTAGCATATTGATGAGGATTGAATTGTCACTGGACTTAATTACTGGTTCAGGATTTCTTGCTTTTGGGGCTGGACCCAAGGGAGAAGTAAAATTGTGTGGGGATAAGTCTTAATTTCTAGATGACCTGATCTATACTACTGAGCATGTGATCTCTTAGGTGACTAGATCTTTTTTAGCCTCCTGTACCTGCAGGGCAAGGACAATACTCCATGATCTAGCAGAGGACATGCAAGTGTTCATTTTACAGAAAGACTGTGGGGACAGGCTGCTGCCAACTGTATTTTTTCTGGTGCTCATCTGATCTCCTAGTGAGCCAATATGGATGTCCAGCACTAACAGGAAAAAAAAAGAAAGAGTGGATCAGCTGCTACTGAAGGATGAGAACAACAGATGATGTGAAATCAGCCAGCATTTGGTGATTTACTGTCAGATTAATGGCAGAGTCATGGACTTAAGGTTTGTTTTCATGAGTGGAGGCTGAGCTGCTTACCCCAAGGACTGCTGCTGGCCTCCCCGTCTGTCGGCTCCCATGGCTTCTCTGGTGCCATCGTGATGCTTGTGTGGCTCTGCAGCCAGCTGGAGCTGTTGGCCTTTCTGGCTGAAAACTAATCAGGATATTTGGGATGGGATTCTTTGTTGTTAAGAAAATCATATGGCTGATCCAGCAGACTTGTGACCATGCCAGCACCAACACAAGAGAGCTGGTGGAAGTGGTGAGCGTGGGGAAGGTGAGCGTACTGGCTGTGCAGTGTCTGCTTCTCTGACACTGATGGGAAAAGGCTCCTCAGCGGTGGAGGCATTGAAGAGGCTGACCACTGTGGGTGCATTTTCAGTGTAAATTCACTTCCACAGGATTAATAAAATTCTGTCTACTGCACCCACATCATGAATTTGGGATAGTTGTGAGTCTTCTGTTTCAGCTTTAGAAGCTTTTTGGTAGAACTTGTAAGTCTGTCTCTGGCCTGCTGGTGGTGGTAAATCTGATCTTTTGCACCAACTCTAATTTAGCTATAAAATTATTAACATCTTTCTGTAATTCAGTCTGCAGTAAAATAACTTAGGTGACATTTAAAACATTTAGTGCTTGGAGTAATGTCTTCTAATAAGTTTTTAGAATGTTGCACTGTAGTACACTGGCTGTTATAAAGATGGCATGATTTCTAAAGTAACTGAGAAGAATATATGATGCTTTTTATGAAACTAGTGTTTTGCCTTACAGTAATTTCAGCATAAGCTATTTTAACATTCTTGGCTCACATTCCAAGAAGTCACAAGACATTAAAAATAGCAACATTTTAATTCTTCTTACTCTCCGTGTGAGTATAAGGCAGGGTCAATAACCATCACAATTAGACATATGTTTAACTTTTACACAGGTATGTGAACCTAAGTACTGATACTTTATGAAAAGCTTCATATAACTTGACACAAAGGATAAATCTGGAGACCTTGGAATAGATGGTTCAGAATATGAATTTTTTAGAACAAGAGATCATTCTTTTTCATTATTTTTGTTGGCTTTTTTTCCCCTCTAGGCTTTTGTGTATGTCTAGAGTGATGTATGAAATCAGTTCAGTTTTCAGTGTGTCTAGAGTGATGTATGAAATCAGCAATCAGTTTTCCTGTAGAATATTCATTGTAATGTTAGTTTAGATAAATAAACTAAAGGTCCTGGTTCTGATAAAGGGAGCAGGCAATGTGAAGAGCTGCTCAGTTCCTGCTGAGAATCCCATACAAGCCAATAGGAGGGTGTGAAGTAGATGAAGAAGAGATGCTGAGACAGGCTAGTAGCTTGGGATGTCTTTTGTATCCCAAGAAGTATCACAGCCTGTTGAGCAGAAGACTGTAGATAGCCAGGGGAGACCCTCCCTAGATGGCTATAGGTAGGCTCACAGGCAGGAGGGGGACAGTCACAAGGTAGTCTCGCCTATGATCTCCAGAGGCAGGTAAAATCCATCAATGCTTTGCCTGTTTGCACTCAGCAGGCAAGCTGCCTCACCATCAGCTGGCTTGAGGGAACGTGTCCGTGAGGTGCCCCCCGCCCCGGGCTGGAGGCTCTGCTGCTCCTGAACCAGCTAAAGGACCGGGTGGGTGAAAAGGTAGCCCAGAACCTCCAGGCCTCTTGGTTTAGGTAGCTGTCCTGCTCTGGGCAGACACATCTCCCTGCCTGCTTGCTTGGAGATGGCTGTGTGATTTGAGCTTCATTCCACTTAAATAGCACCTTCCCTTCTCTGCTCTGTGGGGACTGTCATGGTGAGTGATGCTCACACGGTTGCTGTGTTGGGTCAGGAGTCACCCTGCAGGAGCAGCCTTTTGAGAAACCTGGTAGCTACATTGAAGTTGTGTTTGAAGAGAGACAGTGCTCAGTCAAGGAAGTGTCAAAGCAGTGCCCCTAATGAGGGAGAAACCATGGTTTATGCAAGTGCACTTACTCCACTGAACAGTTTACAGCTCTTTGCCCGGTCTACCTTGCAATTTTATTTCCCTAGTGCACAGTTCTGGAATATGCTTTTGAAGCATTTTCCTCAAGTATTTATATTTAGAAAACCTGTCCTTGAAACCCAGAGTAGAGCCTGCCAGAAAGAGTGAGTAGGTGTTTAACAACTTCAAACACACCACTCCAGGTTCTTTATCTTTCAGAAATTGTGACCCATGGGACCCTTTTCATATTGCTGCTGACTTGAAGTAGCCAACTGCTTTCAGCATAGCAGGCACAGCAAGTTACAGATCCCCTCTGAACTTACTGAGTGGGTTTTTCTATGTGCAGAGAGGACCAGACAGAAGTAGGTATTGAGGGGCTGGCAGGGGAAGCTCATCAAAGCTATTGTCTTAGCTGGAAATGAAACAAAGTTTGTGCTTTAAATTAACAGTTATCAAGGTCTAGGGTAAATGTGCAGGTGTCAGAGGAGTTGCTCTGGTTGTCCGCTCCTGCATGCTGAACTGGGGGGGGGGGCGGAAATGGATGAATAGTTTGCATCTTTACTTATTCGATATTAGATATGACTGTGGTATTGTTGCTAATGTTGATAAGATTCTTTAATACTTTGAAACTTCCTGCTGTCTGCACTGTTTTCTTCTAGCAGTATGAGTTTGGACTTTGCTTGTGTACATTGCAGGGCGGCACAGGAACTGCTGTCTCCCATCCCCACAGCTAGTTATTGTCACACTCTCCCCTCGGGTGTTCTCATGTAACTGTGGGGGCAGTCACATTTTGGATGGATTAATTCTTCCTTGGCATGTGAATTTATGGGGATTTTCTTTGCCTTCTGGTTCACTGCTGTGCCTTATGAACAGGAGGAGGAGGTGGGAAAGAGGCGAGGACCATGCAGTACAGTAATTGCTGCAGCTCCTACCTCATCAAATAGGAGAATTAAATTTGATTTGGTTATGTTAATTATTTGGGTGGCTTGAGAGAAAACATGTCATTAACTGTGGAGCAGAGGAGATTATTAGTAACCTTATCACTTCTCTCCTTGCAAGACAGAATAGGAGACCAGAAATTGCTTCCTATGGAGGAGGGAGGGGTAGGCTCAGCATAAGATATGGGTAAAATCACCAGCTGCCCCAAGAACAGCATCTTATTTAAATTACTGGGGTTTAGTATATAACAAAGTAATTAAGTTTGCAGTTCCTTTACAGGGCTTCATGGGGGAAAAAAATGTCTCCACTCTCATTTCCATGTTTTTAAAGGGCTTAAATAGTTGTAAGCTAGATGTGAATCAAACTCTCCTGGGGGTAGGAAATGTAGTGTTTTGCCAAAAGGTTGTTGATGAGTGACCTGTTAATGAAAAGTGGAAAAGAAAAACTGTTATCTAACAGCTTGTTTTGCCTGTGAGCTCATAAATTTTCTGATAGAACCGTGTTATCCTGGGTTCCAAATTACAGATAGTTGCATATTTCAGCTGCCTTGCTGCCCTTGATATATCCGCACTTCAACTTCACTAGGATGGTTTCATGAGAGGTTTTACTTCTTGTTCTTTGCATTTTGATTTTAAAAATGTTTTCTATATATCCTTTTGGTCCTCATGCTGTATGGAAAGCTTGAACTTGTGTCTACATGATGACTCCTATGATTTCTAGCCAAAAATACTTGCTTTTATATGAAAGTGCTTATCAGATTCTGAGGCAAATTGCAATGGGTCAAAGGGCTTTTGCTACTGGAGGAAAGAATTCGTTCCTTTTTGTTCTTACTGATACTTGAATATGGATACTTCATAGATTTTCTAATTTCTGCCTATAAAACTGAAGTAAATCCTGAATTCTTAGTATAGAAAGTTGTTGCTGCTCCAGAAGATTTCAGGTTCATGTTACCAGACTTCGGTCTCCTTCCTGTCTGATAATAAATATGATTAAAACCCTAAAGATTGTAGTTATTCACAGAAATGAAAGCAAAGGCATAAAGCTTCAAAAGTGAAAATCCAGAAGAAAGAGACTTGAGATACAGGGAGCTAAGAACAGAGTCCGGGGTACATCTGTGAGGAACACACAACTAAAAGTGTTTCTTAAAGATAAGGCTGTACTATGATGGGACACTTTGAAGGAAAATTAGAACCCTTTTCTGCTGAAAATGCGCAGTGCAATATGACTGATAGAAATGTTTTCTAAAGCAGCTTTGCGAGCAGTGTGGATTGGGGCCAAGCCACATTTGAACTGTTTCTGAAACCAGACAAATCGGCATTGTTTATCCTAGTCTAGCCAGACTGTTTCAGAAAACAGTTCCATCAGAGCAACATTCTTTTCTAGTCTTAATCAGTTTCCAGAATGACTATAGAGGGAGCACGTTTTTCATCGACATCTTTTTTGACTGTCTCTTTCTTCTCTCCTCCAAATCCCGCTACTCTTCATCACACTGGAGTAATTGCAGCCATCATGTGCATGTGGAGCTAAACTGGGCCCTGACAGAGTTGGTGTGCTGCACGCCAGCAGAGCAAGAGCAGAGTTAAAATGCTAATGCACTCCCTGTGCTAACATTCCTACTGTTCCACTGAAGTCTGGTGCTGAAAGGTTTCTGGAAAAGGCTTGATTTGTATACCTTTGTTTTGTTGTTAAGATACTGTATTAATTTGAGCCAGATACAGTTTATTTGTTTTCAGCCTTTAAAATGTCTATTCAGCACTTCCAGAGGCTTCTCACCAATAAATATTCTTTATCTCTTGTGTTTAAAAGAGAAAGAAGAGAAAAACCCTTTCTTTTCTGAACTGGTTGGTTGTTTTGTTTGTTTGTGTTGTCTTAATTCTTCTGTATCTTAGCACAAAGTGGAAGATTATTAATACCATATTCTTCAAGTTGCAACATTTCTGAAAGTGATAATTCCAAATTAGATTTAATTTTTACCTGCAAAAATAGTAGGGACAGCTGTATCTGTTAATCAGACATTCAGAAGAGAGGCATCAGAAACCTTAGTCTTAATAAGAAAACAGATGAGTTGGCAAAGGGAAACATTTTTCTGTCGTCGTGTGTCAACAAATATTTGGTCATGTTGTCTTCCTAACCCCACCCACCAAGTTATTACTGAAAAATTTTATCTCAACTGGAAGGGAAAACAAGTTGTTAAGTAATTGTTAAAAATATTTAGCAACAGGGTTGTAGGTTTTTACTTCACTGTGTAAGTTTTATGTATTTATGAGACTGTTAAGTCACTAAGTGCTTATAATCTGCAAATATGCACACCCACAGAATGTGAACTTCAAGACAGAATTGAGAGAAATAATGGATTTAATAATTGGCTTTCTCTCTTTGCAGAGTCTTGAAGCCAAGCTGTAACCTGGTTTTCATTAAAAGGGGTTGGGTATGGTTGTATAGTCCAGGAGTTTTGCACAAATTTCTGTGAGACGACGACGTATCTCACAGAAAAAAACGGGCTTGGCAAACACTTTACAATATGTGGGGAATTTTTGCATTATGTTACTTAATTGTTTTCTCTTTGAGACATTAACCACATTTTAATAATTTTTTTTCTTCAATAAGCCAAGGACCCTTGTCATCCATAAGAGCAGCAATCAAGAGATGTAAGTTTACTTTTCCTTTTTGAGAACTATAATATTGTAAGATTGCTACATCTTTATTTTTAGTAACGGTTTAAGTTGGTATGTGAAAACAAAGTAGCTGTAAGTAAGTAAGCAGTATGCTGAGGGGCTGTAATTTCTCTCTCTCTTTTTAGACCATCTTTTTGTTCCTTCTTTCCAGTTACTAACACTTTCTTACTTACGCATTAAAGCATCTGTGCACAGATGTGATCCATCTCTGAAGAGCTTGGGTTAGACATGCCCAATTTTTAGTTCATTTGACAAAACAGAAGATTGTTTTATTTTAGTAGAAATCTGCAGCAACTGCTTATTCACTGTACTGGGGACAGAATTAGACTCACATACTGGGCTTGTTTTGGAAAATAAAAGATTGTTTATAAATCTTGAATTAAAGTCCAAACTCTTCTTCCCTGATTTCAGCTTTCAAGTCCTTTTCCCCTTTCCCTGTTCATGATGTTTCCAGGCAGAGAATTTCTTTAGATGCATCTTTCAAAGTAATTTATGCTGTTACTTTCTTCCATTTTTCGCTTTTATTTCCTTTCTGTCCATGACTATAATTTCGTATTAATGAAACAACCCTCAGGATTCTGCTATGGGGGAAAATAAATTAGTGTATATAGTACTGATTTGTTTCTCCTGGACCTATTAGTCAGGGACTCATTAGTGTGGATTAGATTGGAGGTAGTGAAAGGGCATCATGAAAGCTTTACTCAGAGCAAGTCTGCATGATACTGTAGTTAAAATGCAGCACTTTATTTTTGCTGTTGCTGCCACAGATGGAAACTGGAAAACAGAGAGCACCAGATCACAGAGGGCCTTTTGTGGTGGAGTCAGAAATTGATTCAGACTGCCTAAGCCCCAGTACCTTGCCAAACTGGGAAATCATCTAAGAGATCATTAAGCATTTGATATCTCTGTTTTTGAAAATGTAGTAGCAAGTGATTCTTTGTTTTGAGGTATAATCACGTAAAAATCTAGTCAAGAAGCTGTTGCTCATGTTATTTACTTATTAACATGTGAATAACTATGATGAAATATAAGTACCATGTGAATTATTCAGATAATAAGCTAGCAAAATAATATCCACGTACATAGCAAGGCATTGTATATGAAACTATAGTTCTTTGTATGCCAGTACCCAATGCTGTTAGGATGGACCTGTTTTAAAATGGACACTGTATAATTCGTAACTCCCCTTGCCATTAATCTGGGAAAAGTATGGTATTCTCTGGACAAGTGTATTTCCCTAACAGAGTTAGAAATTGGTCTTTCTTAATCCCAGATTCTCTGGGCTCTTATTCTCAAATTTTCAAGAAACATGATAAGTATGTACAGGGTTTCAACTTGCCCACCTGTGGACAATGCTGTATATCACTTTGTTTTGGTAAGTCTCTCCCTTTCTTGAGGCCAAAGAGAAAGAGGGTTTATTTTCCTTTGTCACCCTGGCCACAACTCAGGGTAGAAAGACGGTGTCATTTTCAGTTGTTTGACTGCTCCATAGGGTTCAGAAAAGTGAGTCCAATGTAACTTGAAGGAAGCAAGCATGTGAACATGAGATCTGCTCAGGAGTAATCTTTTGATCTCAGCTCTTAAAAAGTTACCTCAGGATCTCTAATGATGGTCTGAGGCCTGGATGCACCATTTAATCCAGCTCCCACTGAAATCAGTGAAACTATTTCCATTGATGCCAGCACAGCAACGTGCACAAGAATGCCCAAGAAAGTAGAAAGAGGCAAGCCAGATGCTGCAGCAGTGAGACAGAGGGGAACAATGTTTTCACTCGTTTCTCCACTTTTCCAGACCAGGGTGTTGTTTGGGAGCCGGGCTACAGAAGCAAGTCTCTTATCCTAAAATGTTGGAAGAACGTGCGGGCTTGTTCTGCTCTGCTTCTGTCCTAAGCAAATACATGGCTGAATGAAGGATGTGTAACAGCTTGTATGCACTCTGAGGCTGTGGCTTTCCATTTGGCAGTTTTGCAGCCATTTTTGGCTGTGGGTTTTGTTTGTTTTTCATTTTGTTTGTTTTGCTTGGGGGCTTCCTAGGTTCTTTTGGCTCCCACTTTTTCCCAACCAGATCAATTCCGTGACCTCATTCTCTTCCCCATCTGCACAAACATTTGTGCTGGCATAATGCAGGGAATGGTGCAGAGGCAGGATCATACAGCCTAAGGAAAGGTGTAGGAAGTAGTGAAGTGCCTTCATAAATCATGGTTGTCAAATTCGGGTAAAACTACAGGCTTGCTCTAGGGGTGTAGTTATGAAGATTTTATGCAGCAGCAATGACAGCCTCTGTGGTGCCTAACAGTTAGATCAGCTGTGAAAAGGGTACGTATGACTACCCTGGGGATGGGAAGAGGAATCCCTCTTACTCCCCTAGGTTATTTTTTTATCAGTTCCCTCCCTGAAGTTGCACAAAGAAGCACTGGGGCCAGGAAACAGAGGCAGGAAAGAGACTGCCGCTGGGGGTGGCATGTTCCTTCCCCTGTGCTGCTGGTGGTCTGAGCCCAAGGTGAGCAGGTTCAGGAAGATAAAGTGAGACAAAAACTGTACAGACAGTGGTTTTTTTTTAATCACTGTGGAACTCACTGTGGGGTCACATGAGTGCTAACATTCATTCAAGGGAAATCAAAACCCCATGTTTGGAAGGGGAATTGGGCATCACCATCTCTTTAGCTACATTCAAGCGTTAAATCAGCCCATCAGTAATGTCAGACAACCTAATATTTCCCTGAGGTGCCTGGAAACAGAGCCAGAAAAGGAGCAAGACCTCCCCCTTGTGCCAAGAAACAGTTTGGGAGGAAACTCTCTTACTTCAGAGATGCATGAAAAATTTGAGTTAGTTCACATTTACAGAAATAGTCTAATCAGATGTTGGATGAAATCAAGGCTCTTTTTTCTGGTGTTGGCTTGAGGATTATCTGATTGTTTTAGTGTTCCCTGAAGAAGGACATCTGCAGTCATGTAACACCTTTGATATTGCAAAGACCCCGAGTGTGGCCTCTTTCATGGGACCATTCTGTCTGTTCTTCAACTGCATCACTTTGTAGGTGAGGGAGGGAGCGTTTGCCCACCCTTGAGGCTTTCCTTGAGAATTATAATGAATAACCTTTATTCCTGGGCATCTATATAGTGAAACAAATAACTTCTCAGTCTAATAGTCTCCATATTTCATAAGTTTGCTAGAAATGTCTAGCCTGGTTTTAAAAAGCTTTGAAAGAAGGTGTATTTTTAAATATTAGCATACATCCTTGTTGTAGAAAGGCTTGGCCTCTTTGAGGCTATCTTTCCAGTCTTTAATGCAAAATTAATCTTGCTTTTAAAACACTCTGCAATGACTAAACTGTTCAGTATTTCATATGCAGATTTGCTAATGGAAGCACGCAAATACTGTTATGCAGTGTGTACATTGTGGATGCACTCAGTGCTCATAACAGAACCTTATTTATGTCTGAGCAGATCCTTGAATTTACTTCAGTTGTCTTTGTATTGCCTTAAAAGGTTGCCTGAAAGACTAATTTCTATCCCAGCTCTCTTCCAAAGGCTCAAATCTGCATGTCAGACTTCTGTTGCCACCAGCTTTTGTCTGTAGCATTGAAGTTTATGGGTTTGTGGTATAATGGTGGTTGTAATTATACAGGCATTTTGATCCCATAGTTTAAAATGCCCCCTGCACCATAATCTGTATGTATTTCAAATACAAATAACATACTAAGTACACTTGAAAAGTAGGACCCAGAGCAGGAACAGTAGAGAAAAAAATTTGAAACGTAAGTATGCAGCACAAACAGAGTACCCTGTGCCTCTGCACATTTAAAAATAATTGTAAAAAGCCCAGTTAATAGTTCTTCTAAGAAATATGTACAAAAGAGGAATCTATAAGTCTCTGATCTGCCCTCTATTTACAGTATTACCATTAATCCTTTATGCTATACTAGGTTAAACACATTTAGATGCCTCATTGACACTGGCTAATAAAGTGCCTCATTGACACTAACAGAAATAAATAGTGACAATGGTATGAGTTGATTTGATTTTTTTTACCCCCCACAAGACCAATAAAGTTGTAAGATGAAAGAGTGAGGGTTTTATGCACTGAGTTTCCTCTCCTACCCCTTCTAAAGCAACTTTGCTTGTTTTACTGGAATACCCCTAAGCATAAGCTTATGCAAATGTTAGTGATTCTCACCCTGAGCATTTCTTATTGCTGAAGTTGAGAAACCAACTATTTTCAGTTGTCAGTATATAAACTGGCACTGAAATACATTTCCATTGACTCCCGTGATGGAAGAGAAGTTTTTTTAAATCTTAAAACTGTCATAATTTGAAATCTGAGGGAAAAATTAATAGTATGCTTTTTTAAGGCAATCCACAAAGGGAATGAAGAATGGACGTAAAGGATCAAAAGACCACAAGTCCAGAAAAATGGCTACAGGTTTTTTTCTTGTGTTTTTTTAAGTCAGGTGTGTACTGTATTTTAACAATTCATGTCTTTTTTTCCATGCACTTTTTAATTTAAATTCATTTCTTTGAAATGGTGAAGGAGTAAAAGCTCTGCAAGTCTGGGGACAAGGATTATTTAGAAAGTTTATATTCTCTTTTCCCTAGCATTTGTGGAATACCTGAGAGCAGAAGATGCAATAGCTTTCACCTCTGTTTCTACTGTGGATTTAAATCCTCTTAAGAGCTTCCAAAAGAAAATATGTTCCAAAAGTGTGGTTGTAAAAAAATGTGACAGCAAAAGTAGAGGAGGTGTTGACAGAAGAAGGGAAGACTTTTGTCAGTGTCATTAAAATATAAATGTTTATATTAAATGTTTATACACATGGAAGTAACTTGATTCCGTAAATGCCTGAGAGATTTTTTTCTTTCCAGAAAAATGAGTACATTCTGAAAATATATATGGTGGCTGGGACATTAGTCCTTTTAAAGAGACATGTTTATATATATGTATCGACTAGTAAAGTTATTTTTATATAAATATTTTAAATGTGTTGTTTTCAAGAGAGTTTATTTGTTTACTTGAATTTTGGAGCTTGATGGATTGCACAGATACCTCACTGGATTTTTTTTTTTTGCCTATGTTAAGAAAGGAAAAAGGTCTTTCAGGCTTTTTTAGGTTTTTCCTGATTGTTTTAATAACTTTGATAAATAGAAGCACATTTAGAGTCTCACAGGAGGAAACAGCTTGTAGAATTTATCTAGAAATGAAGAAGTAGTGAAGTAAGGTGACAGGTTTATCAATTCGGGTTTACATTCCTCATTAATTAGCTTTTATTTCTCCTGCCTTTATCATTGGAATTCGGCTATAACCCAAGCAGTTGTGTTGAATACATTTACCAAAGGAACACTTTCTTCCATCGTCTTTGCAAAAGCAGTCTTGGTTTTGATTGGTTTGAGTCAGTTTGGGGTTTTTTTCTCTAACATGGGTGTTAGATCAGTGCTGTGTTGAGATCTCTGGAGAAGAAAGTGAAGGTGAGGTGTTTATTTACTTTGTCAAACAATTTTTATGGAACTGATTTAGATGTGAAATCATGACCAAAACTTGGAGGTGTGCCTTTCACTGGGATGAGCCTGCCTGCCCATACCTCTGTGGCAGGTGAGAGTATAAATTATGGAATCCCAACTTCTTTGCACCTATATCAAGTCCTCAGTGTAACTCATAATTTTTGGAAGGGAGAAAAGACAGACCCAAATAAACCAGAATTTTAAACTAGAAAAAGCATTTAAAGAGATTTGATTTCCCTCTCCTCATTCCCACAGTGGTTCCTTGTTGAGCCATACAGGGGACATTTTCATGTTCAGTTATATTCTTCGTGGTTAATTTATTGCAACAAAAACTTCTAAAAAGCCACTGTTAAAATTGGCATGCGACTACAAATAAAATGAATTTTTATTTTCATTTTTTAAGACACTGTATTGTGAATAGACATTACAGTTGTCTCCTTACAGCACTGGCACATGCGCTATCCTTGCATGACTAACCCGTTTGATCATGGCTTCTGGCACTCTGAAGCCTTGGTTTGTTCTCCTTCACCTCCTCTTTGTCTTCTGTAACCCCTTCTGTTTTTTCCTCTAGCACTCATGAATAGTGCACATCCAAAATGCCCTGTCGAAGAGGTATGTCTGACACAACACTCTGCGACTCTTCAATCAAGTATGCTTTGCTGATTTCGGCTAATGATGCTGTGATGTTGCACAATAAGATGCTACCACTTCCTTAAATTGCACTTGCTCTGCAAAAAATTTTTCCCTTGGATAATCTGTTTTTCTCTCTAAAGAAATCCAAATGAAAATACAGTGTGGCCATTGAAAAAAATTATTTGAATATGAATATGACAAAATCAGAAAAACGAAGAGGTCGGGATTTGCTTATTTTATGTAACTTAAAACACATAGTTTGAAAAAAAAAAAAAGAAATGTTTCTGACTCTTAATCCACAAGTGATTTAAATTTTAGCAAATATCTAGCTGGGAACATTTAATATTTTCTTTTTACGTGAAGGAGGGTGAAATATCTTTTTAGGTTCTGTGCCTTAGTACCTTTCCCTTCTAGAAAACAAACAGAAAGAGACATTGAATA
The DNA here is from genome assembly GCA_013398015.1 of Oreocharis arfaki. Classification (NCBI taxonomy): domain Eukaryota; kingdom Metazoa; phylum Chordata; class Aves; order Passeriformes; family Paramythiidae; genus Oreocharis; species Oreocharis arfaki. The sequence goes on along the minus strand of VZRR01005873.1, from coordinate 135,817 downwards.
AGATTAAAGAGCACATCTCAGAAATGATTCCACCAAAAGGAAAAGCCAGATATGTTTAACGCTTCTTTTTGTTTAATTCATGTATTGCTTTAATGAAAGGAAAAGAAGTTTCAACTCTAGGGTCCCCATAATGCAGAATATAGGAAGGTGTGGGAATGGAGAAGGCAGGGGACAGGACCATCTGTCTTGGTGGTAACTTAGACACAGAAAGACTTAAAATGGTTATGAAACTGCACTCTGAATACTTTTAAAACTTCTCATATTTAATACAAATAATTTTTTTAAACTTGGCCAGTCTTAAAATCTGGGATTTAGGATCAGATGCTCTATGTTCTCCATTTCATTGACAGTGGATTGGTAAGGGCTCTGCTATTATCCTCATATTGGTGTGACAGTGTATTTTAACCTCTTCAAAATTTTGTTTCTTTTCTTTAAATAGCTTCTCGGACCTCTAGCCATAGTGATCAACAGAGGGATAGAAGGTATGATGCTGTTATTTATATTGCAATTATGTGTTACTGTAAAACTTGTTAGATTGTGTCACGGTATTACTTTTTAAGGCTTTCTTCTGTAGTTTATTTTTTTTCCTTCTCTCTATCTTTAGTATGTTTAAACTTGGAAAGAAATAGAAATACTTTGATTTTTAAGCACGATAGGTTAAGAGCTTGAGGAATTCTCTCATCAACTTTTGTATGTGTTCTCAAAAAGGGAGTGCAACCAACCATCAAACCTCTGCAGAACTGTTTTATTTTCCTGACATCTGTGTATGGGATCACTTCACAATGAAAATAAGCACACTTTCAAGCCTCCTTTCAGTTTCCCAAAGGGTATTGAGAAAGGAGGTCACCAACCTGCATGGCTGGTGAACTGAGTCTGCCATTATTTTAGATGTGAAGGAACTGTACCCCTTTTTTTTTTTTGAAATTGTTTTTAAAATAGTTTTAGAAGTTACGGTTCTGCAGCTTTATTTCTGTCAGCAGACAGAAGCTTCTGTATGGAGATGCTGTATCTACTCACGAAAGTCCCTTTTCAAAGTGTATGTTGTGTGAGATTCTGGATGGATCAGTGGTGCTCCAGGGACCGTGGCCTGGGATCACGGGCCAGCCCTGCAGCTGATGCTCTGGAACAGCTGGCACAGTAATAAACCAGGGGTGCTGCCTGTGGGTCCTTCACTGTCACTGAAGTCCCTGTAGTACTGGGTGATGGAAGCAAATAGGCCCTGTCCCAAAGGCTTCGTGAGGCTTGTTCTGCCCCACTTTAGCACCCTGGAAGGTTTCTCTTGAGGTCTGAGGATACACAAGTTTTTAGGTATCCAGCCAAGAAGCAGTTTCAACTACCCTACTGTTTTCAGACTGTAGCAGGGTAAGGGCAAGCACTTGATTAGTTCTCATTATCCCGTGAAGACTAAGACTTCTCCCATCTAATTGAGTTACAGCTGTGTTTAACTACTTTAAGTGTGTAAATTATTTCACTGAAGCCAATAAACCTACTTTTTGGCTGAGGCATTTAATTACGTGCTTTGTATGGAAGCCTAAATGTTTGTTAGAAAGGTCAGGTAAGTTCCTTTGAAATCATGGATTCACCTTTGGTTAAATCAAAAAGACCTGAGCTATTTTGATTTCCCATTCTGGGAAAATCTTGAGCTGTTATACTCAACTATTTTTAAATGTTTTAGGTAATTATTCCCCTTTGCCTTTACTTCCAGGCGTCCTGAAATTACAATAGTTGCTGCTGAACCCCTCCGGCCATCCTCCTGGTTTCCAGGTGCAAGCCCTGTCACTCCTCAAGGATTAGGATTCCCTTCTGCTTCATCTCATGCTCAGTGGAGGAGAAATGAGCATCTTCCAGCTGAGGTGAGTGTGAATTTACATGAGGCATGTTTGATTTGCAAAGGTAAAAAGCTCATTAGGTTAGAGAGGAACAGTTTTTGCTTGCTCAGACTTTCATCACATTGAATAGAAGACTATGACAATGTTCTCTTCCTCTGTATATGTTAATTTAGTAATTTTTCACTTATATGCCACTTTTTTTTTTTAAGTATCATATCTGGACATACTTGAATATTTATCTCTCTATTTTGTAGCTTCCGCCATCGTACGAGCAGGTGATAAAAGAAATCAATCAAGTGCAAGTCAATACAACAAATAACAATAATGCTGCTGCTCCTAGACATACCACTACTTCTGCAACACAAACTGACTTTCCAGAGGAATTAATCAGCCATTTGCCAGGAAGTAATGTAAAAACTAGTGTGCCTACACACTGGGAATCTGCAGGCTGTCGAGGTGAGGCTGTTTTGGATTTCTTCTTGATGAAAGCCTTACTCTGTCTCCTGAAGATGTACTTTCTTGTTGGTCTGTGCAGCATTTGATATGAATAACAGTTAAATTTCTGTGAATTATTACTGCTGTAAATTTCTGTAAAAATCCTTTCTTCTGAAAAGCTGTCATTGCATTCGGACTATAATTAAATCTTGAAAATTTTGCTCAATTCAGCCATAATGATAATCAGAACTTTGGGGCCAGAGGAGCTCACATATCTTATCAAAATAGCAGCACTTCATACATTGAGACTGAAAAGCGTACAAACCAAGCTGGGGATGCTACTGTCCTCTTCTTTGGTCTGGATTTTGTTTGCATGCCCCTCAGTGCTGCAAGTTAACAGAAAGTTTTGAACTCGACTTGTAGATACCATGCATTTCAGCAATCTTCATCTTATCCCTAAAGTTTGTATATATTTCCATTCGTCTTTTTAGGAACAGAACTGTATTTTTCCAACCACCAGGAGAGTTCTTAATGAAAGCCATCATGTGTACCATCCTGATGGCTGTCAAAAAATAACACAAATTAAATGTTCTGGAATAGATAAGTAAAACCATTATTTTCTGTTAGCAGGGCAGAGTCCTCTTAAACCTCCTAGGCCTCCTGCATCTCTTCTGAGTAAGTCTCCTGCAGAAAATGAGAATCCTTTAATAGTCTTTGAAAATCCTGAAGGTCAGAGGTGCCAAGAAAATCCCAATGCTGTGCTATGTCCTGTGCCAAAGCCAAGATCAAGAAGCAATCTCAGACCTGTGGTCAAAAGTACTGAAAGTAAGATAGACAGTGGAGAAGAAGTGAACCAGTCTACTGCAAAACAGCAGCAACTCCCTATTCAGCAGTCACCTCTTCTAGAGGACAGCTTACTCGACAATCACTTGGTGATGGACAGTATGAGTACAGAAAGGAGCCAAAATAGTATTGTTTCAAGGATCAAAGCTTTTGAATCCCAAGGAGCTAATGATACCTCAGGATTATCAAAAAAGCCAGAAATTGCCCCTCGTTCATTTGTCCCAAGATCTGTTACTACAAAGAAGCCAGTAGTTGCTCCAAAGCCAGGGGTAGGCAGAATTTCAGAAGACTGGGATGCATGGACCGAAAGTAAATCAACACCTTCCAAGGAATTGCAGCCTCAGCCTGAATTAGTTGGGAGCAATGTTGTAACCAAACCTGAACTGCCAAAGAAGCCAAAACCTGGCCTTGTTAAAAGTAGCAGTAGTGATTTTCTTGATGCAAGGAGTGCAGAAAACAGCGATGGACAAAAGAGATTTCCTGTTCCTGCTCCAAGGCCTCTTGTTCCTAAAAAGTCATGTTACCCAGAAAATCCTGCTCTTTCTTTGGCCTCACTAAAACCAGTTGCTGCTCCTCCACGGCCTTCTGTATCTGCCCAAGAAAAAGTTTTAAAGTCTCTGGGGGAATTGTCCCCTGCAAACAACTCGTCAGCACCTGCTTTGCAAAATAAACTAGATGTGGAAGGAGATCTGATCAGTTTTGATGATGATGTTTTGCCCCTAAGTCCAGCTTGTGTAGTTAAAGATAGCATCAGTTCTGAAGCAGCAACAGGTAAGAAGAAAAATTTTTAAACTGTCACTATGGTTATTCTTTGCAGCTGTATCCTGTGTGAGTTATGTCTACCTGTCTTCTCAGGGTTTATGTATGTGTAAGAAACTTTTGGTTTTCTATTATGTCAAGATCACTGTGAAATTACGTGGATTTTGAGACTCAGGAGGTTTCAAGGCTATATAAATCTCAGACCTTGTCTGCTGGATATATTACGTGATTACTAAAATAATGATAAAAGACTTGATGTTATATGCTAGATGTCACCTCCAGAATGTGTCACAGTATTCTCTGGGGTACTTGCAACAGCTTATCTCTAACCATTTAATGTGACTAATTTATTTGAGTGCCTTAAGTTCTGTAGTGGAAACCTAGTCATCTGAAGAAGGAGCAGTGTTTGTGGCATGTAGGTGCACTCCTGATCAAACATAATGGGGTAGTCTGTCCATCTCACCAATGCCTACTTATTTTCTTTGTCCCATCTTTCTATCTTGTCTTGTCACGTGACTGCATTCTTGTAACACAACTTCAGCTTCAGGGGTTTTTAATAAATGAAAATAATTATTTCATGTGGGCAGATCAATTACAAAAGCTACATTCCTTTCACGAACGTTGTTTGATACTATTAGGCACTTGGGGTCAGGTTTTTTTAGTGCTGTTTAAGGTCGTTAAGACACAGGTGGGTGTTGGGCTGTTGTTACATTTTATAGCAATAGGGTTTGCCCTCTTAATATTCAAGTATGTCCTGGTTTAGCTTGCCAGCCTCATTGCGATCCAGGGAGTGTTCTGTTTTAAAGCAGAGGGTGTGTCATACAAAAGGTTTGTTTAAGGAACTAGCTATGATTTTAATTTTTTTTTTTTTTAACCTCATCTATTGGGTTTGCATGGCCAGGTTTTGGTATTGGGAGGGCTACGGGGGTGGCTTTGCTGAGAAGCTGCCAGAAGCTTCCCCGATGTCTGACAGGGTAGGAGGGATCCCATGCTGAAGTAGGGGAAGAGTGTGGGAAATCCTCCCCCGATGAGGAAGGAATGGCAGAGATAACATGGGATGAACTGACCACAGCCCCCATTTTCCTGCCCCTGTGCTGCTTCAGGGAGGAGGTGAGAAAATTGCAAGTGAAGTTGAGACTGGAAAGAAGAGAGGGGTGGGAGTAGGTGTTTTTAAGATATGGATTTATTTCTCATTACTCTTCTCTGATTTGATTGGTAATAAAGTCAAGTAATGTTTCTCCAAGTCAGGTCTGTTTTGCTGTGACAGCAGCTGGTGAGTGATCTCTCCCGCTCTTATCTCCACCCAAGAGCATTTTGTTACATTTTCTCTCCCTGTTCATTGGAGGAGTGGAGTGATAGAGTAGCTTTGGGGGCCACCTGACATCCAGCCAGTGTTAACCCACCACACATCATTTATCATCCTAACTTTCAGAAAAGAGAAGTGTAGATGCTGTGTAGTTGTCACGGTAAATCAATATTAATGATTGTTAACAAATGCAATTTCTTCACAGTTCATGAATTATATTGTTAGATGAAGTTCCAATTTGTTATTGTTTCTCCTCTGTATCGTCATAAAAGCCCCAAGGCAGATGTAGAAAGTTTCCTTAAAGTTTTTAATTGTTAAGATTGGTACGTACAGACATACAGTTCTCAGGGAAGCTTAAAAAAGCAGTGAAAATAAGCAACAAAAAATTCTGCAGGGGAGGTGATTTTCTCAACATGGATACAAGTCCATTTTTTCTTGGGCTGACAGCTTGCAGGAACACTGCAATGAACTTACCAAGACTGAAAGGAGGAAGAACTAGAGGGTGACTGGAGAGGTGTTTTGTACTTATATCAAGGAAATGTGTGGCTGATGGTGTCTAGGTGGGAACAGAGGCATGATCACTGTGTCTGGAGACTGGAGTCATGGAACAGACACTGTACATGTGGATGGTTTTACAAGAAAAGCCATATAGAGTAAAACTTTTGTAGTTTCAGTCATTTTATTTTTATTAATTGATGTAACAAATAGGAGGAAAATGTACCTGTTCTAAGTAGCAGGCAAGAAAAGAGAATATTTGCATTTTGAAAATGCATAAAAAGGAAAATCATATTTTGGCTATGTACACTAAAAGACACATTTGCCTCCAACCTAGAAAAATTAAATAACATTAATTCTTCCATTGAATCAGAGGCTGAGTGATCACAAATGAAAATCACCTGAGAAAAACAACTTTCATGGTGAAGTGAGAAGAATGTCATTCTTACTCTTTCTGGTTGGTGTCCTAGGTGTTATTCTTCATTTAATTAAGAAGAAAATGCTTTCCATTCTCACAGTTAACAGAGGAATTATTCAGATAATAGCTTCCTGACTTCTTAAGTCACCTGCCTGTGATTTTATTCGTTCAATAAAATATCATCTTCTCCGCAATCAGTTCTTGCCTACTAAAGAGAAAAAGGTATGGCAGCGTTACCACTTTATTACACTGTAAAGTTAGGATTAATTCCAGATTTTTGCTGGCATTTTTGAGCTCAAGATCATATCCTGTACCCTGGATGACTAATACTGCACAGTGTCTTGATGGAGCATCCACAGGAACAGCACTGGCTCTCTGAGAATGAGGCAACACAGAGCACTAACACTAGCTATTTCTTGCATTCCCGTAGGAACAGCTTAGGATTTGCAAGATGAATCCATGGTAAAATGTTTTGTGAAGGCAGGAAGAGAAGCTCTAATCTTGCTCCCAGTTCCCCAGACCTTTGCATTTCTTACATATTTGTCATTGTCATTACTTAGCAAAATGACAGTGCTCTGCTTGTTGTTATGGCAACCCTAGGAAAGGAAGAAAGCTTTTATGCAGTGGCGTTGGAAACCAAGCACCAACATCTTGTTTGTCAGAGAGCAGTGTTACATCACATATTGCAGCGCTACCAGAGCTTCGTTTTGTCTGATACAGCAGAGGTGTGTTAGGCCAGTGTAAACAGAACTGGGGATCAATCCCTGCTGCTGCTGACTCCTGCTGTGAAAGGAAGAAGGGGAAGTGTTCAGTGGATGATGAGGAGGGCGCAGAAGGCAGAAGTTGAAGTGAGCATATGAATGAAAAGGTGAAACAGGCAAAACAAAGTTCAGAGTCTCCACAGCAATTTTATTGACTGATTAAGGACATCAGCTTCCTCTAACAGAAGGCTGGCACCTCCACAGTAGCGAAAGATATTTGAATACTGTATATATGCTAAGATCAACAGTGTTGGCAACAAACCAGTTTTTTTCACTAGTTCAAATGACAGTGTGTAACTGGTAGTTTAACTACCAAAACCAGCTGAATGATTCTCTTTCAAGATTACCTCAAGCAATCCCATGAGTTTTGTCAGTGTTTGACAGCATCTCCAATGGCACAGCTGTTAGCTGAGTGAATTTACCCTTTTCCAAATATCAATGATTTTATCCTTGTCCAACGTATGAAGAGGGAGAATCGTTCTGGTGCAAATAGAGGCTCTGGATACTGAGATTTCTTTTAAAGCTTTCAACAGTCAGTCAGAGAGTTGAAGTCTATGGGAGCTTTGGAAGCTCAACAGCTGCAAAATTCAGAGGTGAATTGTGACAGGAATGTTGCAGCCAAGTCATGACGCTGGCCCAAGGGAAGTGCCAAGAAGGAGAAGTTAGGAATGACAAATCCATAGAACTGCTTTGTCATCAGCCAAAACTGATGCCAGTTTTAAGTGCCATGATTTTGGACTCAAAGGCTAATGTTCAAAGCCATTTGTATCCTAATGAAATTACTTCTATTTAAGTCAGTCATTTAGAACATGAAGGCATCTGTTTGGGGCTCTACACCTTGAGGTTCTAATGCTTTGATGACAGTTGTGATATTTTGGATCATCTGGGATAGTTCTGCTTTTTTTTATGGCTGATAACAGGGACTTGTGCAGATCCTGAAGGTTAAAAGTTTTGGTAATCTATCAGGTCGGCTCAATTCTCACCTACCGATTTTTACAAAGGCTTGGAAATTAAATCCTAGTGCAAGTTTAACTGTGTAAATTTCACAGCTTCAGAAGACCCATGATTTTACCTGTAACTTGTATTAGTTGCTATGTCAAAGCATGTAGTGTGCCTGTTTGCTAAATGTGAGAATGTGTGTTTTGGACAAAGAAAATCAGGTAATGGTGCATTTACAGCACACATTTAAATTAAAACTTAGAGGTGATGTTGCTACAATGTTTTTATTCCTTTTCACATGTGGGGAGCTCTTCTTCCTTCTCTCTTCTTCCTTCTTTCTGAAACAGTGTATAATTCACTGATTGCTCTGTGCCTGACACAGCAGAACTCAGTTTAAACCAGATGCTTTGAAAAGTAGTTCAGAGAGTGCCTTACCTTACCAGCAGGAGACAGCTCACATTTTGATATTTTCATTACGTTCAGGTCGAACAGTACGACTACTGCATTTCTTAATTGTCTTATCTGTCTGTCTCACTATTTTATCATAGTATAAAGGTTCATTTCTGTCTATCTGCTGAGAAAAAACCCAACCAAACCAGTGCTGCTATCCATTTATGTGTATTGTTGCTTCTTGTGGCATGAATGGTGGCATTTGTGTGACATTATAGACAATTCAGAAAAACTGCTGCTTGAATAAATCCAGATTTGTCTGCTGTGGGGATATTGCCCAGCTGCTTGATTTTAATTGCTTCCTCAGGATGGAAAAGAAAAGAAAAAAAAAAGAAAAAACGGAAATACTTCTAACTGGTAGATTAGTCCAGACATATCTTCAAAATAATGCGGCTTTTCTTGAGGTTCAGCTGTGTTTCCAATGACTCTTACTGTAGTTGTTTTCAAGACACCTGTCTACATTTTTTACTTACTGACAAATTATCACCCCCAGAAAAGAATGAGCTGTCTCATCCACTTTAATCTGCTCTTTGGCATAAACCCCTATAAAAACAGTTTTACCTGAAGACATGCTGCTGTGGAGTGTTGGAGGCTGGGGGCTGTGCTGTGTCCTGTTGGTTCTGCTGCAAGGTTGGCAGTCTCCAGCAAGTGATAACAAGCATCCATTAACTCTTCAGCCACTGTAGGTGCTTGCTTAGTAGGTATAAATTGGAGCCTTCAAGGACCTTGAAAGTTGGCACAGGAGAGGGCCTTATATCTAGGCTCAGGAAACAAATAAGGTTTTAAATCAGAGCTGCGTAATAGATGAGTGGCCCTTTAGGTTGTCAAATGCAAATTAATTTGGTTTGAGTTCCAGGTCTATAGATGCTGTGAAGTAACACACAAGTAATAATATTCTTAATAAGATCTGTCTTCTCTGATAATTAAATTTGTTTATTTTACAATACCTAAAACGTGGTTATCCTTTGTTCAGAAAGTTTGTCAAACAACAAAATGCTTATTTAAAAGAAAATGTTTATAAAAACCCTTTTTTTTTGCTGAAAGCATGTGAGATTCTTGCAAAGGAGTAGATAGGTATTTTAAACAACATTATAAATATATATAAATATACATAACTATTATTACCTTGTTCTTCACATTTTTAATAAAAAAAAAGGTTTTGTATGTCCAATTGCTTTCCATTACCTGTTTTGGAAATTTCCAGCTTGCCTGTTTTGGGGCACTTGAATCTCCTGGCAATAAAAAAATCATTCATTCACCTGGACAAGAACAGTGTTTCTTAGTGGACAAGGCTAAGGCTTTCTTAATCTTCAGGGTAATTTGGGAGTATATTTTCTTTGTCACCCATTCTATGTCCAAATACCCTCTGGCATCCAATTTTTGAAGTCAGACCAGGCTACACAACCAATTTCTAGCAACGTGCCCTCACAGCTGACGTGTTCTGGGCAGGAGGTTTGATTAGAGACCCCCCAAAGGCTCTTGCCATTTGGACTATCCTAGTTTTACTTCAGCTAGCCAACTAGATCAGTGATAGAGGAGTAGCCTCCAAACTCTAGCTTGTGCTGGTATGCGCAGTATTTTTGTGCCAAAGGCAGTGTAATTTCCATCACCTTTACTAGTACAGATCAACAATGAACCAAATGGTTACGCTTTTAGATACACACAGGTGCAAAGTGTGGGCATTCCCACACTTTGAGAGAGAAGTGCTGAAAGCTCAGAAAAGGTCCATCTGTATCTCTCTATGTTCAAGTTGTGTGTGTGTAGTTTTCCATCCCGTGAATTCTTTTATTGCCATTAAGCGTTACAAAACTCCAAGAAGTCCTGCTGTTGTAGTAGTAGATTTTATCTGCTCTCCAGCTTGCTGACAACGTGGATGAGATTTCATTGCTCAGCTAGGGACAGCTTGCATTTTCAACAAGTACATTTAAGTCAAATCTTCTGTGGCATGTCTTGGCAAATATTTTCTATACTTTCCAGAGAATAAAAAACTCTATATAGTTCTTTGTCTTTGTGCACTTCTGTTGCACTGATGGCTTTCTGCAAAGCAGATTTGCTTGCCTCTGCTCCAGTTTTAAGTCTGAAGCAGTACTAAGTCTCCTCCTGAATAATACTGCATTCGTTTTATTTGAATGAGCTGGTCTAGTCTCCTAGTGTTAAGAGAATACTGAGAAGCGTGAGTGTCACCTGAACTTACTTTCAGGTTATGCACAGATCAGATGCTGAAAGAGCCTGTGTTCCGTTCTCTCTGTCTCTCTCCTTCTTTCTTTTTTTTTTTTTTTTTAATTTTCATTTTTATTGTTATTTTCCAGTCTGCTAAAAGTTACAGTCCTGATGAGATCATGACAATGTTCCGTGCAGAGGGAGCTGCAAATTGCATATTTTGTGAAGGGTGGTGTAGTCCATATTCTCTCTGTGTCAGAAATCCATTTCTGAAAACAGTGAACTGTTAATGTTCTTGATGAAAAATACTGTGGAAAGGAGATTGGTAAAATCACTGATGCTGGAATTTAGATATGATACCTGTCTAATACATCTCTTTATAGACGTAAATAGGTTGAGATTTAAAATGTCTGAGTGAACATCAGACTTTTGATTGTGACATTTCACAGTGTTTCTTGAGCATGAACCTCATTCTTTGGGGTGTTACCTGTCAGATTTCCATTGAATCTCTGGCTATATTACTAGGAAGGGCCTGTTGGTGAGAATCTTCCCCCGAGTATGGGTTGATTATGTTTCCATAAACACCAGAGTACTTTCATGGGGCTAGGTTTTAATAAAACCATTTGTTGATGAGGTCTGTTCGTGTTCTCTGTTCTTGGGAGACTCTGGTAACAATACTGTTCTGTGTGAAGAGGATGTGTGAGTGTTGCCTTTAACAGCTGATTTAGGCTTTTAAATTAAACCTTGAGAGTAGACACAGTTGCATACGTCTGTAGTGACAAGTGTTGTAATATCAGCATCCACACCTTTTTACTCCATTGTTCTCATGTGTACTGAATACTTCTTGCAGGACTGAGCATCTTCACAACAGATAGTACTTGTCTGGGCTTTTAGCTTTCCACTATTTGTTTGGAGATCCCCCTTATTGCTGCTGAGGTATCTACCACTATCTTACTACCTCTCTCCTAAAGACTACCAATAAACATTTCAGGAAGATACCCATTTGTCCTTCTTGCATGGGCAAAACCTACTGCTTCTTCTGTAACCTCCTCATTTTTGATTTTAAACAAGGGTGGTATATGAGAATGGGGGGGAAAAGGTTGTTTCTCCAAAACTGTTAAAAGAAAGGAGATTATGTATGGTGTATCTGAATTTACGGCTTTCATTTGTCTTTCCTGCAAACAAGCACACTAATATATGTTATCGCATAAACCTTTGAAACAGAAGCTGTAGAAAAATGAGACTAAGGAAGACACCGACTTTAAGCATCATTGTGAAAGTTTAATAAAAAAAAAATCAATAGAAGTCTGTTGATATGTGTTATGAAAAATTACTTGCAGATTAATTTCCTTGAGCTGAGCAGCTTTAAATGAGTATATTAACAATTCTGTTTTCACACCTCCATGAATTATGCTCAAACGATGCCCAATTGTTGTTAAACAACATAAAAATTTGATATGTTGTCAGTCCCACTGCACAAAGCAGCACACTCGTTTTCTCAGCCAATTTCTGCTGCAAGCCCAGCACTGGGGAATGGAATAACACAAACAAGGTAATGAGTTTTAAACTAATTATGAGGTGACAACAGTATAATTGAACATAAGATAATGAGTGGAAAGCTAACATTCATCAAATGGTTTTCTCAGCCTTAGAAATTGCTTTTCTCAGACTTAAAAATTGTCAGATGTATCGATGTAGAGACCTCCGCCAACTGCTGAATGGTCAAGAAAACTGTTTCTATGCATAGCAGTGATTAACAGCTGACAAGCAGCATTTTTTTACAATTTAAAATCTCCTTTAAATTTGCAAGAATACAGAACTATGATTGTTTGGGGTGTTTAGAGCATTTCCACTTGGTCTCACAATGTCTGTATTTTCATAAGATGGAGGCTTTGGAAAATTGTTTTCCTCGTTTTTCATGCAGAACTTCCTTCACCTCTGCAGAACCTTACCCTGAGAGGTGCTCTGTGTGCCAGAGTGTTCCTTATGGTTATGCTGTGTCAGGGAGCCCATGAGTTAGCCCTGCTCACCTTTCCTCTGCTCATCCTGTGTCTCCAACTTCCCAACAGGCCAATGCAGCTTTGAGGCCTTGCTGCCTCACCAGGGTCACTCCTCAAATGTGATGTAGGCTCTCAGATAACTAAAAGAGAGAATAAACCCCTGTTTCAGAGTTTGGGTTTTTTTCAGCTTCACTCAAAGTCACTATGAACACCAGCACAAAAGTTAAGGTCTGATAAATCATCAGGTTTTTTTAATGCAATTCAAGTGTTAGTGGACAGAGGTATAAAGGAATAAAAGAATATTGCAGGCTTGCTCCAGTGGTGGGATTTTGGTTTCTTGTGATGACTGTACTTCCAGAATGCCTCCACCCTACTTGTGGTCTGTGTTTTCAAATCCTCTACAAAAACTCTTGCTGTAATGCAGCTTTCATTGGAGAGACCTAAACCCTCTAGCCTCTAGTGCTAGTCCATAACTTGAACAAAATGTTAAGTGTCACCCTTACATTCTAAAGCAGTGTGGGTTGCCTGTACCTAATTTCCAGATGCACTGGAAATCTTTGGGCACAATGTGATGGAGCCATCTTTTTGTCTAGATGGTAGCAGAGTTTATTTTTAACTGTAGCCTCTATACCTTTATCTGTAGACAAATTGTTGACCTGCCATGATCCTCTGTACCTGAAGTGTATGCTCACAGCTGTTGTACAAGCAGCCTGACAGAAGGAATTGATTTGCTTGATTCCTGATTAAAATGTGATCTGAAGGTACTCGGGTGGGTTTCTGGGGAGCCTGTAGGCAGGTTGGCTTTAAGAGAGGCGATGGCACAAATCCACACAGCACACCTTTATGGGATGGATCTGCCCGTGAAGAAAGCCTTAAGCAAGGGGCTAGTGGGAGGTGGACATCTGAGCAGGGTGAACATGCATGGGCCCTGTGGCATGTTGTCCCTGCTGTTGTGACAGCTGCATGCTGGCAGCAGGAACTGGGGGCATTGCCAGAGGGAGCTGATGGCAGAAGCCCGGCAAGGGGGAGCTGTGGCCACCGAGTTGTGTGCCTGAATGAGGGAGGGCATGAGGTTGTTCATAAATAAATACTGCATTTATGGGTTTTCTTAAATCTTACGTGAATTACCAGGCACAGATTTATAGTGTCTTGCTTGGATTGGATTTTATTGTTCAAAATTGTCCATAAGAAATCATGACTTCATATGACATAACTGTTTTTTTCTAGGTGTTGAAGATAAAATTTTATCAAATACAGATTTTTCCAACTTTGTCAGGAAGTGTGGCAGTAGTTTTGGGAAAGGATATGCTTTTATAAAAGTCATGCAGAATTCAAAGAGATGCCCTGAATACTTTCTCTTTAGACTGTGACACTCCATAAATAATGTCTCATTGAGCTACGTATCTGAAAAGGCCAGCAGAGGAATCAGACTCGGTTGTTGTGGCTATGAATATGCGTCATGGAGAATTTATCACCCAGAGTCCTTCTCCAGTTTCTACTGTACACTTTTATGATCCTCTTAAGCATTGCCATTTTACTGCAGAATTTGATAATGTCAGAGAAAGAAGTAGCAGTTGTTAACAAGAGAGAGGTATTGCTCTTTGACATGGAGGTGTACTTGAGAAAGAACACATTAATTTGGTTTTTATTTATGTACAAGTATTTTTACAGCTGCTTTCTACATGTGCCTGTGTTCCCCATGCCCGTTAATAAGAGACCAGTGTTTAAGGTAATGAAGCATGGGAAACATTGGTCCTATCTTACCAGTGGAATGATTGGGCAGGCTTGTAGAGGAATGAGTGATACAGGCAGGGGCAGAGCTCAGGCACAACTCCCAGACCTTGGTCTGAACCAGTTCCCTCCATGTCACTGGGTTTATAACCAACAAAATTATGCAGAATCTTCAAAAGAATTAACTGTTCTACAGCAAAGATGTTTTATAATCAGTAGTATGTAAATGTTTTGTATGTTTCAGTAGGTGTTTTATCTGCTGCAGTGCTGATTGTTTAGCTTTAGCAAGATTGTATTGATTAAAGCTTTTCAGTGAATGTGCTCACAGCTATGTCAGTGCATTAGATCAACTGCTTTGTAAACATTTCCCTAAAGCCATTCTGATTTTAGGTCCCTGTTACCAAGCAATGCAGTTCCTCTTGTTCAGTGGCTCATATAATCCCAGAAGGTATCTGCAGCATGTTTATGTTAAGTCACCTATGAATGCAGATGTACGAAGAAGACCTGTTATTTACAAAGAGTTGGGTATACTAGTTGCATCAGCCTCATCTCTGTTTTTTAAATTACTGTATTGGGTGTGAAATATAAATACCCTAACAATGAAAGCAATACTTGGTAAGATTTGTGTTCAACAAATAAGTATTAAAGATGTTGGGTTTTTTCCTCCTTTTAGATCCGTTTCAGTTCCTTACCAAAAATGAACCTGCCAAGGAACAGACGGCTCAACCAGCTTTAGCTCGGAAACCCACTGTGATCCGAATCCCAGCTAAACCTGGGAAATGTAAGTTCTCCTAAGTGTCTGAAAAATGTGTTAGAAAACCATTTCAGTTGGGACTTAATATTTGATAATTGATGTGCTGTTTACTAGCTAATACTAGCTGCCAAAGGAATTGTGGTACGGTTTGATAAGAGAGAGGAGCCAGCCTAAGGGCTGTGGTGGGAGGGAGAGGTAGGTGAGCCTCATGTTCCACTCTCCTTGCCACCCAGCTGCCTCATCAGGCTCCCCCGCTTGAGTTTGATGTCTCTCAAACCTGATGGAGGTGATGCAGAGCAGAGGTTAAACTATATGTAAGGGGCAGATCTAAAGGCTGGAAAGGGAGACTTGGAGGAGACCTTGCAGCAGAAGCAAGCTTGTTTTTTTCTGCTAAACCATATCCTGGAGCTGTACCTTTGGCCAAATTGACCTCGGTGCTTCAACTGAGGTTTAATGCTGCTCCCAAGCTTTCTTGTCAACGGAACAACATTGGTGCATTAAACTTTCCTTCAGACACAGCTTGGTTGGGATGTTCAGCATAGTTTTCACAGTTTAAATCAAGAAGTTCCCTTGATCCTTGCTAGTTTTGAAATCTGTGGCCATTTAAGCAGGAATGTTTAGGTGAGAGTTTGAGGGAATAAAAAGAGGCATATGAGAACTGGGATGCAAAAACCTGGTGTGTTCAATTTTATGTCAAGGTCTTGACTGTAGTTTTCTGAGTGTGACCGTATTCCTAAAGCCTTCCGCCTCTAATCCTTTACAGCTTTACAAATGACACTGACAGTGTCTCAGAGTGGAAATTTATCAGAGGGCCACAAGGTCTTTGTGTTGGTCTTTGTATGCTGGAGTGCATACTTGCGGAATTCTGTTTGGCCTTATCTTTGATCCTCAAAGCTTAGGGAAAAATGTCACAAGATAGCTCTTAAAACTCATGTTGCAAAATCGTGTTTTGCCACGCTTAGTGGGTATATAGTCAACTTGTAGTAACTATATGTCCTGGTGGCATTTCTCCTAAGAGTTTCACTCATTATTTCCAATCTCCCCCCATCACCAACCCAGTGTTAAAATACTAAATTTTCTTTTCCCCTGCATATGTCAGAAATGCAGTGGAAATTATTACAGATGCACAGAAGACTGAAGATAAAGCTGTGAGAAAAGGTCTTTATGTTAATACCTGATTATAAATAAAAGGTTTTTTCAATTGGAAGAATATGTTTATGGGTTACTGTAAAGAAACCATGACATAATTCTTCTCGATAAAGGAAATTTTAATTACAGTTAAAAATAAAATGAAACAAAAAACCAACCAACTACCTGACTTTTTTTCTTTTCCTTTTTTTTCCTGCAATAGATTCCCTTTTGAACTTGTAGATAACTGGTCCCTTGCTGCTCTCTAGTGGTAATTGAACTTTCCACAAAGGACTGTACTTAGCTACAAACAGCAGGAGGTTGTGAAGGACTGCCTGCCTTATGGGAATCAGTGGTTGGAAGATTAATGGGATAGCAAGGAACAGAAGCAGATTCCGAGAAAGCAGAGTAGCCTTTTGTCAAATAGGAGCTGCTGCAGAAATGTAACCTGTTAAAAGTTAAGAGAGAAATACAACTGGGCCAAGGTATAAATGGATATAGTAGGATTTACATTGTAAAGGGGCCACATAATCTCAGTACTGGGGGTCTTTCACCATCTTGTTTATGGAGGGAGATAAATTCTGTCAGGAACCAGCAAAAACTGAAAAGAAAAACCCCAATAAACAAATAAAACAAAATAAAACAAATTTACCCCCCCCCAACCAACCAAAACAGCCCAGCCAGCACCACCAAAAAGGGGACAGAACTGGATGCTTAACAATTTGAATTCCAGTGAAGTTTTCAGTTAGGATTAGGATTAGCATTTTTGTCGAGATGCGATTAGAAAGGAAGCATTAAATTTCCACTTCAGTTATTACACTTAGAAATCACTAAAAATAACACCTGCCTTCTAGTTTTTGGGGATTTTTTTTGTTGTTGTTCCTCTAGTTCCTTTTAATTTTTACCTTAAAAAGACTAAGGAAGAAGAAATTAGGCATTAGGCCATCTGCGTAGCAAGATTTAAAGTGGTAAATAAATGTCTCATGCTTTTTACAAGATGTGATAAGAGAAGATTTCTTTTAGGGTTACTGCCAGGTATTGTTTTTACTTTTCATCCATCACAGTAGCTTAGAAAAGTGATTAACTTCCTAACTTTTTTCCCCCGTGCCTGGTCACTGCCAACAGAACTGTGACCTCCTAAGAATTGAACTGATCCATTGAACTGATCCATTTTTAAACATCACAGCAGTGTTTTACATAATAGTAATGCAACAAAGGTGTTAAAAAATAAACAACGCTTCTGCTTCCTATGTGTTGTTTCTTTGTTGAGAGTAGTTTTCATGAAATGAGCAACTGAAAGTTTTGTTTTGGATAGCATCTCTCATCTTTTTTTTTGTTATCAGTCTATAAATATCCAGGCTGTCTCCACATATTTTTATGTAATTCCAAGTTCAGCTGGAAGTCAGAAGAGCTTAAGTGTCTGTAGTTCTTTCTATGAAATGGATTTTCTTGATATACAAACAGATTGTAAAATAGATTACAAGGTTCCAATATATAAAGACAAAATGTTTGGTAAATATGCTGGTAAAACCTGTCCAAGTGCTTCCCAGCTTTCAAAGGCAGAGACATTGAAAACAAATGTCATATATTTAGGAGGGTTTTCCATTCTTTATTGAGCGTGAAGACATCATCACTCTTCCCTAGTAAGATCTGTACTGTTTCTTCTTCCATGTCCTAAACTTGCTTAGCTCCTTAAAGACTACCTGGGAACTTCCATCTGTTTTCTGTCATCCTGAAGTTTGTAGCAGGCAATAATTTATTTTCTTGCCTTTACCTTTCTGGAGATTCTTCCATCCAAGTCTCCTGATCTTTCAGGGTTACTTGAAATAACCCTCAGCTGTTTTCCAGCTTGAAGGATATTCCAGGAGCTGACAGCTGAAAAAAAAAAGTGAGCCAGTTTAGAAATGTGGTGATGGTGTTTCAGGGTATCCAGTAATTAATCTGACGTTCCTAGGGGTAGAAACTCTTCTACTCATCTAATATTTTATCACCAAGTATTGCAGCTGAAGCCCTGAAACTCTGAAATGACTTGCTGGTGTCCTGAGAGTAAAAAGTGTATGCAGGATGGGAAATACTCCTGAACTCAGCCTCAGAGTTAACAATGTTCCCTTCATGTCCCTTTTCCCTTCACTGTTCTTTAAGTGGTTCTTCCCTTTGGCTGCTCTGGCTTTGAGGAAGGAAGTTGCATTCACACAAAAAATGCCCCAGTCCAAGGTGGATTCCTTTACCTATTGTTGATCCACTTAAGGAAGGTATTAATTAGATTTTAATTTGGGGTTTTTTTGGTTTTTTACAGCTTTAAATGACACTCCACAGAGCCCTCCGCCACTTCCTGCTGAAAAGCCTATTGGGAACACATCCAGTATCACAGTGGGAAAACCCAACAGTGGTGACCTAGTGAAAAAAGGGGTAAGTTAGAAGTGTTTTCCTGTATTACAGCTTTGTCTGTGTCTTGTTAAAAGATCTCTTGTGATCCTCAAGCATTTGTAAAGTAAGTTATTTGAAGGACCAGAAGATGAAAACGACTACTCAAAAATGTAAGGCTTTTTTTCTTTCAATTCCGTTCTCTAATTAATTAGGTAATTTAGACTGCTGTTAGTTTTTAAAAGCACTCTGGTGATATTTTACTAAACTTTGATCACATCTATCTTCAATTTTCTGTATTCATCATCTGGAATCAGGATATTCTACAACTTAGTTTCAAAAGCATTGCAAAGTGGCTCCAAGTCCAGTGGGATTTACATGGTGAAATGTTCTCAAAGTGCTTTAGAAATGTATTTTTTTGCCTTCATGTACACAATACCTTTCAGTGTCTGTGCTAATTTCCAGGCAGAGGAAATTTTTCTGTAGAAGAATGAAGGTTGCTTTTTTCAGCTCTTTCCTTCTAGTTGTTTCTACTGAGCAGAACCACCTGGTTTGGGAAATAAGGTTCTGCTCCTCGCTCCGGAGCACGTACATAGTTATGGTAGGTGTTGTAGCTGTACGACATTTGACACAGATTCTTGAAAGGGAATTAAAATAAACTGGAAAAGGACAGTAAAATTTCCAAATATTGAGTTTTCTGATGGCAAGAATGGCAGAGAATCTTGTGAAAGCCACAGGCAGTAAAAAGCTCAAATCAAATTAAAAGCCCTCACTAGAAGGATGCTGCCAACAAATGCCTTTGTAGCCACCTCTGCTATTAAGATAAAGGGTATTAAAAGGTCATGATTGAAAAGGCTGTTCAGAGAGGTCCCACCTTTTCTGGGTAAGGCTGAAAAAACAATTTACGAAACAAGACAGTAAATGACATTTTATGCAGTGGAACTCCAGAACTTTTACAATGTCATCTAGGTTATTGTGACAGGCATATATAAGCTTCAGAGGATGTTTTTTAAAAAAAGATTGTATTGAATCCACTGGAACATTTAAATCCTGTCTTTGGAAAGGTAAGAACTGTGCTTCTAAAACTAGTATTGTTTGTCAGTGGAAGTGATTAAACAGCAACAGCAAAAACTGTTGACCGTAAGCAGCAGTTGGCACAGATTTCTTCCTTTTCACACAGAAGAGGAAAATTTTTGATATGAGGATGACATCCTCATCTGAAAATGGCAGGTTGTTTTCTTTCTAGTAGGGTCATTTGAGCAGAACATTAATTTAGGGACTCAGTCAAGGGTCAAATTTTGTCACAAAATATATCTAGGTATTTTCTAGGTAGGAAAAATCGCAGAAATTGTTTATGAGTTTCAAGCAGGTTCAGGCACCTAATTAAGTAAACAAGACTGTTCAGACCTATTTTAAACTACCAGTTCAGGAAGGGTTCTTTTGAACCCAGGTTCAGCACTCTGATTTACCACGCTGTTCCAGAAGCAGCTGTCCTTATTCAGCGGAGCTGGCAGAACTTTCTGGCACTGGGATGAAAACAAACAGCAGGAGGCAGTAAGGATGGTCACTTGTTAATCCATCACTGTGGTGCAAGGCCTTCAGACATGGCACATGTCCTCCTCTCCTGACTGCTGTAGGGTGGTAATCTCTGGCAGGGCCAGCATGGGCAGCTGGGAGGAGTGATGCCTTAATCTGCCAGAGCAAGATTCACTGGGATTTGTCTGTTAGATCTCTAGAAAACATATTTAGATGCCTTCTTTAATGGGAGCTAACATGATTTGCAAGAGACGCTGTCCTGTGCGAGTTGCATTAATGTCATGTTTTTTGCTTTAAGCCTGTTCAAAGTGTTCCATCTGTCAAAGTTAAATCAAAGTTGATAATGCAAAATCCTGTGGGCAGCGTAATTGTACATTTGTATGACTCTCCCAAAATTGGCTCTTAAGTCCTTACTGCCATATAGTAGAAAAAGAGGGTCTGGGTCATATGTAATGCACACTTTAAGCTGTGTTTCAGGTAGTAAATCAGGTTATTTACCCTCCATATTTCTCTCCATGTTCAATAACACTTTAAAATCACAGAATCACACCACAATACTTATTACTTTACTCCCAGACCTCCCGAAACTCCTATTTTTCATGTCCATAGGATATAATTTAACATAAAAATTATATAATTTAAACAAGATCTTTTCTCTTTCTTAGGCTTAAAGAAATGTCTTTTTTCTTTTGAATGGTTGTAGGAGTTGGATCAGTCAGAACACAGTGGAGTGCCTCAGCTAGAACCTCTACTACCCCCAAGGTGAGTGTGGTTCTTCAGACTCACTTAGAAGTGGTGTTTCTGAATTAATTTGCATAGTTAGTCTCAATGTGGACACTGCTGACTCCAGCCATAGCTCAATAGGCTTGGCTGGGCACTATGCTCACTAATAAATAGGCAGGACCAAGTTGGTGGCTGTTTATTACTTGTTTGTACATTATGGTATGAGCAGGGAGATTATAAGAGAGCAGCTGTTTGACTTTTCAGCTAATGTACAGTGGCTGCTGACAGTCATTCCTTTCTGAATCTTTAACCTTTTCACCCACAGTACTTGCACTTGTGGTGGGGTTTGAGTGGTGAAGGAATGGAGGTGGCAGATGCTCCCACCCTGAAAAGGGCAGATGCTGGGCCAGCAGCTTCCCAGAAGCTCTGGCTAGTTTATATACTTCAGACCTAAAATGCAGGTGCAGGATCAATTATAACCCTGGGGGTTTTTATTCTTGTGAACCAAAAACAAAGAACGTCTGCAAGGGCAAAAGTTGCTGGACCAGCCTTAAATTCATGTCCATCAGTGCCAGAGACGCAGTGGAGGGAGATCTGGCATTGACTGGCCAGCCCACTGTGGGTATTTCAGCATTTGCATTCTAAATCTGTGAGTTTAAACACAAGAGTTTGTGCTGTTGTGTCAGGACAAGAGAATCTTTCTGTTATTGAACTGAGTCTATCAATAATAATAAGTATTAATTAACAGGAAAGAATGTCGATGTACCACAAGGAAACACCTCATTTTTGCTCCTTATGGGCTTGTTCCTTCCCTACACTCAGTTTAGCATAACATTCCTGATTCTTATGAGGGTCTCTGGGACTGCAATAAATATTTTGTCCTTTCACTCTTCTGCTCAAATGGATTTTTTTTTAAGTAAGCAGTAATAATTCACTGAATTGCTTATTAGGGTCTTCTTGTTTAGTTGAGTTGCTTTAAAAATGTGTGGGTTGGTCTCTTTACAGATTTAAGGCAGTCTAACTTGGAATTTCCCCTTTTGTCAGTATTAAAAACACTTAGTTCAAGATGAGGACAAGAAAAGGGAGAGATGGATGTTGAACAGAAGTGGAAAATTTTTTTAAAATTTAAAAATTATTCCATACTCAAATAATAATAGAGAACTCTTATCAGGAGCATTAGTAGTGCACTAGTATCTTCTCAAGTGGTGGGTGACACTCACAAAATGTGTTAGAGTGATACTTCAAAGATCCACTAATGCACATTTGTTGGAGTTGATAAGTTTTGCAGACCCATGAGGAATGCACGTGAGCAAATAATTATGCCAAATTACGTTATATGAAAAAAAAGAGAAACAGTTGTAGCAGAAACTTGCAGTAACTGGTTGAAGCTATCCCAACAAAAATCAAGCAATACTGTATTTTTGGAATATTACTACTAATATTAACTACTAGTGAAGATTACTACTGTGTCTTGCTAGTCTCTGGTTTTGGTTTCTAAACTGCTGGTCCACTAATGAGAGTGTGGTACCTCCAGCATTGCCAGAGAACTTGAGTATTTTCACCAGTGTTTTCTTTCTGCAGTAGCCATCTGTTGCATAAAAATGGTAAATTCTGCTATTGATGGCAATGTGCAAAGTGGTGTGATATGTCATGAGCTTCATCATAGTCACTTCAGGTAAGTGACATCCCAAGGAATGAGCTAGGCTGATTCCTGAAGACCAGCTTTCACAAAAGCTCTCCAATAGCAGAACTTCATCCTGAAGCAGCTTCAAAGAAAGCTCTTTCTATAGGTAGATTGTTGAAACAAATCCTGCTTATTTAGCGGGCTCTCCAGAAAGCTGGCAGGCTCTTGGTGAGCAGACTTGGAAATATGTAGTCAAAGGATCTGTCTAAGGAACTGTGATCATCTGGTCCTGGTATCTGAAGAGTTCATGTATTCCTAGAAAGCTTCAGATACTACACACTGTACTGCCCAGGTCATCACAAATCTTGTTTCCTCACTGCACACTCTACAGCTAAGATGAGGTGGCAGGCTTATTAATATGCATATTTCTCTGATGGTTTGCACAATTTTTAGGCCTGTGGATGGAAAAATTGTACCTGCTCGACCTCCCCCACCTAAAAGTGTTCCTGGAAGGCCACCTCCACCAAAACTCTCTGCAGCCAAGACCTCCTCCCAGAAGGATGTTCTTTCGCGGTCTAGTTCTGACATCGCTTCTGATAAAAAAAACAACAAGTTCAGGTTGGGACCCAAGAGAGCAAAAAGTATGGTCTTTAAAAATCCAGATCCAGCATTACCTCCTAGACCTAAACCAGGTCATCCTCTCTACAATAAATACATGGTGAGAGTTGAGATATTCTATCTGAGATCACTATTCTTCTAAAACAGTGCTGGTTAAAATAGTAGAGAAAAAGGTAGTTAAACCTACTAAAGTAGGTAGTATTATGTGGCTTTCAATGTGCATCTAGCAGCATAATCTTCCTTAGAAAATGCTAGTAGATAAATAGTAATAAGTCCTGTAAGGCAATACTGGAGAAAGCAATAAATACATGTAAAGTATGGATCTATGTGGTGTATTTTTGTGTATAGATGTAATTATATTATATATAGATCTTTAATGCATAGCTCTTGGGATTTGGGGGTTCTTTTTCCAGTCACCAGTTCTGAATTCTCTTTCAGTAAAACGATGGTGAATAATTGCATTTGTATGTTGGTTTACCCATACGTATCAAAATGCTTAGGAAAATTGGGGGAGCATCGGAACTTATAAAGTAGTTGACCTTACTTAATCAAGCTTGCAAAGAGTGAGGAATGTAACATTGCTAATCTTATATTTTTGTCCTATTGATGCCATCCCTTTTCATTGTAAAAATGTTTTTGTTGTTGTATGTGTTATTAGGGAATTTTAAATACTAACGGATCAACATTACAGATAAAAACAAGAAGGTCTTTCCCCAGAAACTTGAAACTGGTCAGTGATAGAGCTGGTGACTGCTTGAACCAGTGCTGTTGTCAAAAAAAGCAGCCACACAGCCATAGCATGAACAGTATCAACATTCCAGCAGCATGAAGTGGAAACTTTCTGTTGCCGCCTTCTTGATCTTTCACTTTTGCATTTAGAATTTTGTATATGAGATTTTTTTTCTGTAGTAATCAGTAGTAATTCCCTGCCCTGAAGTCTTACTGGCAATAAAAATTTCCTCCCAGGCCATTTTTCTAGTGCCCTCCATGACAAATGCCCTCTATTTCTGCATCAGAGTGTCTTTCTGAATATCTTGACTATATGGTGTGATAAAACGCTTTTAAAGGGGGTGACACCACCAGAGTTTCTCAGAGTGACAATTCATATCACCAGCAGTCTGTTCTGAATGCCTTCCAAAGGAACCTGTCCTCTTCCACTGGACTCCTAAATTACTTACCTGTAGTAGGTAGTTTGAATAGTTTCATCATCTGACCATTTTCACTTGCAGTGAAAATTTGAGGTGCTTAGAAATGAAAAAAATGTTTCCATTTGCCTCTGTTTCTGTTCAAGCTACCTGTGCCTCATGGAGTTGCCAAGGAAGACTGTCTTCCCAGGAACGCTGGAGAACTGTCCTGTAAGGTAAGGTGCTTTTTTCTGCTGGCTTAAATATTCAATGAGCAAGACTCCCGTTGCAGTAAAGTATCAAATGTTTTAGTCTTCAGACGTTACACTGAGAAATGTAATAGTGATATATTAAATCCTTGTGTTTCTGTAATCAAAACAACTGCCAAAACAAAACCCAATAATGGTGATTTGCCTCATAGCACAGGGACATTCTGCTTATGGAACAGAGCAAGAGTAATTACTTGGAGTGCCAGAAGGGAGAGGAAACTGGTTAAGTTCCTCCATCTCACAGGAAAATAATCACTCCCTTGGCTGAGTATCTGAGAATTGAGCAAAAGATAAGCGAGTACTTTATGAAGTGCTGTACATGATACATCAGTGAATTGGCTTTGACATACGGACTTGAAAGTATTTTCCTCTCACTGCTTGTACAGATCCTGACATAGCTTTAGGGCATGACTCTATTAATATTAAATACCTAGTGGAAATTATAGCAATGAGCAGCCTTTTTGACTAATATCAGAAGCCTACATAGCTGAAATAGATTTCTGTGCAGTATGTTGTTGTCTGTTGTAACTCATGTTACTCTGGTCTTAGCTGGGCTTTTTTGGTTATTTTTTTTTTTTTGTACACAGTGAATTACTTTGAATGTAATTCACATGCCATGACTGTCATCAGTACAGCCTAAAAATTCCTAGTGGGTGGGATAGAGAAGCTCAGCATTTTGAATATAATTTCCCTTTATGAAGATGCCACAACGAAACAGTCAGCTCCCCTCAGTGTTACCTTTGTGTAAGCAAAGGCATAGTGGCTTCCTTGCTCCTCTTGGCACGTTTGTTAGTCAGCAGATGTGCTGTCCCTGCTGAGTGTGCTGGGGACAGTTGGGTTGGGTGTTCCCTCGAGCAAGGAAGAGTGACTGGTGGCACACAGTACCAAGCAGCAGTGCCAAATTTGTCCACAGCCCTTGCAATGAGTGTTGCAACCAGTGCTACAGATTTCTGGCCCACAGAGAAAGATAAAGCTTTTTCTATACTTGGAAAAGTTGCATGCCTTCCCTTCCTTTCACTGGCTCAAAAGTAGATTTTGGTGAAATGTGTTCTTGTTTACACTGGCAAAAGGCATATAGAATTCACACCCATAGTTGTGTGACCAGTAGCCATTTCCTTCTGCAATACCAGAACAACTCTGTGTCCAAAGTCAGAAAATTAATTAAGGAGTACATACAGAGAATCTCTGTTAGTATCTTCCATAATTTATAAACTACTTGCATTTATTTGTTGTTGTCAGGATTCGAACCACCCTCCAAAAGTTTCTGACACAAGTGCACCTCATGCTGTAGTCCTGCATGATTTTCGTGCAGGTAAGTAAACGTGAATATTCTGGAAGCTTGTTTCATTCCAAGACTTTCAGATGGAAATTTTCTTAGAGCTTTAAAATGGTATGAAAGCTCTGTCTGCAAGGTCTGCACATAGAGTTATTCAAGTCAATGGGTTTAGCTGTAGATGGGCCAGTCTTTCAGTTAACACTGGTTGATTTATCAAGTAAAATTAAGACTTTTAAAAAACTGATTCTTGTTTTGTCCGTGGTATTTGTATTAAGAAGGTTTTACTTAGAGAAAATCAGTGAGTGTGACAAGTGTTGTTAACTGAAATGATGTTGTCTTACAGAGCATGCTGAGGACTTGGACCTTCATTCTGGAGACACTGTTTGTCTTTTGGAGAAAATTGATAATGAGTGGTACAGAGGAAAATGTGGGAATCGCACAGGGATATTTCCTGCCAACTTTGTTAAAGTAGTTGTATGTAGGCTTTGTATACATTGCTCCATAAGATCCCATTGCGTTTATTTTCTGGTTCGATTTTACTAAGGCTCCTGTGTGTTTACCTCCATTCTGTATTTAGATAATCTCTTATCCCACTGGCAGCAGAAGACATATCAACTTGTTTGTGTGGGATTAGAAAGATGCTTGATTTGGCACAACCAGCTTGTGTTATGGGGAATAATTTGCTGTTAATTTAAAGCCAAGTGAGAAAATCATTGCCCTTACCAGATTCTCTTTGTAAACGTGGGTAGTTTCTCAAGGTCTACAAAGCAGATTATTTTTTGACAGCTGCATGTAAGAATCAACACTCAGTAAAAGATGGTTGATTTTTGTGCCTCCTCCCAGCTCCCCATCTTCTGTCATTCTTGTCCCTTAAACTTTGCTGGAATCACCACTTTTTTAGCCATGCAGTGAACTAGGTCAGAGTCGCAATTTGGCCCAAAAAAACATGCTGAGTTTTTTTCTTCCTAGAATATTGGTTTTTTCCAACAGGATCAATTTGCCTAAGTGGCTTTCTAAGTGGCTGCACAAATGGTTGTGCTGGCACAGTGCAAGGAGATTGTGTTGTTGCAAATGAGCAGCTTAAAGCAATCCTGTTACTGAATGTGACACTTGACAGTAAGCCGAAGGCAAGACACAGGTGCTCTTTTGGAGCCCGAGGATAATTAATTTAAAAGGGATACAATATGGTTCCCTGCAGCCAAATGCTGGGTCAAACCTATCGCCAGCCAGAGCCTGAGACTGAAGTCCATTTTGTGGCAGTGGAAAGGGCGTGGGGCTGTCCACACCAGCCATATGGACATGGAGGAATGCCAGAGGGACACCAGGATGCAGTGCATGGCTTGGCATTAAAGACAGGAAGTGTCTGTGTCAACACTTCCTGGGCCGGGACAGCTGGCAGAGATGAGCACTGCTGCTGCTACATGGGCAATACCAAGGATTTGGTAGACATCAGAGAGGGTGGGGTGTCTGTTTAGTTTGTAATTGGTGTTATTGGAGAAAAATTTTAAGATCTGAGAAGTGCTGAAGAATAAAAACTAAACTCATAGTTAGTAGTAATGGAACCATGTTTGATTCACTTTCACGAGAAAGATTTGTTAGCTAAATTGATTGGGTTGATTTAATTGATTTAAAAGCTCTTGCTTCTACTGATAACTAAGGAAGAACAGATTTTATGTTAAAGCAGTGGAGTGAGTATTTGGGGTCAAATTCAGCATTGGTTACAGACAGATACAACTTCATAAAAGCTAGGGAAGATGCATTTCTGTTTTAGTTGTAAAAGATGGTTACCCTCTGAGGGCAAAAATCTCTTGTTTCAGGTAATATTTTTATTAAGAAAAGGAAAAACAGGCTAATTTACATGAGGCCAATTTACTTGAGTGAATTCTCCTGTTAATTCATGTCAGACTTCATTTTGATACAAGGTCTCTATCCAATACACTACAATGTGTTATGCAATATTGAGCTGGGTGGTAGCTTAGATCTGGACACCTTACAAGAATACATAGTTACGACTTCCCACAGAACCTTCAGAGCACCACAGATACCAGCTCCTTCAGCAAGAGCAGTGCAAAGATTATTTGCCCTGAAAGGCGCTGTGATTTCCTCCAGTGTTTCACAAAAGCTAATGAAACATTCTTGTTGATTTTATGGGAACTGGCTGATATAATAGTGAGCTGTAACCCAGAGCTCCTCACCAGGGCCTCTGGGCTTGTAGTCCTGTACATCTCACAGATCATCCTTCATGTCACACCAAAAATACAATTGAAATCCTCCTATGATAAAGGACTTGAATGTTGTCTATTTGATATACCTGTGTATTGATTTTCCAAGTTGTATTTCTCCAGTTCAAGTGAGATTTGTTTTTTTGTTTGGAGAGCAGTTGGCTACCAAAGCACAGAAGGGATAAGTGTAAACAGTAGTTTTGTCTATTGTGGATTACTGTGCTAGTAAATAATTAAGAGCAATTACCAGTTGAGAATTGGGATCTAAATGCAGCAACACATAGTAGCATCTAGTCACATATCCTGTCAATCAGTCATGCTGCAAGTAGACACAATAAACTAGCTTCATAAAACAAAACATTAAATGTTGCTCCCTGTTTGCATAAGATTAAAAAATGAGAAAACAGACATAAATTTACATTAATGTGCTCATATATCAGAGCATGCCAACAATTACAGTGTGTGACACATCTGAAAAACTGATTATTTTAACCGTTTTCAAGTTTATTGTGGTTAGTTGCTGTGAGCTTGAAATAGAAGACATAACTTATTTTACTGTCTTATTAGATTGATGTTCCAGAA
The DNA here is from genome assembly GCA_013398015.1 of Oreocharis arfaki. Taxonomy (NCBI): domain Eukaryota; kingdom Metazoa; phylum Chordata; class Aves; order Passeriformes; family Paramythiidae; genus Oreocharis; species Oreocharis arfaki. The sequence goes on along the minus strand of VZRR01005873.1, from coordinate 107,471 downwards.
GAAGCCAACAGGAAAAAAATACTCTCTTCAGCACGATGTATTAAGTGAGTCAGATAAATCTTATTTTCTTTCTCATGTTGATTTTTGAGAAATTAAAAAGAAAGATTAACTTTGAAACGGGGGCTCTCTGCACTGAGGTTAATAGGGTTAACAATTTGTTCACCAAAATATATTGTAAAAATTAAATACCTGTTCTAAAAACCTGGATGTTCATGATGTTTTATTAAGACTCGTATTTAGGTTAAAAAGCCACACTTTTATGAAAACTGGTTCCAGAAACCATGAACCATTCTGATTAACTTCAGCAGCATTGCACACTCCTCTTTTTGCTCCTGACCTTGCTGCTTTCTTCCAGTGTCCTCACAAGATGGAACATGGTAGGGCTCCTACTCATTTGAAAGAACAAGATACAATGGGACAGAATATAGAGGAACTTTAAGAAAAGAAATGTGTCTGCCCTTAAAGTGTGCAGCTGTACGGCTAAATTCAAAGTTCCTCAGATCAAATTATCAAATGAATTGCCAGCTTCTTCATTTCTGATTTTCAAACAACTCATACTAGTATTTGTGGGCAAGAAATTATTTTTCTTGCTATTTATTTCACAATTATGTTTATTGGATTTCATAGTCATTCATTCCAGGAATTAAAGCAAATTCAGACAGAGGCAGGAGCAACTAGTGTCAGTGAGATCATTCAGTTGTTCTTTAGATGAAGCTTTGTTAGTCAGGAGCAAAACTTTATTTTAAAAAGCTGCTTCTGCAGCTAAGAAAGAAACAACGTTCTAGCTCTGTCCTGAAAGACACATCTTTGCAAAGATAGCGGGGGACAGGTTTGGGAATCAAACTTCTTGCTTTGGTTGTGTGCTATGAATATATAAAAAAAATTAATGCCTATTACTGCTTTTTTCCAGCATGGCATTTCTGATAAACAAAAAATTTTCTTAGAATAATTTCTTAAATTTAATTTATTAGGTTCCTAAATAATGAAATCTATTTGAATCGGGGGAAAAAATAACTAGGTTTTTTTCAGTACTGTACCAAAGTATATATCTTTATAAAATAAAAATAAAATTTATCAGATGCATTGATGTTTCTTTCTTTGATGGATAAGCTATTTCCCCTATATATAATCTTATAGGGATGGATTTTACAGACTAAAGTATGTTAAAGTAGATAAAAACTAGCTTCTTCCTATGAAACCTCCATGTATTTGGGACAAATATACAACAGCCACCCCCCACCCATGTTTGATTGTATCTAAATGGGATGCTAGCTCAAAAAACAATCAAACTCTTAACAAAAGTGTATCAAGACGCTTGCTTGGATATAGGCAAAGATATGGAATTGGACAGGTGACCCAGAAACAAGGGGGTTTGTTGTTGCTTGGAAGGGAGATTGGGTGTTTTGCAAAATCCTGTAACAGCCAGGAATTGGGATGCAGAAATTGCATCTGGCTCCTCCAGACTCTATACTCATCCTCCTCAGAAAGCAGAGGTGAGAACCAAGGCTGGCCCCCAATTTTCCACCTGCTCTGTCTTCAGTGCATCCTTTTATCATTTTAATTAAAATATCAATCCATGTATTACACACAATGCTGTCCTATTATTAAGTGGACAGTAATAAAGAAGCAAACTAATTTTCTCTTTTGTTTGTGCAGAGGTCCAAGATGTGTAGCACGATTTGAATACATTGGAGATCAGAAAGATGAGCTCAGTTTTTCAGAAGGTGAAACTATTATCCTGAAAGAATATGTAAATGAAGAGTGGGCCAAAGGAGAGCTCAGAGGCACGTCTGGAATTTTCCCCTTGAACTTTGTGGAAGTAATTGAAGATCTGCCTGGAACAGGTATGAATATGTTTGCAAAAATCCTCAGGAGCATGGTTATGTACTTATTGTAAATAGACAGCATATAGGAGAAAATTCCAAAAGGACAATGAATGCAGAGAGGAGGTAAAAAGAGAGGGAAGACCAGTCAAAAAAAAACTACCAGTAGGACTTCTTAAGAGCTATTCTTAATAATGGCTTCAAATATCTAAAATCTCCGTCATTAGTAACATTCTGAATAGACACTGCTCCTATTCTAAGTTGTGCTTCACTTACATAGGTACAGAAACAGCACTGAAGAATAAGGTGGAGATTTCGTCTTCCCTTCCTCAGGTAATAAAACTTTATAGGTGAGGGCCAGAATTTATGTATAGATTTACAGAGACTCTATTATAATGTGAGAGTAACTGCAGAACGTGACACAACTGCCACAGCACACGATGCTGCATGGTCACAGCCTCAATTCTGACACATGGCCTAAGCTGATTGAATTCAGAGCTTCTGACAAATTAACATTAGTAAATTTTTATCCTTTGTGCTGAAGGAAATTCTTGTTAGCTCTATTTTAAGTATTGCTGCAGTGATCTAATTTTGAATTTATTAATCCTTTCCCCTGCCACCAGAGATAAAAAGGAATGTGGCTGAGCCTAGATAAAATTCTGTGGTGGTAATTGCTGAAATGCCATTCTTGTCTACATCTGCAGCAGCACTATTGTGTGGGAGAGTGTCAGGACACCCATGTGCTGAACAGCTGCTTTCAGCAGCATCCATCAGTTTTTGGGCTCCATTCACACTTCTAAAATTAATGCATCTCTTCTGTTCACTCGAATAGAACAACAGACCCTCCGTAGAGTGGTGTGAAGCGCTTCATGATTTTACAGCAGAAACCAAAGATGATTTATCCTTCAAAAAGGGAGACTACATCCAAATACTGGAACAAGTAGATTTGGAGTGGTATAGAGGAAGACTGAATGGAAAGGAAGGGATTTTCCCAGCGGTTTTTGTTCAGACCTGCTCAGGTACATTGCTCCTTCTAGATGGGAATTCATTATTCCCTGGGTTGTGCCGGTCATGACAGAGTTGTGGGAGAACACAACTATTCCACTGCATCAACAAGTCACACACCACCAGAGTCTTTAACATTCTAAAGCTAAACTTAAGTTTTGAACCACCTTCTCTCATAATGGCAATATAATGTTCTAGTCAGTAAGTAATCTGCGAGGGGACACAGACTCTGGGATGTTTTCAAGGGTGGTTTGGGCACAGGTGAAACAGGGCAATTGAGCCACCTTTGGGAGTAAGTCAGGGGTACTGATGCTGCTTCATCCTAAAGCAGAAAGAGGAAAAGTCAGCTTTTATTATGTATCACCATTAGAAGTTCAAGTTAAGTGAGGTTTAAATTTTGTCCTCTTACAAGCAGAACTGTGAGACTGTGTTTAATGCTATAAAATGAACTGGTGGCAGTAGAGTTTTTTATCCCAGTAGGACAGTGAATTTGTTACAGCAGTAGCAATAATGTTTGGACAACCTGTAGCACAATAGTGGGGAGAAAACATGAGAATGACAGGAAACTTCTCCAGTAAGAGAGACTTATTTCACTCCAATGCAGGTAACTTCTCTTGTCCATGTTCTGTAGCCAGGATAGAGCTGTCACAGCCTGGAGGAGGGAAGAAAGGAAAAGCCAAAGCTCTTTATGATTTTCATGGAGAAAATGAAGATGAGCTTTCCTTCAAAGTAAGTACCTCTCTTAGACCAGTTTCCAAGAGGTCTTGTGCTCCTAACGAGTGCTAAAAAATAAGATTCATCCACTGTGAAAACAGGCTTTAGACAAGAAGAATGAAGCACATAGAATATGCATAGATACTAACACATTTGATAAGTGGTCTCTAAAAAACATTTTTGCCCTTACGACTTTTGTTTCCTATCAGCAAAAATTGCCATTAAAGACACTGAGAAGAGGTCAGGAGTTGCAGAATTCTTGACTTCTCTGATCTAGTAAACATGACAATGTAAACAAACCCCATTTTGCCGTATGTTCAGTTCTTGATCCGTTGATACGGCCAAAGGAGCCTCTTTTTGCACGAGAAGGACAGCGCTGAGTAGGAGGTGATAGTGCCAGTGCCAGTGCTACAGCAGCCAGGCCTCTCGGGAAACCAAGTACAGCAAAATCTTGAACTGGCAACACAATACAGAGTTGCCATGGGAACATGGGGAAAAAATAAATACATGCTGAATGCCCAGATCATATTAAGCATGAACAAGAAAGAGAGTGCCCTTGATATTCAAAGTCATGATTTAGGTAACCATGTTCTCAAAAGCAAATTTCTGAGCAACAGCAGACTTTCACAGGAGCTGAAACACACAGTATTTTCTCTTCTAAAACTGGTAAAATAGTATCAGCACTAGCAGCTTGCAATGCTGAAAGGATAGATGATTCTTTAAAGCAGAAAAGGGGAATAAAGGTACTGAAAGAAAAGCCAGTACTTCAGATGAAAGGTGTGGCATGGGACAGTGAGAACAAGAACCAGGACCAAACACAGGAGCTGCAGTTTAAACGGCCACACTGAGCTCTTACATTGCTTTTCCTTTTTTCGGGAAAGTTTCCAGGTGCTAGAAAATACTGGGACTAAATTAAAAAAAGAAAAAAAATTCTTTCCAGTGTTTTAAGAAAACAAACCCTGAAAACACACACAAATAAGCAGTAAAGCAGGGGGCCCATGAGCCAGCTCTTAACATACCTGGAGAGCCAAAGCTATGTGAGAGGTTATCCAGCAGTGCTAGTGCTCTTTTGTCCCCCCGAAGGTGATGATTTTTCAGCATAGACAAGTATTTAGCCTAAAAGAGGCTTCAGCTGGTTTTGGCAAACAACTTCCAAGAGGTGTAACCAACAGATGAGACTGGCCACATCTTACTTCTCTTTGATTGATAATTGCTTCTAAATAAGATCAGCTCTGCATGCATTAACACTGCACAGTAACATTGCACAGTAAGCTGTACTGACTCACATCACTCCTTCTCTTACAGGCAGGTGACATGATTACAGAGCTGGAATCTGTAGACGAGGACTGGATGAGTGGAGAGATACTAGGGAAGTCTGGGATATTTCCCAAGAACTTTGTTCAGATTTTAAAAACACCATGAAGTGTTGCCTTTGTGCAACTCCCTGCGTGTGGGAGAGAATGTTTTCTACCCTAAAGGCACAGCAAAGACATCAACGTGTGTTGATAATCAATGTTTTGCACTACTTTTTCTAGACAGTCATAGTAGTATCTTGAAGTCAAATAAGAAAATATGAGTCTTTGGTGACAGTGTATGTAGTCATGTTTCATGAATGCTCAGAGAGCAAAACAAGCAGGCTTTTTAGCCATTTCCAACTAGGGAACTACTGTGGTGCAACACCATTTTAACTTATATAGCATTCTAGTATGTTTACTCTCTGGTATTACATTTATCATGCACAAAGTCTGCATAACATAAGCTGCTTTGGCCTTCTTTGAAAACTTCTTAAGATCCAAATTTTAAAAATTGTCTTAACATATAATTACAGCATTCACTATGTAGATGAAGTTTGATATTCAGGTTTCATTACTGCTTGAGTTCCACATTAGCAGTAGAATCCACTTGTTTTATGACTTAGAGGATAAGAAAAATAACTGGTATTTCATAGTAGAAAGGTATCAAATCTAATACTGGTAAGAGGGAAAAGGGAGAAATAAATCCTTGTGTAGTGTCCTTCTATTCTTAGCCCAAGCTGCTCATACAGCAAGATCACAGAAGTGAAATGTTTAAGTATTTTGCCTCTTAATGAATTGTTTAAATTGGTATGAATCATCTTAGACCTTCCTCGCTTTCCCCAAAATATTTTGCAAGTACAGGTTTGATTTTTTCCTACTGCCCACTGTTCTTCAAGCACCATCATACCCTTCCTTCCTAGCTGAAGTTAGCGACAGACAGTGTTTATTGAGCTTTCTCAGACCCCAGCCACGGAGTAGCTGTACTATTCCAGCTATTTGTCCCTCCACTCCCCTCATGGAAGTGGAAAGCCAGTGTTCACTCAGCCTGTGTTTTATTTGTCACTCAAGCACTGGAACATACTTCAGTAATACTATTCCTATCCTTAACATGAAGGATATTATACAGCCTTGGGTTTAGCTTTCAGCAGACATGGGATTAGTTTCCAGTTTGTTGCCACATACCAGCTATACAGAGCATCCTCATAAATGGTCTGTCGAGGCCTTAAGGAAAACATGCCTGGCAAGAGGTTCCTCCAAGCAGCTCCAACCAAGGCACGTGGTAAAAAGCAGCAGTGTAGCTTGACTGACAAACTAAGATGGACATGGCTGAGGTAGTTTCACATTACAGGAACTTCTAGTAGTCAATTCCTTTCAGTAACACTTGGCTTCTGACAAAATAGTTAAATAGCATCCTGATTAACTGCTAAGTCCACCAGACTGGAATAGAAAAAAATTATGCTGCATAATTATGGTTCTTTCACTGCTGCCAGTATTCAATCCCTTCTGCAGTTTATCACAAAGAGGGACCAGTAGGCTGATGAGTCACTGCTCCAGAGAGCTGCAGGTGACTGGGTATCGAGATACCTTCAACAAGACTTTCCTTTGTGGGTTTGGCAGTTCAGGTTGCAGAAGGGCCAACAGTGGGAGGTGGATGGAGACTGGAGAATCATCGTGGTGGACCTTGAGATAGTTTTGATTTAGTCACGTCCCTGCCGACTTCACTGGTGTGAGCTCTGAGCACCACAGCAACAAGTACCTGCTGCTATGGGGGATGGGGGTGCACCTGAACTGGGGCCTCAGCAGGCTGGGCAGGGTGACCCTGTGCTCTGGTGCCCATCACAGCAGGCAGAAACAGGCATAGCCAGAACTGCAGGCCTCTCCCCAGCAAGGAATGGGCATCCAGTCCCAGAGGCAGACTGAAGCGCACCTGAAGCAAGCCTGAGGGAAGCTGCAGTGCAGACACGAGGGCCTCAGCACCATTCACTCAGCAGTCACTGCCAGGCTGGAGAACTTGCAAAGACAGACACAGAGCCCCGGGTTGTGTTCTGTTGTGTGTTGAAACTACACCAATACCGTTCACACAACGGGGGCTGAAGACCACACCAAGTTTTAATGAGGTGAGAACTGGACTTCTACTTCCATTAGGGGATTAACATGATAAAAGAATTCTGAATTATGTGCTGTGCTAGAAGGATGGAAATACAACAATGTGTACAGCTGTTACTCAGTTTTAGCATCCCCAGCAAGCCTGTCCGGAACTCCTGTGGAATCACATGGAAGTCCACAGCCAAGGACAATCCTTCCCACTCTCCAAGTTTTCCTGTTAGGAGATTCTAAAGGTTGTTTATTCAAAAAAAACAGTCATCTAGAGAAATCCAAGGAATAGCCAGGTCCTTCCAAGACATACTGCACACGTGTGGTGGTAGATGAGGCTGAAGTGTATGAAGTTTACTTCCTGTTCGTCCAGCAGTTTTCTAAGGTTTTGATACGTCTCAGAAGTAGAACTGATTTTTTTATATTTTTTTTTTCAAATTCCTCTTCCCCATTTTTATAACTCTGTATTGACCAGTTGTTTTTGTAACTTCACTGAATGTTTAAAGTCAGTGCCTGTCCATAGACAAGACCACTCTGCTGTATGTAATCTCCTCCTCCCTGTGGGGCAGGGCAGGAGCAGCAGCAAGGCCTTTTACTCAGAGCACCGAGTGCCATCTAAGGGCTGCTCGCATGGCTGCAGGCAGCTGAAACGGCGTCCGTGTGAATGCTGAAGCAAGGGAGATGCTCGACTCGGCTTTTTACAGGATTTTCCTAAGACAATGCCCTACACCACCGTGAGACCGGATACAGATCACAGCCTGAAATTCCTAAGGTGTACGAAAAGCCGAGAATGAGGTGGAGTGCAAATCTTAACTGCACTGTAGTAGCAAATTTCAGCTGTAACCTTGAAATCCAGCTAGATCTCCATGCATTAGAATAAAAGCCTCACTTACCTAAATATTTTGTTTGACCCATCCTCTGGAAATATCTTCAGGAAGATGTCTTTGTTCTGTGTACAATTAACAGTGTCCTAAATAAACCTTTGTTAAGTCCAGTAAGTTTGTTATGGTACCTCTGTAAATTAAGAATGTATTTAACCAATAAAATTTTTATAAGTAAGTCATGAGGGCATTTTAATTGTCTTATGCTGTAGAAAGCCAAGCTTTCCACTTGACAGTTTTATGGATCTTATTCTGCTTATATATTTAACCCAGCTGCAGAGTAACACCCCAAGCCCAGACAAATACAAGTAATAATCAAATAAATATTGCACCACTTTACAAGTGGTCCAAACCCCTCAGAGAATATGGATGACTTTAACGTGGTTTATTCAAGCCTTTACCCTTGGGTAGGCTTCACACTCCCCCCCTACAGAATCTATGGCCTTTGCTACCTGCAGCCTCCAGCCGTCACTGCAGGGTATCACAGGCACTGTGGTTCTCACTGAGAACACTGACAGAGCCACGGGCTCATCCTGCACGTAACTGAGGCGTGCTCTGCTGCCTGCTGCTTTCACACACCATGATTTTTCAGCTGGTATTTGTTGAGAGAATACAGAGGATGCACAGTATTTTCTTTCCTGCTTTACCCCCATCTGATACCACATTACAAAGCCTGCATTTATCCAGAACCCCTACATGGCAATGCACTGTTCCAAACAATACATTTAAAAGCCCGAAAAAACCCCAAGTTCTTGTTCTTTCCCCAAATCCTCTTGGACTAACCTTTTTGCAACATACAGTCCTCAGACATGTAAGTAACAAGGTCAAACTTAGAGCTTCAAAAATGTGCCTGTGTGGGAGGCAGATGACAGCTGCCTCAGCAGTATAGATGGAAAGAGCTAAGAGACATGATTCCTAGCACATCACCTGCAGCGTCCTGAAGTAAGTTAAAAACCATTCTTCTCATTTTGCCTATTACTGGGTCCAAACCAGAATTATCAAATACGAAAATGTGAAAGTCCTTGACAGGGAACAGTACAACCCTCATGGGTAGCAGAGCTCCTCTCCTTTTCCCCAGTAGCTTTGTTGGAACAGTAACATTTCACTGTTTCCCTTTATTTCTTGTCCTAAGCTCTGTGACAACTGACTGCAAGAGCCACCACTCTCAGTGAACTCCCCATTTTGCTCTCAGGTTTTAAATCACTAACTTGCCAACACTTTAACAGGACTCAGTTGAGGTTTCTTGCCCTATTTTAAACACATCGATAGCACAGAAAACTCGTTCTAGCCAGAAAAAACACTTCCATTTTTAAGCCAACATAAGCTGAACAAGAAGCAAAAATGCTGTTAGATAATGGAAAACAGAGTCTTAAAATTACTCAGCAAAACACGCGTGCTTTGTTTTCAGAACACAGACCCTTGCCTTTTTACAGAAGTTTTTCCCCTGAAGTTCCACAGGATCTCCATGATTATGGTCACCCCTCAGTTCTGACAGGTTAAAATCCAACACCCAACTCCACTGCTCAAGCACAGTCTGCATTTCTGCACTGCTCAAAACCGACGCTGCTTCCATCATCATAATTACAACTTTAACACCTTTAAACACCTTCTGACCACCAGAGACCACACCTATCCCATTAAAAGTTCCATTAAACTACCACCAAGAAATTTAAACATAGACACGTAATTCTGAAGTAAGTAGTCTGGATAAATCCCTAAGGCTTCCCAATAATACCAAATTCTACAGGTTTCCCTGTGCAGTTTCTGCCTCCCCTGAACTCTCTGAGGCACCTCCCACCAATACAACCCCTGCACACATACACAGGGCTTTTTTGGCGAAGACTAAAATTACTGGGAAAAACCAACCTAGAGAACCCACAAAAAGGACAACCCACCTCCTTCCACCCATCTCCACAACACAAGTGGAGAAGTACACAAGTACTTCTTTTTTTTTTTTAACCAAGGCTCCTTATTGACAACCCATCCACACATCCAGTACCAATATTGTCCAGCAGCAATACAGGCAACCAAGCATTAGCTCTGTATATTAAAACCTTTTATTTTCCATCAATTTTTAGTTTCACACAGACTCTTGCACGGGCGGCTCATATCCATCAGCACGCTCTACCTTAGTGCCTGCCTCGTCCCCAGAGGGCTTTCCAGCACCACCACCTTCACCGTGCAGCTCCATCAGCTTGCCCACTAAAAAGAAGCAGTGATAGAAAGAGTGAGAGATGGACCTATTTAAACGGTTTTAAATTACTCAATTGCTCATCATACACAAATGAAACCACCACAACATTTTCTGTAGGTAGGAGCAAGTCCATTGCACAGAGCACATGCACAGAGATGCTGCTGCAGTGACAGTCAGAAACAAACAGTGAAATAAAGGCTACGTAATGGAACTGCAAACTACACTTTTTTCTGAAAAGATCTGGACTCAAGAACCTACTGCTGCACGGGAATGTCAGAAAAAGGGGAAATGGAATCATTCCATGTCATCTGGGACCGAAACATTTTGTCATCATTCATTCCCAAAGCAAAGCTTTTCAACATTCAGCAGCAGTTCCAGACAAGAATTCAAGAAGCTCTGAACTGAACGCTCACTGGTTGGCTTTCAATCCTGGAAGCCACACAGCTTGACAAGGACACACTGTTTCCCTTCTGCAAGACCTTAACCTCACTGATGCTGCTATAACATCTTAATCCAAAAGCAAACACATTCAAAGTAACTCCTTTCCACACCCTCCTCCAGGCGTCTGCGGTAACTGACTTACATTCAAACTTGGGCTTCTTGAGCATCTTCACCTTGCGGACGTAGACATCGTGCAGAGGGTAAATGGACTGACAGGCCTTCTCGATGTCCTTGCCAATGCTGTCTGGGATCCTGAGAAATCACAGAGCACCACCATGTTAAAAACTCTGCCTGCTTCTTCAGCAGCAACACAGGCTTAAAAAAAGCCTTAAGAATACAAAATGTTCTACAAAAGTTTACATCATCCCTTGGACAATTTTCTTCAAGTACACTGACATTCTAAGCCACTTCCCTTGCAATGTCAGAAGGGACATAGCACAAGCATGCCCATTTTCAGAGCAGATCTGCAAACTTTTGGAAGCCATCAGCACACTTTGGAAAACTCTTCTATCAGAAGAGCTCAGAGCATTCGAAGCCCCAAGTGATCAGAATTACAGCTGTAGTCTGTAGAAATGTGAACCACAAATTCTCTGGAGAGTGATTTTACATTTATGCAAGCATGGCAGCGGATTCGGGTCAGACAGGATGCAGAGACTAAGAGAAGCCATTTACAGAAAAGGATGATTGGCCTTCCCACAGAAGGGGCTCTTTGCCTGGTCTGTGACAAACAGCTCTGGATGCACCAGCACTCGCCAAGCACTCGGCATAAAATGACCCCCAAACAACGATTTAAACTGCAGGGGAGAAAAAGAGAACACAGCCAAAGCTTACAGCTTATTGACAACTTCCTTCAGGTCATTGGTCTGCACCTCCCGGGTCATGATTTCCATCATTTTCTTGCGGATCTGCCGGACCTGCTGGTGCTGGGCATAGGAGGTCTTGCGGATTTGGTTATTGCGCTTCTTGGTGAAGCCCACACAGAAGAGGCGCAGCAGGTACCCGTCCGTGGTTTTGACATCCACGTGGGCTTCAATCATTGTCTGAAAGAGGAAGCACCAGACATTTACCACGCACAAGGCAGACAGGCTGCCCAGCCCCACGCACCCGACGCCGCCTCAAACACGGCTCTGCCAGGCACCAGCAGTACCCTCCCTCCCCGAAGGCACCGGCAGCGCTCAGACCTCGTTCCTGACGCACCTGCCATTTTTTGACCATGGAGCACATTTTGTCCCGTGTCAGGTCCATCCCATGGAAGTTGGTCAGACAATTTTTGCCCTGAACGTCCTCAGTGATCAGCTTAAATTTGCGGAAGGCAACCTCATCGTTCTGCAGGTCAGCCAGGCTCACTTCAAACACACGGCCCTTCAGCCCGTCAGAGGCAATTTCTGTGTGACGGAACAGAATAAAACACCTTTTATTAACATTAGAAGCACATTCTTCAAATCAGATACTGAATTCCCGCTGGAACCCAATTTTTTGATCTTTTCTAATCGTGATCACAGAGCCAGCAAAGCTGGAAATGCCTCCCTTTTAGGAGGAATCTTTTTAAGGTAATAGTATCAGGTATGGGATACGAACAGCAGCACACAGCAGATTCCACCACGTGTGATCATTTGGTTTGTTTCAAGCATAAAGGGGTTAGAGAGTATTTGGAAATTATGAGCAGTAATGAAAAAACTGAACATAAAAAGCCACAAGTGCTCAGCAGAGATGAAGCAGCAATGAACACCCCAGTACAATCACTCCACAGCTCCTCCTCTATAAGGAACCATTTTAACAACACTGGCTGGTTCACACCTCGTTTTGCAGTGACCCTCATTTTGTTTCACATTTTACACTTCAAAATAACAATCCTCATCCTAACTTTGAGGGCAAGTAGCAGAGTATCATGAAACTATTTAGCCATTCTGCATGGCTAAGCTTCCAAAAACAGGGTTACCTCTGTCCAGACACTCCTGCATTCCTAACAGACATTTCCTCTTCCTCATGTATGCCAGATCATATAAAACCGAATCTACCCTCCAGTGATAATCAGCACTCGCATTAAGTCAGCAATTCCGGTTCTAATCTTTACCCAAAATCTTTAAATTTCAAAATTTCAGTGTCTTGACATGCTGGTCGTTACGATCCTATTAGGACTAGGGTCTCCTGTGGCACTGTCCCCCATCTCCCCCTGTGACAATCAGAACTACTGTTTAATACTTTAACTTTTCCCAACTTGCCAGGTTACCACACGAGGAGCTCATTAGAAACTACAGGCCCTTCCTTCCATGGTTTGGCATTCTTGTACAAACAAGAGCCCAGTGTATGAACTTCCCTGCAGCTCATTTAAACAACTCAGGTCAGCTCAAAAAAAACCCACTCAAATCACCCAACTTTTTTCGTTTCCAGGTTCCTAACATTACAACCAAAACCTGTTTGTGAGCAGTTTTGTATCCAAGAAGTTCTTTAACCGCTTGGAGCTAGCACATGGAGCAAACACAACCCCCTCTACTGCACCAACCCCAACTACTCACTAGTTCCTTGAGTCCTGGTGACAAGCGTCTTCCCGATGTTCCGGATATTGAACATCGCCGGAGCTTTGACATCGTACCAGTCCTTCTTGGAGAAAGGATCGACCCTTAAATCAAATGAAGAGCATATTTTTAGGGACTTTCTCAGGCCAAACCGGGCTGCAGAAAGACCTTCCTCTCCCAGTGCCCGCCGCTGCTCCCGCCCCGCCAGGCCCACGCCCGCCCGGCTGACGCCATGACAGCATCGGCCCTGCTCCGGCCGGGTCGCCGCCGCCATCCGTCCCGCATCCCCGGCATCCCGCCGCCGCGGCGCCCCGCCCGGCGCCCCCGGGCACCGCCCGCCCGTGCCCCGGCGGCCCTCACACTTTCTTCTTGGCGCCCTTCTTGCCGCCCTTGGTGAGGCGCTTGTTCTTCCCGACCGCCATCGTCCGGCCCGCGCCGCGGAAAGGGCGGGGCGCGCCCGCTCCCGCGAGATTATACGAGACCGGCGCTCGCGCGAGACCTGCGAGAACGGGGCCGCCTCAGCGCCGGGAGCGGGGCCGGCCCGCCCGGGACGTACCATGACGGGACGGAACCAACGGCACGGGGGGGGCGGGGAGAGCCGCCCCGTGAGCACCCCCGCGTGGAGCCCTGCGGAGCGCCCGGCCCGGGACACCCGATCCCTGCGGAGCGCCCGGCCCGGGACTCCCGATCCCTGCGGAGCGCCCGCCCGGGACTCCCGATCCCTGCGGAGCGCCCGGCCCGGGACACCGGATCCCTGCGGAGCGCCCGGCCCGGGACTCCCGGCCGGAGCGGAGCGCAGCGCAGCGCTGGGGATGGGGATGCCCGAGTGGGGCCGCTGTCCGGGCGGGCAGAGCCGCAGGGACGGGGTTCGCTGCACCGACTGTGCCCGGGCGAAAGCCAAGTGCCACTTCCTGCCCCTTCTGATGTCTTCAAGCTGAATTATCTGTCCCCAGGCTGAATCGTGTCACCTTTTGTAAACGTAACTGATGTCGTCTGGTATCTTCTACAATATTGCTTAATTGCTTGTTGGGAGTTGCTTAATAAAGAAAAGAACTTTGTATTTCGAGCATCGCGTAAGAGTACGTCATACAAATAAATATGCATCGGTAGGCGGGGAATATCCATTAGACAGGCGGGCTCATGTAAATTTTACTGTATAAAAGATGTAACTTTTTACCCCATGGTGTGTTTGATTTGTCAAACTTCCACTTTGCATCCCGCGCAGAATAAACAAACAATGTCTCCTTTCTAAACTATATTCTTGTGTTTAGAGAGCTCCTAAAATCGGCGCCTTTCCCAGGCCATGGGGTGCCGAGGGGACAGCCAGAAGTCTGGGCTGCCCCAAATGCCTCGGCCGACGCGAGCACAGCGCAGGAGGAGGCTCCGCTCAGCCCCGCTGCGTGGGCAGGGATGGGACATGGAGGAGCGGTGCCCAGGACAGCGCCAGGCAGCTGGGACTCCCCAGGGACAAGAGGTGACCACAGGCTGTGGTTCACCAGTGAACCTCACAGCAACCTCTGGCAAGGATATGCCTGAGGCTCTGCCAGGTAGGATGGGATCCAGCACAGGTACCTCTACCATGCCAGCTAGAGACAGCCCATTGCCAAGCATCCAGGCTTGTTCCTCGTCCTGTGGACACCATCCCTTTTCCACCCACACCAGGACAGTGGAAAGCAGAGTATGTCCAAGGGGTCATGATGAGACTCCCCATCCTCGCTCCATGCCCAGGAGCAGGGTATTGTCAGCATCTGAGAGCCAGCAAGGGGGCTGTGCTGACCTCCCATGTCTGCAAGGTTTTGGCCAGGTGCCTGAGCTGTTCCCACTGTAGGGGCTGTGCACCTTTGAGGAGGATTTCTCCAGAGGCTGTAGAAATGCCACCGGAGCCCAGGGCAGCACCTTCTGCACCTTCACCATTGCCAGTCTTGGAATTGTTACAGCTCTTTTGGGAAAGGTGCTGCCCAAGACCTCATTCTTTATTTGCCACTTCCCATCACAGTCTGTCTGATGTCTTTGAAGAGGAGGATGGAGACCATTTGCACCCACCCGTGACAGCCTCTCCTGGGCACTGCATGCCTCTCCCTCTGGAGGGGACATGCTTTCCTTGGGGCTCCATTATAATGGTCAGGGGAAAGGAGTATTTGATGGGCTCAGGCTGGCTCCTGGCTCTTTGCTTTTCTCTGCATCAATGGAGTAGCTGGGAGCATGGGAGGTAGCAAAGAGGAAGAATGCATCCTGGCACTTCCCAGGGGTATGAATTTGCCTGCAAGCGGACAAAGGGAAAAGGAACATATAGGTCCCTTAGCACTGCAGAACAGCCACAGATGTGCCACATCTTCCAAGAGTTGTAGGAACATCTGCCAGCTGTCCCAGAGGTGATGGTGACATCCTGTCCCTCACCAGGGAACCAGGTATCTTGCCCTGCCACCCAAAGGGACCCAAGTATCCTGCCTTTCATGAGACAGGTGGCCAAGGCTAGAGTGGGCAGGGCCACCCAAGGGGATGCAGGCAGTCACGTGGTTCGTTAATGACTACCTAATGACCTTGCGGGGCCATGAGGGTGAGCGGGGCCTCCTGGACACCTGGCTCCCCACAGACATCCACTGGACCTTGCTCTTTACCCTGCCCCTCCTCCTGGATCCTTGCCCATTGGACACAACTGGGGCCAGTATAAAAGAGGTGCGGAGGAGTGGGAGGGATCCTGGAGACCCTGAGGCCATAAGGGAAACGGAGGTGCACACGCAGGTGCAGGTAAGGGGTGCATAGGGGACCAGAATGTTTGTGGGAGGGGTCTGTGAGGAACCAGTGGAGAACGGAGGCTGTGTATGGCATCCAGGTTTGGGGGCATGGGGTGGATCTACAGGAGAGCCAGGGGTCTGAGGAACAAGTAGGGCATGTTCCATAGGGGACCGAGGCTTCTGGGGAGTGCATAACTGCAGGGGACCCACGCATCCAGGCAAGATCCACAGACAGCCCAGTTGTCCAGAGATGGGCCCCCACGCATGGGGAGGGGATTTGTATGGGACCCAGGTGTTTGGGAGGGGGAATTTGTAGAATGAACCAAGCATCCGGGGTGGAATTTCCAGTCGGGGGCCCAGAAGTCCAGATGGCCCTAACCCCACCTTTCCCCAGGTGTCCATGGCGGGCTGGGTGCTGTGCATGACCCTGGTGCTGGCAGCGCTGGCGGGGGCGGTGGGCGAGACCCGCTACGAGAAGTTCCTGCGGCAGCACGTGGACAACCCCCGGACGTCCACGCTGGCGGCGCATCGCTACTGCGAGACCATGCTGGCGCGGCGGCGGGTCACGGCCCCGGGCAGGCCCTGCAAGCCCTCCAACACCTTCGTGCACGCCCCGGCCGCAGAGCTGGTGGCCGCCTGCTCGCAGGCGCCCGACGCCTCGGGGTTCCAGAGCACCCCGAGCGCCGTGAGCCTCACGGCCTGCCGCCTGCGCGGCGGGGACACGCGGCCGCCCTGTGCCTACCGGGCCCGGCAGCTGCAGCACCACGTGCGCGTGGCCTGCCAGGACGGGCTGCCCGTGCACCTCGCGGGCACCTACGCGGCCCCCAAGTGAGGCCCGGCACGGCGGCGTTGCGGAGCCTCGGCGTGGGTTCTCCCTCCCGTCATGGGCTCTTAGTGCTGGCAATAAAGGAGGTGTCGGAGGCCTGGGCTCCAGCATCAGCTTCTGGGGGGACCCTGCAATCACACCCCTCTCCGGGTGCCCCTCAGCCCCTTGGGTGGCCCCAACCGTGTCCAGGGTGGACTTGGCCCCCATGTGCCTTATATACCCCTGGGTTTTCCCAGCCTCCTGGGTGTTCCATAGCCCCCTAGAGTGTCTCTGACCTCTCCTGTGCCCTCTCCCCTTTCTTGGGTGTCCCACAACTCCCATGGGTGCCCCATAACCACCACCACCCTCCTAGCCTAAGGCCCCCCAGTCTCCTGGATGTGCACCCAGCCCTCTCCCCAGTATCCTGACCCTTTGGGTGTCACATTGCTTTCCTGGATGCTCCATAACTCCCACAGGGTTTCCCAACCTCCCACATGCCTCATAACCCCCTGGGTACCCCCAAATTCCCCCACGTCTGCCCCATAAACTGCCAGATGCCCCATCTCCCGCATGCCCCTGACCCCATCTGTGACCTCTCTGGGGCTGAAGCTGCTCCCCCCTGGGACCCCCAAAGGACCGAGCCCTGGCTGGGGCCACACAGAGCCCTGAACCACCATGCCACACACACTGAGCACAACAAACAGACACACAATGCACAAAACATGCAGCCACACTCACAACACAAAACATGGAACACTCACACCCCTGCTCCTAGCACAGCACACAGCATGAGCACATAGAGGACACGTACACAAGCACGTACACACAATATGCACACACATACAGAAGTCATGTTCCTGAGTCTTGATGGGATTTCACACATTTCAGCTTGTGTTCACCACCTCTTGTCCTTCATTCTCCCCATCAGTACTTACCAGTACACTTATAAGCTCCTTCTGTCTGAGCCTTCTCTTCTCCTGGCTGAATAGTCCCTGCTCTCTCAGCTTTTCCTCTGATCAGACATGCTCCAGTCCCTCCATCATCATCAACTCCTTTCTGGACTCTCTCCAGTTATGTCCATGTCTCTCATGTACTGGGGAGCTTGCCACTCAACCCAGCACTCCAGGTGTCTCAGTGCTGAGCAGAGGAGCAGGATCACCTCCCTCCACGTGCTAGCAGCATTCTGCCTAATGCAGCCCAGTAAGCTGGGGGACCCCTTTGCTCTGCTCCTGTTGCTGTGGGAGCCCTGAAAAGTCCCATGGGACTGCTGACATCCACGTGCTGTGCTGCTGCGAAAAGGCAGCCCAAATGCGTCCAGAAATTGTAGCTGAGAGGAAAAGGAGTGTAGCAAATGGTCTTCCTGATCCTTTTCCTCCCTCTCCAAGATACCTCTTGCTCATGTGCCTCAAGTAACTCGGGTGCTCCTTTTCTGACATTCAGGTGAAAGGCATTTTGACAGCCATCCATGGGCTGGTGAGCTCCAACTCTCAGCACTGGCCCAGTGAGGAAAGCACTACTCTGTGCACTGGGGGGGAATTGGGGTACTTCAAAGGTATTTAGGGCATTCTCGGCCCAGCAATTTACAACAGACTCACTTCTCCACCCTGCTCACTCCTGGCTATGGGAGGAGCTGACTGGCTCAGGAGAGAATACCTGGGGTCTCTGCAAGTACAAGGGTTTGATCTCTGCTTCTTGCTACCTTGGTTCTTCAGGGCTTGGAGGAGGATTCCACCTCTCCGCTTGTTCTCTGGTAGCTGAGATCATCCTGGCAGTGATAGAGAAAAATATCACCACTGTGATTTACCCCACAAGCTTTGCATTACAGGCTCTGAAGTGCATGGGAGATTTAGCACCCATCCTGGGGTGACAGCTCTGAGCCGCAGTCCCAGAGCAGCAATGCCATTTCTGGGATGCCCCACATGCTGCAGCTGCCTGAGTCTGCTGGAAAGTCTGGGTGATTCCTGGCATCTCCCATTTGATGGCAGGGCAGCTCCATCCCTTCAGCACATCCCATCCAATTATTGCACTGTTGGTTCACTCCTCTGCTGTGTTTTCCCCTAAGCAGCAGCTCTGTTTCTTCAGCATGTTTGTGAAAGCTACAAGGAAAAAACTCAGCCACAAAGGAATCAGGATCAGCCAGAGGGTGATGTGCCTCTGCCACAAGCAGCAGTAGGCCATTTACAGGTAGCGCTCAGCAAATTTGTAATGGCAGCAAGTAGCAAAAAGATAGGGAGGGACTGGTGCCTGAGAATAAAGGAAGGAATTTTGCAATATTATGTTTTAATAAATCACTGTATTTATTTCCTAATTTCTTCCTCATTTAGGTACTTTCATGTCCTGCCTAACACAGTCAAACATAAAGTTGTGAGGTTTGCGGTTGATTTTGCTTTGTAACACAGAAACTGATCATCTCTGCCTTGTGGGTGGGAGTTAAGCAGCTTTCCTAAGGTCACAGAGAAGTCTGAGACAGGAGCTCAGTTAAAACCTCAGCCTTACTTAATAGCCTCCCTTCCCATTTATGTGCTTTCTTTTTCTGAAGGAAAGAAAAAGATGCAACCAAAAATGAAACCAGAACAGCACTATATGCTTAAAGCTTGTCTCTGAGTCATATCTGCTTGACTTTCATGCTCAGAGTTTGCTCTGACGGTGGTCAGCCTGCTCTGCTCGCGCGCTCTATTGTCAAACAATTAATTCCTTTGCCAGGAACTGGCTGTTGCTTGTTTAGCACAGGGAAATGAAACAAATAATGCTGACTCACATGCTTCATTATGGCTCACAAGCATCCACCGCCCAGCCTTTGATGGTATAAAATGAGAGGCATGAGCAGTGTGTCAATATTTCCAGTGCTACTGTGGAAATTTGTTCCTGCTCCTTGAAAAGCAGGGGCATTTTTTCAGAACCATAGCAGTGAATTGCTTAAGCAGGCACTGCAAAGGCCTTCAGAAATATTTACTCAGCAAAGTCAAATATCGAGCTCCATGGATTTGGCAGAACGAGTCCTGTGAAACCAGGCTGTTGCTGCATGCCATGCATGCCAAAATCGACATGGAGAAAGCTTCTTTCCAGTGTATCACTTGGTCTTAAGGTATACCCTGCATGAAATACAGGAAAATACAAGACAGTTTTTGTGCAGCACATCCACCTTTCTTGTGTGCATGGACCACTGGGAAAGGGGCTGCCAGGCTGCCTGGGGGCAGCACGAGACAGGAAAGCAGCCCTTTCCCCATCCAGCAGCACCACTGAGACACTGGGGTCTGTGGTGCTCCTCCAGTCACTGCTCCTCAGCACTGTCCCTGTGGCACACAGACCTCAAGCTGGGTTCCCAACCAGACATGCCCTGCAATCCTCCTTCCCCCTGAGTGGGTGGCACCCTTGGCCCCCAGGGTGCAGGTCACCTGTGACCCCTGCCACACAGGGCATGATCCATCCCTTCCACCGTTCCTGCGGAGGTTCCTGGGCATGGGGGCAAGAATGCCTGCTAAGAAAAAGGGGAGCTGCTGCCAATGGCATGGTGGGGACAGCACAGACAAGGGGGGCATAAGACAGCAAAGCCCTCAAATTCAGCTGTGGTACTCAGCAGAGGCTTAGGTGTCACTTTCCCCACAAGAGCTACACATCAGAAATCCTAATGCACTTCTCCAGTTCAGGCATTGACCCTAAGACCCAAAACCTAGGACTGTTCAAGCTGGAGAAGAAGCATGAGCTACCATAAGGGAAAGTACCAGGAAAGCCTGGAGCTAAGAATTTCTGTCTATATGAGACCAAGAGACCACCCACCCAATCTAAAAAATGTACAGGTGAAAAAGACCGCTGCAGGTCTCTGGTCTGCTGGGAATGCTGCTGCAAGCTGCCAAGAGCAACACCAGAACCAGACTCAAGTGCCCAAACTCGAGGGAAAGAGTTTTGATCAAGTTAACATTCCATGCCATGCAGGCCCTGTGCCAATACCTGTAACAGTGTTTGTCACTAAATTGAAACTCACCATGCAAAATGGATCCAATCTTGTGTTATCTGGGCTGGTTGAATGTTTGGCTACATCTTGAGTCCCACTGAGTACCCAGCTAAAGCTTTGCAAGCTGCTTGCCTGGCAAATTATCTCCCCATTTCCAGCCCAACTTGGATGTCATGGCCAGTCCCTGTCTCCTTCAGTGCTCTCCTGCAGAGCTGCCACCAACCTCTTCCCTACATTCATGCTTGGAAACTGAGTCATCTCTTCATCTTATCTCAGAAAAACATGCTGGGCTCCTTCAGACAGGCTCTCCAGCTCTTTCATCACTCTGCTGGCCCATGTGAGACCACAGGCAGAAAGTCAGAGCCAGACCTTCCAGAGTGTTGTGTCCAAGATGATCCATGGGATGGACAGTGGTTCCCAAGCCAGAAAGCTCCTGCTACCTGCACTGGAGGGAATTGGACCCAAAAGTCAGATGCACGAAAGCCAGTGTATAAAAAATTCCCAGCGGTCACAGTTGGAGCCATCCCACATTCTTCCAGCAGGCAGGGACGTGCACAGCCTCCTCCCTAAGGGGATCAGGGGAAATTCATTGCAAATGGGTACCCAGCCAAGGAACTATCCCCTCCCATCAGCAGCAACCATAGCCAAACAGATAAAAAAAGAGAAAAATCCAGGTGAGAAGGCTGGAAAAGATTCACAGAAAGTACACAAAGTGTTAAGAAAACCTGGGAAATTAAAATTCCCCAAAAGAGCAGGCTGTGTATGGAGGTGAATCAAAGCTGGAGGAAGGTGCTCATGAATTTCTCCCTGTTATAGCTGGGAGGTGGGTAGCTCAGCGAGTGACATCCTGTCTCAGATAAGCTGATGCTGGGCTCTCTCCAAATGTCCCAAACTTGCCACTTCTCCAAGGGCTGCAGAACTGGTGTCAGAAGCAGGGCAGCTCATCTCTGCCTCATGTTGGGGTGGAAGAGTAAAAGAAGCCCGCAACCTCTTGAAAAATCTTTTTTTTTCTCAGCAGCATCACCTCTCTCCCAATCTGAGTGGCTGCCCTCTGTCTGGAGGGAGGGAAAGGGGCTGAAGGGAGCCAGGCCAGTTTCCCCACCTTTCATTGTGCTGCTCCTGCATCCCATCTGTTGGAGAAATGTGTTTGCAGCGCACCCAGCCCTATGCATTTCTAATTCAAACACCAGCAGCATTAAGACCCTGCCGGCCCGCAGTGGCCCCAGCCTTTCACGTGCCAGCTCATCTCTCAATAAAGGAGGTAAATAAATGTTAGACACAGGGACAGGTGAATTACCAGGCAAAGGGAGGGAGCTGGAGGGATGGGGAAAGCAAAGGAACCTGGCTCTGACCTCCCCCTCAAAGCCTTGGAGGTGAATTGGGGATTTTCCATTTCATTAGCTTTACAAGGGGTAATTCCCAGCGTGCAGCATCATCCTCATGAACAGACCCACCTCGAGCTCTCTCTCACCCCTTCACATCAAACAGTGGTGCTCCACTACAGCTGCACCACCAGATAGGAAAGCCAGGCTGTATTAGTATCTAACAAAGGTAACAGGCAGCTGATATTGAACTGCCCACAGAGAAAAACAGAACTGACACACAGAAACAAGCAGGGATTTTTGTTTGGAAAGTGAAAAGCAAAATGGATGCCAAACCCCACAAAAGACGTGAATTTGAAAGCCCCCGGTTCACCCGTGCAAAGGAGCATTATGTGAACTGCCCTTGCTCCCTGAGGAGAAGCAGCCACCCGTTCATCCCTGCTGCCCAGGGATGATGCATGGGGATGGACAGTGGTTCTAGAGCGTAGTGGTGTTCCTGGGAAAAAAGGCTCCGATGCTTTGGGAGAGGTGGGGATCGGAGCACTGTCCCATAGGCACAGAAATCAGCTCGGTACAGTGAGTTCATTAGAAACATGCACACACGCAGGCAGGAGTTTATTAGTCCACATTTACCATACCAAAAAACAAAAAACCCCCAAAATAGGGGTAAGTTCCCAGTTTTGCCTGCTCGCAAATTAACAGTGCTGAGGCTACTAAACATGCCTTGTGCACTCTGACTGGAGTGCAGGGCAGGAGCTGAACGTGCATACACAGCTGAGACTCAAACCTCTCACAATGAAAGGGCTGTGTACCTTTAGCCACAAGGCATCCAGGAGCCCTCAGCTGCCTCCAAGACACATCCAAGGTCAGAGCAGCTGCAGCAGTTTTAATGTGTGCAAGAGGGAAGCTGGCTCAGCAGATGCTAAGTACTGGCAGCACAGCCAGTCCTCCAGCTCAACGCTCCGCTCCGTGTCCACAGCCCTCTCTGCGAACTTCATCATGAGCAGGGCACGCTTCATGTCCACCCAGTTCTGCAGCACCTGGCGCAGGGTTTCATCATGGCCGAGGGGCTGCTCCATGAGGTCTTTTCGGGGCCCCCAAAGCAGACACTGCAGCATCCGCTTGGCCTCGGTGATCCGCACACGCTTGATGGGATCTGCTTCCAGTAGTAGGTGTGCCAGCTGCTGGAGTCCCCGGGAGTAGATGGACAGGCTGGGGAGAGCTGGGAGGTCCTCAGGGCTGTACTCCTGCTCCCTGAGGTGCACCTTCTCCTCGAAGGGGTTGGGCTGGTGCAGCAGTTCATAGATGAGAATACCAGTCTGAAACTCATCAAACTTCTTGTACTGAGAAGCCGACACAATCTCCGGGGCCAGCCGGGCCTGACTCTTCTTCAGCTTGGAGTCTCCAGTTCCAGTCTTCTGTTTAGCTTTCAAAAAATTGCTGATGATGAGGCGGGGTAAGTGTTTGTCATCTTTGGCTTTCACACAGCCCATGGGGGGCTTGCAGGGAACAAGCAGGAGGTTCTCCAGGCACAGGTCACGATGGATGATGCCATGCTCCTTGAGATGCTCCAGGCCATTGCAGAGCTGGAGGAGCAGGAAGCAAACACGACGTTCATACAGCTCCGGCTTGGCTTGGTGCAGCATCACCGAGTCCCTCACGAAGTCGGCAGCGGTCTGGCTTGGCACCTCACGGGTGATGACCACCACACAGTTGTGCTCGCTGGCAGCGCGGGAGGGATGGAAGCCATCTCCAGGCATGCTTTTCCCCACATCTGAGGCCAGCACCATGCTGGAGGGGACGGAGGCCACAAAATGCCCACAGTCCTGCTGGATGTTGAAGTGAACTGGCACTGCAGGGCTGCAGTAGGAAGCAGCTACCTTGGACTCCTGGGTTTTACAAATCTGTGAGGAGAGACCAAAAGAAAAGTCTCATCAGCCAGTGACAGAGACAGGACAGAGACCAGAAGCTGAGGTGGGATCCCAAGCTGCGATCTGCAGATGCTCCAGAAGACAACAGTAGAAGCCGGATGCACATTGGTCCCTTAAGTACTTTAAATTATCTCCTGGCTTGAGGATTGGTTTTGTCCTGCAACAGCCCAACCTTAGCAACCAGATGTATGGGCTGCATTTCTGGGCACACTACCTTTGCCAGGCAATGCCCAGTAACTGGAGGAAAGGAGGACAGCAGTCCTACCAGGAGTAACTTCTGAAGATTTTGTTTCATTGCCAACAGAAGCAACATAGCTTTTACATCACAGATGTCATTGAGCTAAACTCCTGCAACTCAAGAGACATTCCTGGAGGGAGAAAAGCAAAGCTTGTGGCAGAAGACATGCTGTCTCCACCTCTGGATGAGGCTCCATGCGGCGTGAGGTGACTGTGAGCAATAGTGCAGCTCATGGTGAGGAGTGGACAAAAAGCCTCCAGCACTTTCTTCCCACCTGATCCTTCTCTGATCATAAGCCCTGGAGCCACTCTCACATCCTCCTCAAGCATTCCACTTCCTTGTGCCAGCAACTACTCTCAAACCCCTGATCAATAGCTAAGGGAAACCAGCAACAAGCTGTACTTCCCAGCATGGGCAAAAAACCACCAAAGAGAAAACTGGAGCTTATAATAGGCCTAGAAAGACATGAGAGTGCAGCAAACTCTAGGGAGAAAGAAGCATTTTATAATCTGGATTCTCTTTAACCCGCATGACTTCTATGTTCATTTTCTTCCGTACTTTAGCTTTGTATTTCATTAGAGACTTAAACCCAGTTTTATTATAGGAGTATCCATTAGCTTATGGGGCCTTCTGGCATTTCTATTATACTTTTCTTTTCCTTTATTTAGCGATGTGTTCATATGTCATCCACAGGAATAAGCAACAGGCTGAAACTCAGCATAAAAGGTTTCAAACCCTGGAGCGTGCCACTGCCAGTCACAGCATGCATGCGAAACAGTACCAGAAATCAATTTTGCCTCCGAGTGAAAACCTACACAAGAATGGAGAGGAGCCGAAGAAGAGGGCTGCTTTTGTATTCCTCTAGCAAGGGTTTGAATCTAAGCATTTGCAGGTAATTCACTCTGAGGAGACAACACTGGAGACGGGGCATTTCAAATCCCTATTGTCCTCTCTTTTCTAAACAAAAATACCCTGCCATGGCTTATTTGTGGAAAGACAAGCTTTGGAGAGCTAGGCAGAATGCAGATGAATGCAGTGGGGCCCAGGATGACGAAGGAGGTCCCCAAATGCAGAGCAGACCTTCAAGCCCTCTGGCTAAAAAAACCTGCTTGTTCCTCCTCCCAAAGGAAAGACATGTAAGGCATAGGAAAAGGGGGGGAATTCCTGGTAAGAGAGGAGTCTCTGGAAGAACAACTACAGCCAAACGAATACAGGGAAATCTCCCCCATCCAGCCATTTTTCTTGACTTTGGCCGCACCAGAGGCATCCTCCATGCTGAAAGCTCCAAGCAGGAGCCTGGGGCTGGCTTAGTCACGCACCTCTAAGGGAGAAAGAAGCCAAGGCATGGAGCATATCTTGGCTTAATTCCTCTCAAGCCATTTCATGTAACCCTGTCTCCTTCCAACTGTTTTATACATAGCTATGTCTGTCTGTGCACAGCTCTGGCTCCTGCTCCTCAAGAGGCTCCTTGGATCAAGTCAGATCTCTGCCCATTTTGAGCTCTCCAAGTCTAATTTTAACTACAGGTCTGTGATCTCTTTCATGTCAAAAAATCTATACCAGAAGCCAGGAGGGGCAGCTAGAGATCAGCCAACTGTAATGTTTCACAATTATTCATTCCCTACTTTGGCTGCCAAAGGGATGGTGGCACTCAGGAACCGTCTCCATGCCCATGGATAAACACATACACAACATCACTATGCTGGCATGGAGCATGGCCTTGTTGCTGTGGTTTTGACTTTGTTAAGACACTCTGCAGTGTACTAAGGGTACAGAGTAAGCCCACTTCACACACAGGGACACAAGTGCAGTCCTGTCAAGAGGCTGAAATGTGCTGTTTCTGCCTTGGCAAGAATTCATGCACTGCAGCCACAGAGCTGAGCTACTGAACCCCACCTAACATGGCAGGCAAAAGCAAAGGTGTGGGTGTGCCACAGAGAACTGCAGACTGAAAAGGAGCACAACAGGTCACTACACAGTCCTTAGGCTTCAGGAAGAAAGCTGTGATGGATTCAGGTATAACGCACAAGAAAAGCACAGGCTCTGAGTGCTGGACTAAGGGTACTGGTGCAAGATCTCATCTAATTCCATTCTGGTTATTTACAGCCCCCCTGTTGGGTTAACTGTACTTCCTTTAGGATATGAACTGGCTTTTAAGCTATCACTTAACTAGAACATCCCTTAGGGATGTTTTAAAACATCCTAAAACAACCCTGAGAGTTCATAAGGGTGGAAACGATTCAGCAGAGATTTTTTTTTTTTTTCCCTTCCTTAATGCATCTCTGACAGTGCTTTTTTGGGAATTACTTTAGGCTTTGAAAACAACCTGAGGAATAAGCAGCAGTGGGATGTCCCTAGTGTTAAGTCAGAATGGAAATTAAAATCTCTGTATTCAAGTAGTACCATGGATCAAGAACCCAAAATCCACAGGATGTCCATGGAACGGGTTGGATAAGCTTACTTATCCAGGTTTCAAAGAGCTGAACTATTGCACCTCAAGTTTCCATTTCAAAACATGTATTCCGTGGACTTACAGGAAAATATTTCAAACCTGACCTTACACAGCATGTCTGGGTCAGCCTTGCATTGTTTAATTGGGATCTGCAGTATCTTATTGTCTGTAGTTTCAAGATCATATAAGCACTCACATAGTATCTGGGTCAGACCTTCCACTTAAAAGGCAGGCAGAGGCAAAAATGCTGTCTTTTGAGCAGCCTTTCATCAGCTTGTGTCATCAGAGGAGAATGCCTCTGAGTTTACAACAGAGTATTTGCACAAAGATGTTTTCAGAGAGAGAAAATGGTTGGGTTTCAGACCCCTTTAGCAATAAGCTAAATCTGACTAGCATTTGTTACAATGAAAACTCCTTCTCCAAATTAACCTTTGCAAGCAAGTAGGGAAAAAGTGGCAATTTTGGAAGAGGTTTTGCTCGCCAAACTTCACCTGTGAGAAATACAAGCAGAGAAAACGAGACATTGTATGAGACACCGTGCGCTGATAGCGCACACATCCCCATCTAGAAGCTCGGAGATTAGCCTGGATACCTCCTGGCTGTGGACTCACCTTCACAGCATAGGTAGTAGAAGGGTCCTTGGAGCAAGTGGCACAGTAATAGACGGCGTCCCCCGAGTCGCAGCAGGGCTTGTTGCACGTCAGCTTGAAGAGCGACCAGCTGTTCTCGCTGAAGCGCAGCTCGTTCTTCTGCTCCCGCATGAAGCAGTCCTCGCACTTGGCAACCAGGCGGCGCAGGGACTCGGCGTACAGGGCCCCCAGCTTGCTGTACACCCCCTCCTTGCTGTCGATGTTGCTCAGGAGGTTGTGGAGGCTGGAGGCCGATGACACCTGGCTGGACACGCTGAGCTGCGAGGAGGACAGGGACTGGAGGTTTCTGCTGGGGCCGCGAGCCCCGGTGCTCTTACCAGTGCTTGAGCCCCAGTAGCTGTTTCCTTTGGAGCTTTTCTCCAGGGACTCGGAGGAGGAGAAGGCACCGGGACGGCCCCCCAGGCTGGCTGGGTGGATGAAAGGAGGCTCCTCTCGGAGGCAGACATTGCTGTCAGAGTGGCTGACATTCAGCCTGGGGCTGGCAGGACCAGCTGCTTTGCCTGAAGATGCCTGTCCCCCAAAAAAGCCATCTGGAGAAGACACAGTTCTGATCACTGTCTTCTTCTGGGGCAGAGGGGGCGGGCAGGTGGGGGCAGAGGAGGGGCCGTCCTCAGCGGAGAGAGGAAGGAAAGGGACAGGGGGAAACACTTGGCTCTCAGCTGGAGGGGGCGAGTGGTTCGGCTCAGACGAGTGTCCTAGGGGATAGCAAGACACAAGAAGATGCCATGAGTGGCCCTTGCAGGCTGAGAGCATGGGTCCTTCTCCATATCCCTGCCACCCCCAGGATCCTTGCCTAGGAAGAAAGCAGCAAGCCAAGTTACATCTGAACCCAGCGCACAGTCTTCAGCTATTCATGACTGCAAAGTCTCACTTGGAGGGGTTAGGGATTTAATCTAGTTTAATGGAGCAGGTTTGCAAAGCAGGCTGCAACCAGCCATGTAGAGAAATGCACTTCCCCACCCTCGAAACCACTCCCCTATGAACTGCATATACAGTAGTAAAAAGGTAGTAGAGGGTAAATATTTAAGCTGTGATGTCATCCACAGGGAGGTAAGAATGAAGCACTTGATACAAGGACAATCTTTTAAACACAGCCTCTCTCACCGGGGAGCTGCCACCCAGTGCTTCAGCAGCAGGGCATGATAAGGAGAGTGACTCACGGCACATGGCTCCAGCCCTCTGGCTGCACTAGAGCACCCCAAGGATATCGAACCTTTCTCTCTGCTTCACACTGGGGAAGGGCCACTGAGCAAGCCCGGGATTTTGGCTATTTCCACCTTGCTGAAAAAAAACCCTGGCCTTCCCCCCACTGCCTGTTTCTCAGCTTATTGCCAGACTTCTTTGCTCAAAGGGCAGGCTGCCCCTGCTACATACCACTTTTTTTTTCGCAGCTCCACATGCCAACTGCACATGGATTGGACGGCTCATTTTGGGCAGCCATAGCAGCTGCTTTCCTATCTGGGCCAGACTGGAGACAGGTAATACAGCTGACATGCCATGAAAGAAGTGGGACATTTAAAAAAAAAGGACAAAAAGGTGATCTGACATTGAAATAAAGAGCACTAATTTCAGGTCATAGAGACAGACCAAGTGAGGAGTGGAGGGGAAATTAAAAGAAGAGAGACAATAATTTAAGGGAATTTATCCATGCCACTTGAATGACAAACAGGACTCTGCTAACAACTTGCATGCAAGTGTAAGCCTTGAAAGGTGAAAGGTGGGGTTTTGCTCCAAGCAAATAGCAAATAGTTTAGCAGATAGCAGGATCTATTGCTTTCTTTAAATCTATCTTCCAAAGCTGCAGAGTGGTAGAAAATGATCCTTTCTCCTCACAAAGCAGCTGCTGAGGGTTCAGCTGCCAGCAGGCACTTCCTCACAGCAGCCTTCTGCTTGTTCCAGAGGAATGCCCTGGGGCAGTTTCGTGTCAGCCCGAAGCAGGCATTTGTCTCCGTCACAGCCCAAGTGACTCACCAGCAATCATGTACAACCTCCAAGTGCAGGGGCTCAGGTCCCCGAGCTTCCATCCTGTCCTGGCGTGTCACTTGCAGGTTTGCACCAGCTGAGCCAGAGCAGCAATCCTTGTTAGCTGCTCCACCACCTGAGACCCCCTGAGTTGAGGGCAGGTCCCCCTGGTTCTCAGCTACCAGAGTGGATGCTGGCATCATCTGGCCCTATCCCTCCTCACCAGATTTTGGTAGCACTGGTCAATTTTCATTTGTATCCTCTCCAAGGCTCTCTGTATGCACCTCGTGTAATGTACCCCATCACACCAACATCACTGAGAGACACCTCAGGAACCAGCAGCATTAATTTCAGCTTCTGCAGAAGGTATGTCTCCCATGCAAGGCTGTTTGGGCAGCCCAATTCTGACAATACGCTCAGAAACAGCTCTGCAGGAAATGTGAATCAGCACGTTTTGCCCCAGCGCTTGGGTGATGAGCTATCTGACTCCTGTTGGACCCTTGCCCCAGGTGTGTGCCTGCACTGTACACCCAGTCACCCAGCAAGTGACTGCTCTCCAGTTTCAGCTGAGAAACATCTGGCTTAACAGCTGA
This sequence comes from Oreocharis arfaki, assembly GCA_013398015.1. NCBI lineage: Eukaryota > Metazoa > Chordata > Aves > Passeriformes > Paramythiidae > Oreocharis > Oreocharis arfaki. The sequence goes on along the minus strand of VZRR01005873.1, from coordinate 77,868 downwards.
GATTCATGCCCCAAGCTTTAACAAAAACCCAGACATCTGCATCATACCCTAAAGGGTCCATAGGAAAGATTCTCTCCATTAAAACTCTGTCAAAAGCCACAGGAAAGGATCATTCAGCATGGCACCTCTTGCCACTTCCATCCAAGGGGCTTTGACAGAGGATAGAGCCAAGAGAAATTCTTCAGTGTGCAGTCCACGAGTACCTCACCAGAGGCATCTCTGCCAGGACATGCAGCTGAATCCCTGTTTCAAGAGACAAGATTTACTTGAGAGAGTCTTAGGAAACAAACGTCAGCACTGGAATCTTTGGCAACCGGTCCACATGCCCAGCCCACAAATGCCAAACTGCTCTTAACTTTTTTTTTATATGCTGCTGGGCTCTGCCCCAAGCACAGGGTAATGAATTAAACTCTTTCACAACTCTCCTAACAGTGCTCTGCACCTTCAGCATAGAGTCCTTCTGCATGTCAAGGGCTTAAAAACTCCCCTCCACTTCATATTTTAACATCTAACAGCACAGCCAATTAATTTGAGCTCACCTCACTCAGTGACTGACTGCACAGCTTCTTGCTTGCATCAGCAAGAAAAACTGCATCCGAACATTCGTTTAAAAACTCATCTTTCCCATGATGAGTTTAAACAGTTGCTTCTGTTAGTGGAGGCAGAGAAATCCTCTTGTCCCTATCATTTTTGACAGCAAACTGCTTCTGTGCCTAGCAAGTAAAGATCCAACATATGTGAGTTTTTCTTACCCCTGTACAATTTCCTGGCAAGGTCTCACTCTCAGACTCCAAGTTAGCAGTGGAAAAATGGAGTTTCCAGAGCTCTGGTTCTTAATTTTATTGCTGCACATTGTTGCTCTTGGAAAGACACAACTTCCACTACATGAAGGTTGTTGCTCTTGCTAAGGAAATACTTTCTGAGCTGCTGAACACGTTAGTGCATGTCTAAGTTACGCACTGATGAAAAAAAGTGACTTCATAGTAAGTATTTTTTAATCTCAGTTAAACGAGTGCAGGCAGATTTTTTCCCCCTTAAGAAATAACTAGGAACACAATGAGAGGGAGAGATCACCTCTAGTACAAAACTCCTTCTGGTACTCCTCAAATCTATGGAGGACTTTCTATAGCAGGGCTACTTGTGACATCATGAAATGCACGAAGCACAAGCAGGGTTGTTTCTATATGGAGTTTTTATCCAGACCAGAGGAGAGCTACAGGGTGAATGGTATTGGCACGTGCTGAATGAAAGAGGGAAGTCTGTGATGCTGGTCTGACTCTGCCACATTCATCTAAAGTGCACCAAGAGGCAGAAGGGTAGGAGAAGCGGAAAGATGAAGGGTCACTGGGGGAGCTGGGGATTGGACCCTCATGATCCCTGCTCTGAGGATGCTGTCCCAGCAGTGGGCCTCAGGTACAATGCTACCTCTCCCGTGCCCGGCGGTCACTTACTGCCATCGCTGCCCGTCTGTGTGTCCGAGTCGAGGCTGTCGCTGGAGCCAGCCGTGAAGGTGACGTGGGAACTCCTGAAGGGTGGGCTGAGGCTCTCTGCAGAGCTGTGGCTGGCTCTCTCCAGCTCAGTGTTATTCGGGTTCATTTTCAGAGTGTGCCTAGAAAGAGTGAAAGAGAAGTCAGGACACAGATGGCGAAAGGATACCCTGCTCGCACTTTTGCATGGAGACTCGAGCTGAGAGCAGCCTTAGCTTGCTCTCTGCCTATCCATACACTGCTCAGCCTCTTATCACACCAGACCACCTCGTTCCTGTGCACTTTTCTTCTTTCTCCAGCACCTGGGGACTTGCATCCCACAGACTCTGAGCAGGTTATAGGCTTGCAGTCCTCATGCCAAACTAGCTGTGCTTGAGGAGAGAGGGAGAACCAGTGAGCCAAGAGCATTCAGCCCCAGTCTGCACCTCCTTTGCCTAGAACATGTGAGGTCCTGGACCGCATCCCATTTTGGCCACTGCCACTGTGAAGTGGGGACCCACCAGTGTTTGCCTTCAACAAAGTTCTCAAGGGAAGGGAGTAGCATCACTCCTCCCCTTTTACAGCAGGCAGGTCAAGGCTGGGTGTGTGAACCCCATTCCTTCATGGCAGAGGCATAGGTAGCAGAAGAGTCCATCGTCTCCAGCTGTACATCACGGTAACAACCGACACCTCACCAAAAGAAACATCACCGCTGCAGAAAACCTGAGTCTGCCAGACTCAGAACCTAGCATGCAGTTTTTAATGTAAGACCTAGAGTTTTCCATGCAGCTTCCACCTAAAAAAAAATTAATAAACCAACCATAAACTGGGCTTATAACCTGCTAGGTCATGGTTTAAGTGAAAAGTTTAGGCAAGCTGGACTTTTTGCTAAGACAAAGAATTTCCCCTGCGTTTTCTTCATTTTTCTGCCTTGGAAAACAACAGAAACTGTTGAAATCAGGCAGCACAGAAGAGCATAAACACTCCTAGCATTGGTACAGTTCCGATTCTGTCAGCCAGAAAAGAAAGGTTATCAGTCCACATTTTTAAAGTAAAACGGCCAATCTGCTGATAAAATTCAACACATTGATTAAGAATGTAAAGCGGTTAGTGGCAGACTTGCACAGAAGTAAAAGGACTTCCACCAGCTATCTTGCTGGGAGGTATCCGCCGTTTCCTAATCAGACGGCTGAATGGCTGCTGAGAAAGACAAACAAAAGACAGGCACGACCGTTTTCTTGTGGCACCCTAGTCACACGCACGGGACCCCTCCTCATCCAAAACTCCCAAGCGCAGCAGGACACTACAAGAGATTTTTATTTGGAGACTGAGAAATGTTTCATTCCCAATCCAGACAAAGCACTTACTCTCATGTCCACACCACCATATGGAGAGCAGAGTGTATGAGAAGCCCGGAAGAAACTTCTGCCAGACTTCCTCATTTGCCTGAGCAGCCTTGGTCTAAAAATACTCAAGGGCTGATGAAAATAAGGCTCTAAAAACCAGTTCAGGTATACTTCATCAGAGACACTGGTCTCGCACCAGTGATGAATTTATCACAGCAAGCATCTTGGGGATGATTTACAAAACTTCACAATTCACCACACAAGTCACAGTTTAAAAAATGAGAGAGACAGACAGAGAGTTTGAGGGGTTTAGGTCTGTTATGACTAATGCTGTTGAAAGCAACCAACTGCACTTATTTTTTTTTTTTTTACTATAAACATATAATTTTATCCTATAACTTTCTCAGATGTTTAACTTTTAGTAATTTGGGTGGAAAAATCACGAGGGTGCACACCCATCCCCATACACTATCTGACCTGGCAAGAATCAAAGACGCATTTGAATCTGTAAGAAAAGAAGATTTAGCAAGATATCCGGTCTTGATTCACACAGATGAGATGTTTTCTAACACATTCCTTCCCCCAGCCCCCCCCCGAAAAGTTGGTGCATTTCTGCTTCTTTCCCATCACTAGACACAAACTCACGGAGCTGCCTTACCATTCCCGCACTCAGAGAGAGATGAGACTTTGCTCGGCGCGGTCCAAGGTCCGCTTGAGCCTAGCCACACCTATTCCTCCGAGCAACCTGGGCGCAGCGCGGCGCCGACCAGAGCCGTGCTGGCCGCTGCCCTTGCTGCCTCAGTGTCGGTGAAGTCAGATGCAGAGAGAGCCCCGCTTCCTCCCCGCACCGCCGTGACTGATGTAAAGCGCAGTTCCTGAATAGGCGCACCGAAATAGAAATTGTTTGCCGCTTAAACGACATCCTGCTCTTGTTTCAGATGTTACAGCCAGGCCAGCTAATACCTCCTGGAAATACCTCTGCCTCACATCTCCCTCCTTTCCTACGAGCTGCTTGAAGCCCAGGCTGCAGCCTGCACAGATCAAAATACCACTCACTCTACCAAAGAATTACTACTGAAAACGTGCTAGGGTCAAACTCTCCCATTTCAGTAAAATTCCACCCCAAGAGCTGAACAGCTCATCGCTGCGACAGCCTGTGGGACCCTGATTTACAGCTCACCCAAACATCCCCTGCTTTTTTAGTGTTCCTTCCACCTAACCTGAGTGCAAGGGCACAGGTGGCTGTTCTCCATCTTGCCCTTTACACCAAAGGTTATTGGAAATCACCAAAGGATATCGGAAATAAAGAGCACCAACCCATCTTAAACCTGAAGAAAACACTGGATTCGTGCCCTGCACCACTGACTTGCAAACATCTGTGGGCTACACTCCACTTCAGAAAGATGTAACAGTAGTTAATTGAAATCAATTTAAAAATGCCTGCTCAGCACCTAAAACATAACTAGCACTTCAAGAGCAGCACCAGAGCCTTCATTGTGCACCTGTGCATAAAGAACGGGTCACCAGAGTCACCTCTCCCAATCTAATAACCTAAACCCACAGGATTTCACAGATTTTCAGCTCTCTAATTATTCAGGTAGCTTTAAATACATTTCAGTTACTCAACATCTTCCATGCAACAGCTTGGCATATTCAGGCAACCCTCCCAGTTCCCTATTTCAAAGTTTTCCCATAATAAACAATTTCATCCAGCTGACTTTCCACATGATTCTCACAGCCCTGCCTAGAACAAGTCAAGATTGAAAAGAGTGGTTTTGTAAAAAAGCACACCAAAACAAAACAACCCTGCTCCCCCCAACCCAGTTTAGAGTTCTCTTAACACTGAAAAGGCACCTGGCTCATTTCCCTTGTCTCATGTGGCACCTCTGGCCAGGGCCTGCATCATCTTTCCCATGTCTCAATTTGACCAGTAGCCACGTGTTTAACTTCATATTTCTTCACAGAGCAGGGTCCCACCTAATGCTGCTGTGGGACTCCAGCACTGCCAGCTGCACGCCTTGCTCTTCTCAGAAACACAGTGGAGATGGGCACCAAAGCTTGGCTCCTCTAACTGCAGCAGACACACATGCCTTGGGATACTGCCCCAGGAATCCCTGGACTTTGGACATACCTTCGGCTTGAATTTCCTGTCTGAGATTTGGTGCAGAGATCTGGTTACTTTCCACAAGTGCAAGGGGCAGGTTTTGAGAGCGGGAGGCCACTCAAGACAAAAAAGCTGCCAGGCTCCTGCTTGCTCCTTTCCAGCAGCCATCCCACAGGCAGCCTGTTGGCAGCACTGGAGGATGTGCAAGGCACCTCTGCCCTGCACAGAGACCTGCCCACTCTGCAGTGCCATCATGGGGGTCTCTCCCAGCCTTGCTGTGTCTGTGGGAGGGGGACACTCCTTCCCAGCACAGATGACAGGACTGAACAGATAACAGAGATGCTGAGATTTATAAATCATGTGACAGAGGAACAAGGAGAGGAGAACAGAGAACATACACAAATCATCACACAGCAAACTGCACTCCAGGAGCTGTTTGGTGATAATTGTCAACAAGACACCCCCTCCCATAATAAAATAATGGAACTAATGCACAGAAGAGAGGGCAGCCAGACTGCATTACAGCACCAAACATAACATATGGCTAGGCATAATTATTACACAAGAGGAAGCACCATTGTACCATATGCTTGTCTATCATGAAACGTGAATAATTATATCTTCCTCCTCTTGTCACTTGCTGTTTCTTCCAGCATCTTCCCCTGGTTGCAGAGGGAAATTAAAACCCAGCATACAAGAGCTTACGACATTTGAAGCTTAGATTTGTACTTATCCTTCTGCTATCAGCTGGAAAATGTGAAGAAACCAAAACTGAGGTAAGGGAAAGAAAGGATTTTGAAGAACTCCTAGCTCTGTTCAGAGGAGCACACTGCTTCTCCCTGTACCAGAGGGGTTTTATATAGCATGGGTTGAGTTGAAACAAGGGTTTGGAGTCTGGAGATGCACAGGAAAATTCGGATGGGGTACAGAATTAAGATGGTAGGTGGGTCAAAAAATTACATCACTGCATACTCTGATGTGGTGAAGAAGATAAAAAAATCTCATTTCAATTTCCAACTCTGTGCCTTTTTTAAGTGGTAAGACAGGAAACACACAGAAGAGTGAATGACTTTAAATTTAAAAGGAACAAACTCTCCTAAAACATTAGCTGATAAACCACAACCTTTTAAGCCAGTCTGTTTTGTCACTGGGGTACAGCCTGACACTGAGCTCCAAGGAGAAAAGGATGCCCCAGGAATGGTAAGGAAAGAGAACTATTCTGCCTCAGGTACACTGCTGCTCCATCACAGACTGATTCCTTTCAAGGAACACATAGCACAACCCCACCAGCCAGCACCACCTCCCCAGCGAGGAACAAACCTGGCTCTTTTCTGGGTGATCCAGTTCCCAACACCTGGCTCTTCTCCTGGTGATCCAATTCCCAGCATTGCAGTTTTTCTGCAACACTCCTGTGCTCTGTTCCCTCCGGCAGCAAGCGGTGGCAGCAGCACCGGAACAGGCAATCCTGGCACTCCTCAGGCTCTTTCTCCCTGGCTGCGTTCAGCAATGACAGGTGTGGGGAAGTGCTGTGCTGCACCTTTGCTACCCCATGCCAGCACACTCAGCAAAGTTCAGAAGCTTTTTTTGGCACTGCCTTTTGAAGGTGGCACTAATTGTGATGAAAACAGCTCAAGATGCAAAACAGCATCACTGTTTTCTTTCTTTAAGAGGCACACAAAATAAGTTAGCCATCGAGGTTTTGGAGGCTAGAAGAAACCACGAGGATCATTTAAGCCTGATCCTCTGCATAAGAGAGACATAAATTTCAGCAAAGATTCATTCTCGTGCCAAGAAACTGAAGGCCATACTAGAGCATTTTACACCAAAGAGCCTTTAAATCATCATTGCACATACGTGTCCTGGGGATCCTAGTTTCTCTGGTGAGCTCCTTCCTTAGCCAACTACCTTCCCAGCTTTTGGAAGAAGACCAGCCACAATCTTCCCTTTCCAGCCTCTTTCCCCTTGTAATTATACTTATTTGTCATTCTGTTTCAGACCAAGCTAACATTAAATATCTATAATCTTTCAAACAAGCAGAAAGAGAGGATTGTATGAAGAAACAGTTGCAAGAGATCCAGAGCAGCTTTACATAGGACAAAACAGGCACAAATTCATTATCTTCCTTTTTTTGTGACAACTTTTAAACCCCCCCTGAAATCGCTCCTTCCGCTATCCTAAGAGACAGCTTACTTCAAAACCAGACCTTCCTCAGTGTCTGGAAGGAATTTAACCCTTAAATTTTTTTTTCCCTTTTAATTGTTAAATCCAAGATGAACAAAATAAAATCTATAGACTTGCTTTTTCTTTCTCTGCTTTATAACTAGTTCAAACACACATGCAAGCTTTCTTTAAAATAAGCAATTAAATTTCATTAGGAAAGTCAAACAGGCGGACTTCATTTTCCAGCATGAAATCAAATGCCTTACTGCAGCTTGAGATCTAGAAGAAAAAAGGATGGTTAAACACCTTTCCTGCAGCTGAGATGAACCCTGATCTGCTAAGCCCTCAGCTGCAAGCCTGTGCCACAACCAGGTTTACACTGGCTTCACCTCCATCTGCCAAAGGATGTTTTTTTGCAGCTGTGCCACCAGGGAATGTCCTGGGCTGAGGCACTCTGTCTGTGTGAGGAGCTATGTTAGCCTAAAAGGAGGATCAGTGGTTCTTCCATTAGGGACAAGCACACGTCCACAGGCTGCCCGGCACTAGGAGAGTATGGACGTGGCTCAGAGTCATCTTTGTGATTCTTCTTCTTCTTCAGGTATTTGGCTGCAGCCCAGGACGAACAGAGGGGATGTTCCTCCAGCACCAGGCCACGGACCGAAGCTGCAACGCCTGCCCAGGGTAACACGATGCCACTATGGTGATTTTACCAGCTGTGCATGCAGCTATCCCTCCCACCGCCCTGGTTCCTGCGTTGACATGCTTGGAGCAGCCACAGTTTTGCTTGAGACAAAAACAAAAGCACCCTCAGAGCAAACAAACAAAGCAGGGCTTGCAAAACCTGAGTCTGATCAGATCAGTCCTTGCTGCTCCTCAGCCAGCTGGGCTTCGGTAGCTGGAGGCAGGCCTAAGCTCTTTCGAGTAAGGTGCCCCATGGCTCTGCTACAGGTATCAAGGCCCTTGGGAGACAAATACCTGTAGCACAACCTGCCCTACAGCCACAGAGGGTAACCAGCACCTACCTCAACCACCTGGCAGGGTTTACAGCTCTGCCAGAGATCCCAGTCATGGATGCCACGCGTTCCCTGACCTCAGTCTGCCTGCCTGCTTTCACACAGACTTTCTAGCACACAGATGCTTCCAGGATGACTCAAAAGCAACGGTTAGAACTTCACAAATTTTCTTCACTATTTGACCTTCTTTTTTATTTATTTTTTCCCTTTTTTTTTTTTTTTTTTTGTGATACACACAGCTGCAGATACTGAATGCACACAAAGTATTGTAAGCCTGAGGAGCTTTTTAATTGCTCAGCAGAGCTCATTCCTTCCCAGATGGACAGCTTTCACTCACTCACTTTTCTTTTCTGGGGCCTGCTGTTCCCCTGCCTGCAAACCTGACTTCCAGGAAAGTGGTGAGCAGAAGGTTGCCTGAAGCCGAGCGGCTCCCACACAGAACAAGCCCACGTTGGGCAAGCTCCAATTACCTGCTTGCAGGCAAGGAGTCCTCCCTGGGAAATTGCAGCTTTGGGAGTTCACCTCGAAAGCAAAAAGTCATTAGAGCCAAACTGAAAATGTTGATGTTGGAGGCCCTTGTTATTAGCATCAAGAAAAGTTGCCCAGTGCCACCTACAAGAGAAGACTGCAACCCCAGGTTTTCTACACTATTCAACATCGAGAAACCGCCAAGACAGAATGAAGCTGACCTGGGAGACAGTAACCATCCTGGGCATGGATCTTGATCTCACTTGAATGCTGGGGCTTAAGGCCATATCTTGCAGCCCTGAAGGGCTTTTACAAGTGCACATGACATTCAAACCAAGACTTGCAAATATCAGACAGCTTTTCAGAGTAAAATGACAAATAGCTTTTCAGCTGTGCAGTCACCTCCCATGCTCCTGAATGCCCACCTTTGGACAGAAAAGGAGGAAAACAAGAATGGGAAGTACCTCCTAGTCAATGAACTCCTGCAGCAAGCATCCCAATTGCAAAGGGTTAACAGACCATCATGCACACACTCACGGGGCTGTACCTGGACTGCTTTTTCGGTGGCGGTGGCGGTGGTGGTGCAAACTCCATACCATTGCTCTTGTCTTTAGGGAAATCAAAGGAGAAGGAAGAAGACTTGGTGATTCCGGTCTGGCTCTCCAGTATCGGGCAGTCATCCACAATGTTGGCACCAGCTCTTCCACTCTCAGCTCCTACTGCCCATGGGTGGTTTAAGACCTCCTGCTCCTCCTCCTGCTCCTCCTCCTCCTCTATTCGGCACTGCTTGGTCCACGTTGGGTTATAGTATTTCTGCCTCCTGTCATAGGACGAGCCTGCCAGGCCTCTGCTGGACTCCTCCACAGACACCCCATTCACATGAATGCAGGGAGAAGGGAATGCCCCAAAGGCACCTCTATCAGTGCAGCTCCTCGGCAGAAGCTGAGCACCAGCTCCATCATGGCTGTTGTCATCACCAAACCTTCCCAGGTGGGAGCTGACTGGGGGCACACGGTTCCCTTCGCTGCCTGGCTGGCTGTTTTTGGACATCTTTGGGGGGATGGCTGGACTCTCAGTAAGTGAGGTCTTGACAGGAGCTGCCAGATGAAATCTTGTGCTGTTTTCACTTCCAGATGCTTGAAAAATCTGTCCAGACTCAATAGCAGGTGACAAAGTCCCAAAATCAGGGTGGGAAGTGGGACTGGTACACGGCCACTGAACTCCTACCGCTGAGTCAGGGCTGCTGAGGAATATCGTCTTGTTATCATCCTCAGTGTGTGACGTCATTATGGTTATCTTTGCTGCCACCTGGCCAGTGGAGTCCTGGTGTTCCTTCTCACCTCCCAAAGCCCAGCCACCATCCCTCCACAACCCATCAGCTTTCTCCTTGGCAGTGCCATGGGCCAGCTTCTCTGCTTTTGTCTGGCTGCCACCAGCCTTCAGCTGTGCCTTCCTCCTCTTGGTGCTCTCGGCATAGATGGGATCACCACGGGCTGGCTCAGTGAGGCGAGGGCGCTGCGGCTCCACCAGAGCCTGCTGAGGGGTGCTTGAACCCTCAGTGCGGGGGCCTCGGGTGACAGAGGGCTCCCCAGGGAGAGGCAAGTCCTCATCCTCCTGGGACAAAGCAAGGGCAGCTGCCTTGCTGCTCCTCGTGCCCTCAGGGAGGGTGGCAGGCTCACTGTGGAGAGCCAGGTTTTTCCTGTCTGAACACAGGGCATAGGGCAGAGGATCACTCTGGTCTTTCGTGATGCAGAAGGCCACGTTCACAGCTCTGCGCTCCTCTTCACTGAACTTGACTGTCTTGCCACTTGGCCTGGGAGTCTCGGGAGCATCCCGCTGCCTCCATCTGCTGGGAGTGTGACTCTCCTTCTTGCACTGTGCAGCCTTTTCCTCTGTGCAACATGGCTCCCATGAGACCGGGTGCTCTTTGTGGCAGTTCGTGATTGAACAGTACTCACCCCCTTCGCTTTCAAAGATGGAGATGTGACCACAGTCGCCCCCCAAAGGGAGCACTGCTCCTTCTCTGGCTTGGGAAGAAGGGTTTCTGCTGGAGTTAGTGGTGCTTCTGTCCCCTGAGGTAGATGGATTGGGGCAAGGGACCTGATGAGGTACGGCAAACTTGTCTTTAACTCTGTCCTCCTGCTTGCCCGCCTCACTCACAAGTACCAGGCTGTGGATGGAGACGTTTCTTTCCACTCGACTCTCCAGGCTGCGCAGACCCACCATGGAGTAGCTGGGAGGACAGCAAGACAAGCAGTCGCTGGGCTGGTTGTGAAGGAAGGGCTTTCTCACACCACCATTGCCAAAATTGTCAAGGCAGATGTGCTGCGCATCTCCTGATTTCAGGAGGAGTTGCTTGCCAGAAATCACGCCCCAGCTGACCTGCATGGGTCAAAGAGACAAGTGCCCTGTCAGAACGTGCATATGCAAAACGAAAGACAAATAAAATTTAAACAAACCCACAAACTGCAAAAACAGAAGCCCAGCTCTGCAGAAGAGTACCCTGAAATTCACCATCTATTTTGCTGTGCTCACCCCACCACTAATTCCCACAAACCTTTCCTGCTAAAACTACACTTGTATTTCCTGGACCATTTGTAATCTTTGCATTACCAACAATGGCAATGCACTGGAATAAGACATTCTCCTTTCTCTTCCTATGGGTTTGCTGCCAGAAACATGTCCAAACTGTCATCCTGTCTGTGAATCACTGTGCAATTAAAGATTCAGAGAGCAAAGGAGTATTTGCACCTCTCTTTGCTTATTTTCATTTCATTTCATTTCACACTGCTCCAGAGTGTGTGACTCCAGAACACAGACACAGACTACCACGGGTTATCCTGGGATAGCAGCTTAGCCGTACTCAGAAGCAGGGATTGGGGAGCAGGCATGCCAAATCTGCATGCACTGATCAAATGCCACCAATGACGGCAGCTTGTGCTCGTGTGCCCTTCACCCCTTAGGAGAGAAGAAAGGGACAGCAGTGGGAAGCCAAGGGAGCCGGTGAGCCCTGACTCTCCTCTGGGGCACGGGGAAATAGGAGCACAGCTATGCCATGGGCAGCAGGGCAGCAGCCTGTGCGTCACTCTGCTGAGGCACTGCTGGTATCAACTGGTCAGGGCGAGGAGCTACACCCACGGGGCATTACTGCTCTGGCAAAGGATGGTAGGAAGAAGCAGGAAGGCAGGGCACTTTCTTCCTCACCCACAAAGACCATGGATCCAGTCAGCCCTGACTGCAAGCAGACAAGACATCTTTTCAGTTAAACTTCCCAGGAAAGTAACCCGCATCCTCATTTAAAAACTGGAAGTTCCTAAACAGACAATGTATTTTTAAGCTCCTCTGCACATGGCTTGTGAGCAACAGCTGATTCAGCTTCACCCAAAGGTACATCGAGAAATCAATATGTGGCATAAAAACCTGAGTCAAGACCAGAAGCAAAAACAAAGGGAAGGAAACGGTTGTAACAGATATTCCTAGCACTCCGAGGATAGGTAAGTAACGGGAAGTCATGCTTTGACTGGATTAATCATTACCTGTGACAGATCTGCATTCATATTCACATCCGCCCACGCGTCAGAAACATCCGAGTTTATCATTGTTGGCTTCACAGCGATTGTTGGCTTTGAGAAGGGGGAAGTATTTACACCTTCGTCTTCCAACACGAGGCTCTCAGGCTTGGTCCTAGCTCCATCCGGGAGCACGCCACACGCTCCCACGTCTGGGGGTGATGGCAGCCGATGGGAACTCTTGGGGTTGAAGCAGTTTTTGCAGGAGCCGGGCTTCCAAATGTGTTCCACAAAGTCACTGCACGCAGACATCTTCAAATCCTCGCGGGTCAGACTGAGAGCCCACTGCGTCTTCTGCACTGCCCTCCACTGCTCATTTTGCATTTGCTCCCGAGCCACTCGTAAGGATCACCTAGTCATCTGGAAAAGCACAACACTGTCTGATTAGTTTGATTATGCCCCCAAATGGGAAGGATTTTTAATAAGACAGGTGATAATTACACTTACTCTGCCTTCATCACAAAGGCATATTGTTTACAAGGCTTTTTTCACAGCTTAGCTAAAGCCCACACAATCACTTGAAAAGCCTCAACTTCTAAGCATAGCTCTGTAATAGAGAAGACATCAAGCGAGCAGCATTCCTATGTGATTTAATTCCCTGCTTAATGAGCATGTACAACCAGCCTCATGCAAGGTTTAGATCAAGGGTAAAGAAAAGGGGTCTTAGAAATAGCTGTTCACAGCCCCACAAGCAGAGCCAGACAGGAAAAATTTCTTCTCCAAAGTGGCATCCTCTCTCTGGAAAATAAAAAGGCCTGAAGACACAAGGACCAGAATCAGCGACTGTGTAACCAAGGGGACCAGCAACAACCTTCCTTCACCCAGAAGCACCACTGTGATTACTGCCGTGGTACACAAAGACTTCTCTCCCACCCAGTGAAAGGCAATCAGCAAGGCTGGGGCTGGCACTGATTTGAGCAAGTGTCTGGCAGAATGCTCTTATCTGGTTTGCCAAGAGCCACAAATAACAGTGTCAGCTCGCTGAAACGATTCATTGTCTGCAAGGGGAGAAACGTTTTGCTCTTGGATTACTTACAGACAAGGATTCCTTCCCATCTTCCTTCCCCAGGAGGGAAATGCCCCAGGAACAAGACATTCCTGCATTCCTGTGCGACCCCCCCCCACCTCTCCTGGCCAGGTCTGATTGCACTCTAGCCAGCAGCTAGATACCTGGAACTAACAACTTTGGAGATACTTCCGAGGAGGACTCCCACAAAGCTCAGTGGATTAGGAAAGAGAAGATCAGAGAATGCAGACAGCTGCTATGGGTGTCAGGGCACACAGTTCCCCCACGTGGCTCTGGTAGAGTCCTTCCTCATCTAACAAACTTTAGGTCATCATCCCCTAGCCAGCTGATCCCCAGGCAAACTGAGGCCCTTTCCCCGAGGGTCTCCAAGTGAACAGGAACTTTTACACTCCAATCCTGGAGGCACATGAGCAAAATTCACCAGACTGATCCTTAAACATTTCCTCCACGCAGGCATACTGGAACACCACCAGAGCTATGGACAATTTTGCAGTTGCATGCACCCCTAAACCAGCTTGCACTGCAGTAAAGATTCTTGCCTCTGGGCTCAGAGATGCCCTGACCAGCCTCTCCGATAGCCACCCACACTGCATGGCATAAAGAAAGACAACTAATAAGAGCCTGGGTGGGACAAAGTGAAGGGGAAGAGAGCCACTGACCCACAAGCATCACTGAATTCAAGTGCCACCTACGGGAAGGGTGTCTTTGATCGGCTAAACCATTAGCACCTGCACACTCCTTCTGTCTGGCAGGCTAATAAATTAAGATCTGTTTCTTTAAAAAGTAGGAAAAAAAGGGGAATATCGGTGGGATTCACCAATCAGATTGCTGTATGTCTCTTTTTAGGGAAGACACTGTTTTAGACAGGCTTTTAAAAGGACTTCATAGAGTCTGAATTAACCAAAGAGCAGTGAATCACTCTCAGGCATATTCCAACACCTTAAACGAGGTTAAGAGTATCTGCAGGAAAAACAGCTTTAAAAATATTCTAGCCTTTGTTTCCTTTAAGATCTAGCACGCAGTGTCCAGCATCACCCAAAGTTGAACAAGGGTCCTGATGAGAGACAGCAAATTTAAAAGAAAAAATCAAAGGGAAGGAAGCAGGCACCGGAGCCAGAAAAAACTCTTCATTTCTGGTTTAATATTCGGCGCTACCAAATGCCTCTTAAAGACCAGGGTTTCCCTGTCTCCATCCCTCATTTCTCGCTGCCCAGATCCCGGGGCGGGTCCGTGTCCGCACGCCGGCTGCGCACCGGGGACCCACCCGCGCCAACCCACGCGGCGCCGCGCGGGGAAACAGGCCGGCATCAGCGGGGGATAAGGGACCGAAAGCCAGGACCTGGGTCTGCCCCCGGGCAAGCCGAAAGCCAGGACCTGGGTCTGAGGCATCTCCGGAGCCGCCGCCCGTCCCGGGGCACCGGCGAGGACCCGATGTAACGGCTACCTGTTCCCTGGGATAGAGATTCCAGGCTGCGGCATAAGGATGCTCCGGCGCAAAGAAAAGCCCCAAACCCCTAGCCCAAGTAGCTCTGGCTGCCAGGCGGTCCCTCCTGGGCGCCGGGCGCCCACCAGGACCGGGAAAAGTTTACCCGGCAGAGCCCGCCGGGGCTGCCGGGGCGGGCGGCGGTGCCGGTCGCGACCGGAGCGCGCCCCGAGCCGGCTTCAGACCCCCGCCCCGGCCCTCCGCCCGCATGCTCGGTGGGC